>OY987329.1:9378836-9978836 GCA_963920685.1 Polydrusus tereticollis | reverse complement strand
TCATTTGCGTCGTTTTGTGTCTGACTCAGCTTAGGCGATATTTTTTTTTGTTATTTACGCGGTTTGGTCGACCTGGTGTTTTGTCTGAAGTTTTTTCAATTCGGTTAATTTCAAAAAGCTTGGGGGGCGGATGAAACAGAATCATACTACATCTCTTAATTTCTCCTTCACCATTCTGAACGGAGTATAAAATAATGCTTGGTACAACTAAAAGTGGCCTAGAACGCCAACCTTTTTTTTGGTCTAGTTTTTATCAGGCACCTGATCAACGGAATGTATCCGAAGGTACGACTGCAGCATTTTGTCGGTCTTTTCGCTGGCAGCTTTTAAACAGTGAGCTCGACTTAATGTGTGATTAAGATACAGTGTTCAGTTTTAGTGTTAGCGAAAAGACACCAAATTAATCAAATAAAGTCATATCCGTCCACCCGAAATATTGCGTTTTATTCGGCTGGTTAGTACTCAAAAACAAGATCTGTTACAGTCTATCTAATAAATGTTCTCTTTTATACCATTTTAATATCTCGCTTTCTGTGTGCCGACTTGAATTTTTCCAAATATCAGGAATACCAGCACGCAATGATTCTTTCCACATATTCACACAGTCAGTTTCTGTACTGCCATCTCGACCAATATGTATGTCGGATTGAACATACAGTGATATGAAGCTTTATTAAGGATTTGTAAAAGTTCGGCTTTGCACATTGTATAATCAAATTCAATTTTATTAGTAGTTAACCATTCTTAAATTGCAGCTTTATTCCATGATGTGTAAGATATGTTTGTTGTATCAGTCACTCTAGTTTTAGAAGAAAAAATTGCCTGTACGCCCTCAACAAAACTATCTTCATTTTCAGCATGAAGTATTATGTACCTAGAAAAATATGTTTTACCTAGGAAAATTTCCCATAGTTTGTATATTTGTTTACTGCTTAATAATTGATTTAGTAGATCAAGCACTTCTTTTATTCTCATCTTGCGAAGATCGACTAATGGTGTCATTCTGAAAAATCTATGTTTCATCCAAGTAAACGAATTGGTACAAGGATGCTTCTTTTTCTTTCATATATTCTTTCAAAAATACCAGTCGTTTGAAAGCTACATGGGAAAGTTCCATAAGCCCTCGCCTCGATTCATCTTTTTTCCATCCTTTAAGAGGCTTCTTAAAGAGTTAAGACAACCATCCAACAGTTGTCTGTCTTTTAATTTAATTCTTAAAGTTGTCAAAATTACATGATGTTCTAAAAAAAGTTACAACTTAAATATTATAGTTTTTGAATAATACATACTTATTTCGCACATTCCATAAATAGTGTCACGGATAGAACTTATATCCAATCTTGGCACATATACAACTCTCTTTAAATAAGAACGTTTCTTTTTAGGTGATTCTAATAATTTATTTTTCTTAACTGTTGTTGAAACTACGCTTACAGTGGAGATATCCAAATTTAGGGCAGCTGCTACACGCTAAAAATTAGTAAAGTAGAAATAAAATATATAGACCTTAATTTACTCTTTATAGTTACTTCTCTAACTGCTGTCAAGGGTAATAATGGACCATTGTTGTTAAGTTCTTCCTGAAAATAGCTTATTAGCTCTTTGCACCGGCTATTTAAATGCTTCGGCATTTTTCACAAATAGTAAAAAACGTATTCGACAAAGATATATATGTGCACTTTTGTTGTTCTTAAAAGAATAGTTTTTTAATGCTATTTATGAAAAGATCTGGAGTTTTTGTTAAGAAATATACTTACAACAACACGAAACCACAGGACAATTAAAGTTAGTTTTGCACGAAACGTCAAAACAGGCCAACGAACGAGCTGGCACCACCGCACCGTTCACGGTTCTGTTGCCAACTGTCGACCAATAGAATTTAAATTATATTAATTTTTACAAGCTTAAAGAAACAAAATATTATTTATTTATGGAATAAAACACAAAGTCTGCTCCACTAATTTAATAAAATAAAATTATATGCCAATACATGTTTCGAAGGCATAAACCTTCATCATCAGTGGGTTAATATTAAGATGTAAGAATATTATGAAGAGACCAATGACATTGTTAAATTATTAAAACTTGTGTTGCAGAAATTTTTTTTTAATTTTTATAAGAATTCATATGTATACGTGAATTAATTTAATACTAATTATGACTAATAGAAAAGGTTTTTGTTTGATTAATGAGGTTTAATTGTATTTTAAATTTATTGTAAAACCCAAATTTTACTGGGAAATTAAAATTGAAAACAAAATGGGGTACGACCATCATGGTGAAGTCATACCAAATGGTTGGTAATAATCATTAAACAGTTTTCCCTAATATTTCTAACAGACAAATAAAGCCAGCTAAGGTTCAATTTTAAGCGACACAGATGAATAATAAAGAGGGAATGATGATTTGCCACATGAAAATGTCAACAATTTGGTCTATTAGTTATAACGTCTTTGCTATTTCCCTATGTTTGGAATTCTTCTATCACTACTCTATTAGGTCTTTTATATTTTTATTTTATAGCACAAACCCTAATCAAGCAGTATTTGTATAAAACAAATTTGTGGAGCGTCTCGTAAACTTATGTGCTATAAACGTCTAATGTACCATCCACCGAGAATATCCTTGTATAATTCCCCCTTGTTAAAATTTAAAACACAAGGAAAGTCTTACTAGGTAAAATTTGGCCAATTCTAAAATCGCGAAACTTCACAAATCTACCCTCTTAACATCGAAATATATATAGGACAAGCAATAACTGTTATCGAGGAGGAAGTTAAACCACTACGGGCTTTTGTACTATGCTCTGTAGACATTTTGAAAAGCTGCTATCTTCCTCGAAACAGTGATTTTAATAATTTATTGCTTATCGTCGTATTCCCCAAAAAGTGGTTTCGGCTTGCGGAAATGGAAAATCGCATTTGGAAGGGTTAAAATTTTAGGACGGATGAATTTAAGGGCAAAAGTGGCCGCCTTACAGCTATTCTTTATACGAGATTAAGAACTCTGTAAACTTAGAATATCGTCAGAACAAGGGGGATGTAGCTCGATTAGTGTTGTAGCACAATATAAACTTTTGCCAGGACAATATTTAATATGAAATGTCAAAGGAAGTCAATTTTTGTGTTTACAACAGAAAAAGTTTAATTTAAAAAAGATAAGCAGATGAAAATATGGCTAAATATGATTTAGTTAAATGTTGCTGCTTAATAAGGTACCTTAATTATAATTTCAGCATTATCTAATATATTATTTGACAAGAAGCAGAACATGTAGGCTGTTCTTTGTGTATGTTAACCACTGATAAATATACCGGGTGGTGTCCCGCCAGACTAAGCAAGTAAATTTGGCTACCCTCTAATATTGACTCCTCTATTTTTTTCCCCTTAGGCCCGTCCTTATCCGGAGCACTGCGGCCATAAGTAGGCCTATTGTGCAAACCTTCGTTTTATTGTATCCACTCGGTAATCTTGGTTCCGTGTATTAGTTTATACACGTCAACTGCTGATTTAGTGGTTATTTCATTCAGTTCCAGTTTCACTCTCCCGAATATGGCATAGCGTCTGCAATCCAAGGATTCGCATTGACAGACAACATGATAAGTTTCCCTATCCTTGCCGCAGAGCCTGCAGCTAAGATCTCCATTGTATATCTTAATCTGGTTCAGGTGATCCTTGACAGCCACATGTCCTGTTAGGATTTCCGTTGCTGTTTTTAGTTGGTTCCTGCTAAGGTTAAGCAACTGTTTTGAGAATTTAGGACCAATACTCCCCATAGCTCTCTTGCTATAATTGAGTTCCTATCTGCTGTTCCAGTAGACTTTGTTTTCATTTTTGGTCCATTGTTTATTAGCTTCTCGTGCTGTGCATTTAGGCACTCCTAGGGCTGGTTCAGGACCAATGTATGGTGCAGCTGATACTTGCCTAGCGAGCTCGTCTGCTCTTTCGTTGCCAAAAATGCCTCTGTGACCCGGTACCCAGAATAGTTTAACAGTATTTCTGTCCGTCAGGGTTTTCAGTTCATTCTGGCATTCTCAGACTAGCCTTGATGTTACCCTCTGGCTCGTAAGAGCCTTAAGGACCGCTTGACTGTCTGAGCATATATAGATTCGTCTATTTTGGTAGGCTCTCTCAAGTCTTTTCATGGTCTTAATCCGTGAATCCCAGCCCCTGTACCTTCTTCAGTCTTATATAAATACCAGAGCTCCAGGCAGAAAATCTGGTTCGTTGTTTGTCCACACGGTTCGATCCTGAATGTCTATCTCAAACGGTGTGTCGTAAACAAATTTTGGTGTCATGTGGTCTGATCTTATCTTCATCTCCGGCACATGCGCTATGTCTTCCATAAGTTCGTGACCTACCCTCTTTACTGTGGAGGTCGGCGGCATCATCTGAAGGCGGTGGAGGCCCGTTCTCGCCCTCTCCTGTATTAGTTTTACATTAAAATTGTATGATACTTTTTTGAGTGTCCTTGTATGGTGGAGTCTCACACTAGATTTTATGATTTTCTGTAAAATCAATTAAAAGATATTGAGAAAAAACTGTTCGTATAATTATTAAAAATTAAATACGGCTCTGATGCATGCCTTAATGAAACCGCCTGTACAATAGGACCTCTATTGTGGGGAATTGATTGGGATAATGAGTATAACCGTAGTTAGTTCAGTTGAATTCTGGTTTATTAAATCTAAACTGTTCCTATTTATAATATCATGAAAATGACTCCAAGTTTGCAACCCTACCTGGTATTGTTTGTTTGAAGGTTAAAGACAATGATGTGTATCATGAATCAAAGTGTTTTAGACTTACATTGTCATTATTTATTTTTCTCACAACGTTTCAACTGGTAAACATCTCTTCACGTGAATATTGAACAAGCTATGAAGCTACAAGAGTATTTATACTACGTAGGGGTTAGCAGAGCATGACCGAGATGGGGTCAGCCATGTGTTACTATATGATCTTAATCTAAACTTACATTTCCTTAACACAGGTTTCCAAATATTCCTTATGTCTAAAGAGGGTTTACTGAAGCACTGAGGAATCTGGAATTTCTTTAAATTTCCTCTTTCGCCAATGTTCTTCCTTCAGAATAATTTTGTCATCTGACCGTTGAAAGTGGTGGCCGTGGGTCCAAGCCTGATCTGCTGTACCGGATCTGTTTGTTTATCCTTTCAGTGTGTGGTGTCGATGTTCTTTGATCCTTGTTTCAAGAGGTCACAGGGTTTTACCAACATAGGATTGTCCGCACTACCAAGGTATTCTATATACACAATTCTTTATGTCCCTTTGTCAGGTGGCTTCTTAAGGAATCTTTGGAGCGAACTACTGTTCGAATATTGTATTGTTGTCCTGTACAATGACGCTTAGAAACTCCTCAAGTTTCCTTCGGATGACCTGAAGTGTATCTTTAACTAGGTCGTTTGTCTAGAGAATCGATCATTTAGTTGTATTTGCTTTCCACTTATGATCTCAGCGTAATGCTACGAGTTTTTCACAAATGATGAGCTATGCCCTTGTAGTGTTGTAGTATTGGGAGCAGAAATCTGGATAGTTCGTATGTTGGTCGAATGGTCGTAAAAGCATGCTGTGTTTGTACATTTTTGATAAACCGTAAAAATGTGGGGTTTACTGTGATGTGGTGTTAAGCGCGTTCGTATTTTATCTGGAATATATCGTTCGTGCTTCTTGAGTGCACGGTATATTCTTCCTTCAATGTTAGTAGTGGAGTTCTTTGAAATACTCTGGTAGTTTCCTTTTTTCAAGGCTTCTTCGATTTTTTGGTTGTAGGTGTCAACATCGATCGCGACGTTCGCATTTCCCGTATCTGCAGGTAAAATCTTGATGTTCATACCTTTGCGTAGTTTGGACAGGACAATTGATTCTTCTTTTTTAATATTTGGCTTCGGGGGTTCGGATATCTGTAAGATTTCTCTCACTTTCCATCGGAATTCTTCTGCTTGGGTCGCTTCAATGGCTACTGAGTCTGCTGCACGCATAATGTCCAATGGTGGGGTTTCTTTTAGGGCAATCATAATGTTTAAGGTCTTTGCGAGAAAAGATTCTTCCATGGTGGCTCTGTCTTTGTACTGTCGCAGTTCCTTGATCTTGATGTTGCTGTAGTTTTTTCTCTTCGATGGTTTGGTGTTTACCTTGAATTTGGTCATATATGGCGTCAATTTTTCGGAAAATGAGTTCATTCTTCCAAAGTAAATTCTGTAATTTCCTCAAACCTTTGCTATGCGACGTATTAAGGCTTCGCTGGCGTTCTGGTGGTAGCTAATTTAAGAACGTATTAAGGCTTCGCCGGCGTTCTCTAAAATATTCTTAGCTCGTGTTCCCGAAATCGGTGAGTAGAGCCTGAAACCATGTGGAATAATTTCTTGGTCCCTCGCTTGTAGTAAGAATTAAATATGTGCTTCTTTTCTCCCAAGCTTAATTTTGACTTCTCGTAGCTGCGAAACTTGTCACTTATATCGAGTCCATACCGGGAATCTAGTGTTTGTTTGAACGTTAAAGACAATGATGTATCATAAATCAACGTGTTTTAGACTTCCCTTGTCATTATTTATTTTTCTTACAACCTTTCAGCTGGTAAACATCTCCATTCGTCTTCCGGTGAATATTGAACATGCTACAAAGCTACAAGAATATTTATATTACCTAGGAGTACCGATATATTGCCGGTACCGAGACGTGCTTTCTCAGCAAGGTTGTTGTTTAGTTTATTGTTTCGTGTTATGTGACCTTTTAGTATGCAAGGATATACAAGTAATAATGAAAATGTTTTTTAATCAGATGCACAAACAGTCATCCGTTTGCTGCCAAGCAATATACTAAAAACGGTAATAAAATTAAGTTCTTACATTACTAAGTTGATACGTAGAGATTCGATTGCACATCCCTGACATTGCAGTCTTTGGGTCTTTTAAATTTTGTCGTTTGGTGAAAGATAAGGAGACCTACCTGACCAATTTACAGTATTGTTTAATACTATTGTGCGTCTTTAATTCTCAAGAGCAACTTCTTTTAATGCACATCTAATGTGATCTTGTAAAAGTTCTAAAAAAATTTCTTATCCTAGATTTTATTCCAATAATCCGATGTCGAAATATGTCCCCTCAAACATTCACCTTTTAAGGGTGTTGAGTCCTTGTTTATACACATCATTTTCTGTACTCCAGTATCTACAATTTTGAATATTTGGTTCATTGTGTAATGTGAAGATGCATTCGTCGGTAAAACAAACATTTCGCGAGAATTCCCTATCCTTATTAACTCTTTCCATAAAGTCACAACAAATGTTTGCTCTTCGTATTTCATCACCTTCCCTCAATTTCTGATGTTTTTGATATCTATACTTATGTAATTTGCTCAGTACTTTGTGTGAGGGATGCTTTCCTACAGTTTTGCCAAGAAGCCTGGTGCTAACTCTATTATTTTCTTATACATGAACTAAAAGTTATAAATCTGCATTATCTTCTTATGCTTTACCATCTAGTACCTCATTATTTTGCTGTAAGCAGTTGCAATTATTAATTACAGTACTTTTTCTCTAAAAACCGAGCAATATTCTGGACTTGTTTTGCTTGGAATGAGTCTGTCAGGTAACATCGCACAGAACATTTCGGATATTTTCCGAAAACTATTTTCTATGCAGTACCACTTAATCATTTTTCTTTTTTTAGAATACTGTAAAGCATGTGGAAACTAATAAAACATTAAACGTTTAGTGACAGTTGACATTATCATAGTTATTACTATTCGCTCATTGAGGTATACGTTGCTCCCGGCCCATAAATAGAACGAGTACGAGCATTCTGAGCCCTTTGTAATCTCGTCTTGCATTTGAAGTCTAGACAAGGCCCGTAAACGTAACTACAATAATTGAAGTGAGAGGGCACAAGAGTTTCACACAGTGCCTTCTTTAATTAAGATCTTAAGATGTGTTTATTTTTACATAAGTTACTGATAGGGAAATTCGATTTTGGAATTACGTTACCTACTTGACATCTTAACCGAAGCTTGCTGTCAAAAATAACCCCTAAATTTTTATATTCCTACACACAAAGCCGGACTGAGATAAAGGAAGCAAACTATTTTTATTAAGGTACTTAATCGTCTGCTCATAAATAATGTTTTTGAACACCTTGGACAGAATAGATAATAAACTAATGGGTCTCAATTCTGGCACGTCTGTTGGATTATTTATCTTTGGTAGAGGCACAACCATGACTATCTTTCAAGGAGAAGGAAAGATAGAGTTGGTTATACATCTATTGAAGATGTGGACTAGGAATGGTACAATGATAGGGGAGGTCAATATAACCATAATTTGTCATAGACAGCGACTTACATTTTCGGTTCTAACTTTTGAACCACATTTTTTGTCTTTGTGTCCTTTTGGGCTAAGTTGTATGCTTTTGTAAACAATAATTTCAGCTCTTACCGAGTCTAAACAAATCCTTTTAGACGGATTGCCCAAATTGGCCTCACAAATTGATTGATGTTTTAAACCAAATTATTTTTAAAACGCAGAGCTACGAACTCCCTCCACAAAAAAAGTCCTTATTCGTCAAAAAAAATATCTATACTATTTCCCTTTTCAATAACGCTGCGTATATTTCACGTAAAATAGGGTATCAAAGGCATTTCCATAGAATCGCGATGGCAAATGTACATAACGACAGCGAGTGGTTATATTGAAAAAGGCGAATATTGGAATTGAAAACACCAAAATTATTTATTTTGTCGATTATTGGATTTCAAAGTACTGACATCGTTCGTAAACACCCTGATTTCACAAAATGTTGTCTGGCAATTGGATTGCTGGTGAAATGTGACGAATATCAAAGGCGTAACAGTGTTCAACAAATACTTTGATAATATAAAATCTTCTTTGCTATCCAGAGGTGGCGCTGACATGTTGGTCATATACCACCGCGAATCATGTTTGACTTACCAACCTTGTGTTGCTTAATACTTCCAAATAATTTAAAAATTTTCCTAAAAAGGAATTTTGAATTTTATTTCAAATTTGCATTATATTTCCCCAAGCGAATTAGGTCTAGGGATTTTTTGAGGGGACGGTGAATTGTTCTAACACAATTTCTCGAAAGCACAATTGTTCGATACTCTGTTTTCCGAAACACAATTTTTCTAATGCACCACCGGAATATTTTTCGCAAAAGAAATTAAACAAATGTATAGAATGCAAAATATATTAACAAAATTAATAATTTAAATTATGTGCTACTCTACTAATGCGAAATTAATTTAATCTATTTTTTAATATCTTTCGACGTGTCATATTTTATTATTAGTGTAATTTATAATAGGTGCCTGGATAGGCAACAAAACGACGCTCTAAGTAATTATTTTATAATGTAATTTATTATACATTTTTAATCCTTTGTGACTACACATATTATAATTTGATGTAATGATAATTATAGGTAGATATACTAATTATCTTATAATAAAATTTAATAGGCATTTTAAATGATTTTGTGGTATAAATACAATAGTTTTCGAAGTTATTGCACACTTTGTGTTCAAATATAATAAAGACAAGATAGATTTACAGTACGTCAAGAGTGAGAAAGGCAGGCGAAAGCTTTTAATCAACAGTTACCTTCTCGTCAGGGACAAGCAATAAGATGAGAAGATCTATTGGAAATGTGACCAATTTCTAAAGATAAAATGTAAATCTAGAGTTATTTCCATTGGTAAAGAAATACAAAAAGGGTCCAAGGATCACAACCTGATGGAGATGCAACAGGAATCGAAGTAGCCAAATATATGAAACAATTTAAACAAGCTGCTAAGACAACCCGAGATACACCGCAATATACAGGGTCCTGTAGCAGTGCGTCGGGCTTTCATAGCTGCTAAACGAATTAAGTTAGAAATTTCATTCATATGCGGGCTTATACTGTATCATAGAGTGTATTTCAGGAAAATATTTTTGCATATACAGGGTTGCCCAAAAAAGTGTGGTAACATAATGTTGAATATTTTTAAATGGGACACCCTGTATTTTCTTGCATATTTTGGTTTGTATTATTATCCTTTATAAATGTCTATAATTTTATGCAATTTGCTTTAGTAGTTTAAGAGCAATAAATTAAAATCTGAGATAAAAAAATTTAGAAGTGCCTGATGATCCTCCCGAGGTAGTAGAGGCAGCTAGAATAGCTATTCAAAACTTGCTGCCGACGAAATCTGGTGCAGTATATGAAGCTGCCTTTTTCAAGTTCAACAAATGGTGCACTGGAAAAAAAGTAATGCAATACTCTGACGTTTTATTGGCATATTTTAACGAAATGGCACTAAAAATGAAGAGTTCTAGTTTGTGGGCTCATTATTCAATGATAAGGTCCGTGTTAAATTTGAAGCATAATGTGAACATTGAAAAATACAACAAAGAAAAAAAAAAAAATTTATAGTACTATAATGTATTTATACGCCTAGGAGTATAAGTACTTATACTCCTAGTCATATAAATGACATTTAATGTCATTGAGAAACGTCACATAAGTTATCACTTATATGACGTTTGAAGAAAAAACATATTATATGCCTAAACTAATATTATAACTACAATAAATATCCAAAATGTCTTCCATTTTGTTCTGTGCATTTATCAAAAAATAAAATAAGAGGCTCTTTAAAGAGTTAAGGCGACAACACAAACAATTATCTGTCTTATTTCTTACTTAAGGTTGTCAAAGTTACATAATGTTCTAAAAAAATTACAGCTTATGCATAACCAATATAAAATATTATAGTTTTTGAATAATACAACTTACTTGTTTCGTACATTCCATTAATAGTGTCACTCGTATGTCCAATCTTAACACATTTACAATTATCTTTAAATGAGAAGGGTTCTTTTTAGGTGATTATAATAATTTATTTGTCTTAACTGTTGTTCAAACTGCGCTTACAGTGCAGATATTCAAATTTAGAGCTAAAAATTAGTAAAGTAGAAATAAAATATATAGACCTTACATACCTTTAAAGTCACTTCACTAACTGCTGTCAAGGGTAACAATGTACCATTGTTGTTAGGTTCCTCCTAAGACTAGCTTATTAGAGAAGCTATTAGCTCTTTGCATCGGCTATTTAAATGTTTCTGCATTTTTCAAAACTAGTAAACAACGTAATCGACAAAGATATGTATGTGCACTTTTGTTGCTCTTAAAGGAACAGTTTTTTAATGTTATTTATGAAAATATCTGGAGTTTTTGTTAAAAAATAGACACACACTACACGAAACCGCAGAACAACAAAGGTTAGCTTTTCACGAAACGTAAACAAAACGTCGAAACAGGCCAACCAACGAGCTGGCGCCACCGTTCACGGTTCAGTTGCCAACTGTCGGCCAATATCATTCAAATTATATTAATTTTTACAAGCTTAAATAAACAAAATATTTGTCAAAAGTGGGTTCGTATCAAAGAAGAATACTTTAAGTTTGTACTACATTTAATCTCGTATGAAATTTTAATATTTTTCCCCGAATTTAATTTCCTCATGTTTTCTTACGGATTTACAATTACAATTTTATTGATGACGAATGCATCGGAAATTGTTTTGCAAGAACTATAGTTTTGTATTGGCAACATTGGAGTGAATGCAGTTTTATCCGCTCGTGTAAACATTTGCACTCTACCGCCGCGTCGTCCAAAGTCTACTTGTTCAAAGTCAACACGTAAAAAAACGTTAACCTCAATGTTTCAAAGAAAACTTATGCAAAATACCAAGTGTGCTATATTTTTGGAATGCTCTATTTAAACATATAAAAATGTACAGGGTCCCCATTTAAAAAGTTGTTTTTTCTATTGATACCTATTAAAATTTTAGTTTGAAAAATTTTTTACTTACATCTTGAATTCTACATAAAATAGTGCTTTTCATAGAAATAATAACATTTTAACTGGAAAAAAGTTACGGAGACTTTCGAAAATGCCCATTGTCGAGAAACCCTCTGTATCTCCGGAACGGTGATAGATATCGATATGCAGTTTTCACCATTAGGTTTGCTATTAAAATTAAGCCTCAGACACCGGCATCAGTTTTAATCTTTCTCGTTTAGACATATTAATTTTCCATAAAGATAAAAAGACAACTTTGACGCCCGGTTTATGAAAAACTAGTCATTTCATTCTGTTGTGCCCTTCTCAAGGGCGATCAAGAGGTCAAGAACTACACAACATTTTTGAAAATTTGAGTTTGAGCCATATCTCATAAGATATGCCCTGAATAGTTTTATTGATTAGCATCCAAACCATTCTCGGAGATTCCTCAGCCATGACATCCTTCGTCTGCATCTTTCGCCATATCCAAAATACCCCGTTTTCGTTTTTACAGGCGCAACTCGCATTCTTTACTCATGCGACTGATGAATCAATTAATTTTTATAATAAATAGCAAAAGAATACTACTTGGCAAGCGGTAATCATAATATGACATATAAATATGTATATATGTGAGAACTTTCTTCTCTAGCCACTTACTGAGACCTTATACAATAAGGATTAACCGAATTATGCTCAAACAGCTATTCTCTGGGCTACATGCCTTAACGAGCGCTGAATTAAATAGCAAAATTTGGCGTTTTTGACTAACACTGTATTATGATTAGCACTTGCCAAGTAGTATTCTTTTGCTATTTATTGTGTTAATAATACCATACTGTATTTTTCACTTCAGATTGCTAGAAACTTCTGGAAGATGGCGCATGGCGCTACCTATATTGTACTGCCTAAGAACAATATTATGGCTATAGGGTGGTTCGATTTTCCAATGGTAGATATGATCGCTTGGCATGCTTGCCCTGTACTGACGAAAACCAAAAAGTTTGAAACCGGTCTACAGGTAGCAGCAGCGTATCATCCTATCATTGGAAATAAAGATTCATTCTTTTCTCTTCCGGTAGTTTCTGCAATCTGAGTTTGTATTTTAGTACTAACAGTGTTAGTCAAAATACGCCAAATTTTGCCATTTATTTCAGCGCTCGTTGGGGCATGTAGCCCAGAGAATAGCTGTTTTAGCATAATTCGGTTAATCCTTATTGTATAAGGTCTCAGCAAGCGGCTAGAGAACAAAGTTCTCACATATATACATATTTATATGTCATATTAATTTTATTGTTAGTTCAGGAGCATGACAAGAGAAACATTTAATTTTTGACTGTGCTTCGGCTCGGAACTCTGTTGCTTAGAAATGATTAGCACTTAAAATAAAAAAATACCTTTCTACTCCGAAAATAACAGGAGCGTACCACTTTTTCTTTTAATTACGTATATTTTTACGCATGGTTACACAAACGCAAAATTTAATTGTATTAATATTGTATTTTAGAGCATCTGTGAAATATTTAAGAAATAAAAAAAATAAGACAGCCTGTATCCTGAAAAGAACATGTGTGCGGACACTGGTGTATAGAATCATCAAATATATCGAAGGAATTGCACCCTGAAATTGCGGACCGCACTTTCTAGTGTTCTTAATGTTAAGGAAATGTGTATCAACACGTCAAATAGAATTGGTTGGTAAATGCTGTGTGGGTTCGATGTCAATATCTGCTAATTTTGGGTTGTAAATTACATAAGGTTATAATTTGTTGAATCAATTATTGTTGGCATTCAGTCACGTAGCTAGTCAAAAAGGCGTCGCGACGGTACTTGTAAAACGTCGTTGGGACGCGAGCTTCCTATTGGGCAAAAAATAGGTTGGGTCGCATCGCGCGCCGGTCGATCGAGCGACAAGAAGCACGGCGCAAGGAAGAAAGCAGTTTTCCACGATGTCTCCCTGAAGCAGGTCCTCTTACGTAAGCTTACGATTTTAAGGCCTTTTTGGGCAATTAATGGTTTCTTTTTTAGTAGAACCAAGCAGCTAACGATTCCGCGTTAGCTAACGTACCAAATTGAACTCCCTACGATACCGGGGCGTTTTTGTGATGTACTTTCAAGTGATAGTTTGGGGAAAAATGTATAATTACTGGGTTTTTTGCAGCTTTTCCCAGATTGCTTGCCATTGTCGTTTCATTAACTCTTTGAACGTTTCGTAAATTGTGATTGTGCTCCACGGAGCAAAATAAACTCATAGCACCCGTAAAGGCCACTGCCGGAACGCGCGTCATCAATGTGTATGTCTAAAAATTCATGTTTAACTGCTGGCCAAAATACCGGCCGCCAGGCTCGCCTGGTTCTTTGGGCGCATTTTGGCCCGTATGCTTACGGTCCATATGCGCCCAAAACATGTATTAATTTAGTTTAAGATTATTTAAGCTTGGTTTTATAAAGAGGAATAGGAGAATAAAGAGATTTTAAAATGGAAAATGGAAAAATGTATAAAAGCAGTTAGTAATGTGAACGATAAGTATCGACCAGTGTCTTTGTCGTGAATCCATGTAATGTGCTACCATAACCTGCATTAAGGAATAAGAAGGCGAGTGTTTTAAGGGGGCATTCCGATACAAGAGACCGCGACCAGCGACCGAGACCGAGAGACCGCGACGTGCGACCGCAACGTACCGCTTTAACGGATTTGTATGTGGTGCTTTCCGATGCAAGCGACAGCGACGCGAGACGGTAGGCGTGGCCATCGTGCGACCAACGGTCGCGCGACCACACTGCTCTGGAAGCAGTGATACGCTGCGACCTGCATAGTTTATTTCAATTATTCTATACTTAGAGAGGGTTGAATGGCGACGTTTTCTACTCAGGAAGATGAATTGTTCATCGATTTAGTGTCTAATCACCCACCATTATATGACACCCCTCATTTGATCTTGATGTGTATATTGAATCAATTTTTTGTCTTTTTTCTTGCTGTAAAGCCAACACAATTATATCTTCGTCCTCGTCTTCCAATAAACGTTTTAGTGAATGTTTTCTTACTTAAAGATTGTTAGACATGGTTTTCTGAAACGTACACAATTACTAAATTAAACAAAATGGACCTACCCAAAGTCGCCACGTCGCGCGTCGCGTCGTCTGTATTTGTATGCTACTGGTCGCCGCAGCGACATGCGACCTTTGGTCGCTTGTCGCTCGGTCTCTGTCGCTTGTCGCGGTCTCCCGTATCGGAATGCTCCCTTAAGTAAACAGTTGTTTTAATCAAAGGTAGCAGAAAGTTAACGAACCAGTGAGCAACCCTGTAGGCCACGCAGTAAAAATTAATGTAACTACTAGGAAATTAATACAGTGCGCCATCACTTAAAAATATTTCTTGTTTAAAACATAATTTTACGACTAATTGACCTACGCTACGCCCCTGCGAATCGGTCGTTTGACAATGGCAACGACCACGTAAACCTGAGCAACTGATAACTAACTGACAATGGGGACTGGCTGCGCCTCAACTCGTTTATTTGCTCATTTGGTGCAAATACACGTTAATAAAATATTTGATTTATACATGGTACGATTTGCCCGTCACAAGACAATTAAATATATTATAAGTTTGGTAAGAAGAATGAGAAGCATTTAATGAAGGGATGAAAGGAAAATTTACCTTGCCTAGTTGTTTTTTGTTTATTGATTAGACAAGATTCGACAAAAGTTTACCCCATTAATATCAATTCATTTTTTTCACCCTCTGATAATTTGATATGTTTCCAGAATTAAGATTAATTATGACATCTACAGTGTGGTCATTTAAGTTTGCAACAAATGGAAATTTTTTTATTACCGATTTCTCAGAAAATTTTATTCTTGATAAAAGTTGGTGCATATTCGAAAATCATATTAGGTGCACTTGGAATGGTTGCAAGTCAAACGGCGTACAGGGTAGGTCAAGAAATATAAAACTTGTACAAGAATAAAGTACCCATATTTCATAAAATTCAGGAAAATGTTATTAAGAAAAGTTTATTAGAATTAAAAGTTATGCATAGATCCGAAAACGTGACCTCCTAAAATAAGAAAATATTTTTTTTGAAAACATTAATAATTTCCCAAAAATTTTTTTTTATATTCACCCTAAAGACCTTTATAAATTAATCAAAACCAAATTAATTTTACATATCTTTGTTCAAATTCAAGCATATTTGTAAAATTAACTTGAATTTTTAATTTATTAATGAATCGCAAACTTCATGGTGGGTTGCAACGACATTAAACACAACTTTAAAATATCCTAAAAATTCTTTTTAACAAGACAAAACATTAGTAATATTAATATGCAAATTAAAATACTCTTATTTAATTTTAATTTGTATTTTAGATGTTTATTAAAAAAACTGTACCAATTAATCGACAAACATGAAATCCTGCTAAAATAATCGCAGATACCTACTATGGAAAAAAACAAATAAGGGTTAAAAGTAAACATTATGACAGTTTGGTGGCATTATTCATTCTTAAATGAGTATTGTTGTTATTTGATTTCAAATGCCTCCTTCAATACAGTTAACGTTAGCCGAAAAGGCAGAATTAGTGTTAATATGTAGGGAAAACTATAAAACAGTGCGCGAAGCAGGAGATATATGCAATGAACGACATCCAGATAAACAGGTTTACTATTCAACTGTAAGCATAATCTTGAATAATTTTAAACAGACAGGGTCTTTAGACTATAAATATAAAAATGGACGTACCAAAACTGTATGTACTGAAGAAAATCAATTAGAAGTACTTTAAGCAGTTTTTGAAAACCCTAGAAGATCCACCCAAGAAATTTATGCTTATACAGGTATAAAAAAAAGCTCTGTTAAGAAGATCCCTAAAAAACAAAAATACCATGCCTATAAGCCAATGTTTATTTGCACGTTTCAAAGAGGAGAGAGAGATTTTTGCATGTGGATTCAAGGACAAATAGAAGATCGACGTGATTTCCATAGACACATACTTTTTGGGGATAAATCCACGTTCATAACAAATGGCGTTGATTCTTTCGAAAATTGTAGGTGGTGGTCGGACGAAAATCCAAATTTTGTCATTTGAATTTTGATTCATCCGTCCAAATTGTTATGTTTAAAATGTCCTTTTCCGGTGCGCACCAAAAGCATTTGGCAAAAGTCTGACTTTACTGAGGATCTTGATTAAGATGCATGTTTCTAAATAATATTTTAATACCAAACATTTACTCACATCAATCTAAATCTAAATAGGTCTTTAAAATGCAATAATTATACTAGTTTACAACCAATTTGCAACTGTAATGTAGTCTTTTGTTAATTTTTAGTCTCTAAATGCGAAAATGATGGTAAAAACTTCCTAACTCGTAAGATTTTTGAGTTATGGTTTTTTTCAGCTATATTAAGGAGTATTTTAATCATATTATTTTAAAAAGTAAAGCGCGACGTCGTCAAATTTACGTTTTCCCTAAGTTAGGGAAATTCTGCACAATCTGGCAACACGGCGTGTTGTTGCTTAAAATAACGGAAGTACCTATTTAAACCCAATTCCGGATATTCCCTCAGCAATGAAACCGGTTCTTTATGGAGAAGGTTTACCAGCTCCAGCGCCCCCGGCAACTTGGGAGGAAGATTTAAAAATGTATGATGATAAGGCAGAAATAATGTATCAGTCAAGGACGATTCTTATTTTTCCGAAAGCGAAGGAAAAGCCCCCATTTAATCGACCAAGCTGAATTACATGATCTAGTTCGGGACCTCCACTTGTCCAAAGAACACGCTAAAATATTATTTAGTTTCTAGATTACAACAATCTATCCTCGTATCCCTATGGCAGAGGTGGAAACTGCAGTATTATCAACCAGGGAGAGATTGGAGTCGTGTATACAGAACGATGGGCGACAATTTGAACATTTATGGCGCCACTGAGAATTATTGTCGTCACAATATATTTGCTTAAAACATACGTACCTTCATATTTTGTTTTTCCAAGGCCTATTTGACTCTTAAAAAAACCTTTACAATGGCAACTTGAAAATAAAATCATAATGTTCCGTATTTATGATTATTGTTGTTGATATCTCCGGATTGAAAATAGATATTAACTTGCGATTTTCGCTGACTTCTTAGACTTTTAATCATCCTTGTAATCAGGTAAAATTGAATATACTATTATATTTACAATTATGGAAAAAACGCGCAATGTCTGTGAAGTTGTAAGACAGCGCCCCCTAGCGCCTAGTGTAAAACACATATTGCCGTAGTTCATAAGATGATATATAGAGTGAGAAAAGCCCTTTTTAAAAAACTAAGTTTACTAAATTATGTTATCTTCGAAATATACAAAAATGTTATTTTCGGGATACCTTAACTAGGCGACTTTTGAGGAAACTTCGTGATTCATATTTACCGTTACTGTTGCGCCCTCTAGCGCCAGTCTGAGAAACTTGAAAATAATTTTCAGCAATTTCTCATGACCACTTTACCTCTAATATATTTTATTTCCGCAAGCCATACGACTAAGACTTTCTGATTGCCGACAGCCATTCTTAGTGGGACACCCGGTACAAAAGACTTACTATAAATGTATTTTCATGCGTATTTTTGTAATAAAATCCTGTTATCCTTAAAATATCTTGCTGTTTTTTTTTTTGGTTTGAACTTATGTATAAATATTAAATGTAAATGTTTGTATAAAATAAAAATGTTTGATACATTCTATAACTCAAAATCTATACGTGGTGGAAAATGTTGGTTATTGAATTCGTAATCAGGATGCTTTAACCCCCCCGTACAGCCATTATAACATCAGTCGCAATTTTTGTATTTGTATTTGTTGACTAGAGTTATTATTTGTTATGAGCGTTGCGACACAAAGGACTCGCCATCTTACACAATAATTTTAATTAAGATTTTAAGTCCCTTATTTCGTTTTGTGTCCCAAAAATCTAATTTATTTGCAAAGTAAAACGTTTTAAGTCCTAACTAGCCCACATTTTAGCAAATAAACCTATTCTCTTTGCAATTTTGTAACTTTACCCCTTTCGCAATTTAAAATTATACTGTCAACTGCCTTCATAAATTTTAAAAATCAAGTATAGTCTCTCGAGGAATTTGAAGTTGGCGGTTTGGGATCTAATTTTTAATTTTAATGATGTCAGCATAATAAATTTTGTTGCAGGAGATTCGTAAAATGTTGTTTCTTACAATCTTAGAATTTTTAAATATTTGGTAAAATGTAAGAAGGTTTAAAGCGCGTGGTGGCCGATTTCCTATGATTATTTATAATTAAAATTCACTGGTGAATCGAGAGATGCTTAGTGTAGTGTAATTGATGGCTTTTTATATCCTATGTATGCATTCTGAATTAAAATAATTTATCTTCATGCGTTTCGTAGATTTTCGCAAAAAAAAAGGGAATTTTTTTGTTCCTACACACCTTGTATATGAACCGGGTGATTCGACAAGGAAGAAAGCCGGCAATGAAAAGTCGCTGGAAATTATATCTCCTCAAATAAAGTGGTGAGGGAACGCCATATTTTTTTTGTTATTTTGGTTAACAGCTTCGGTTAAGCTCAACCGAATTTAACAAATTTAGTCTTCAGATGAGAGTTGCAGCACGTGGCTACATCTCGTAGCAACCAAACGGATCAACCCGCCTTGCCAGCGTTTCAACCTATTTGGATTCTCGCTGTCCTGGTTGGGTTGATCCGTGTGGTTGCCACGAGATGTAGCCACGTGCTGCTACTCTCATTTGTTAATTTGCATTTCTGTGTTAAAGCACTTTGAGGTCCCTTACCTTTTTGTCAGACTCGGAGCTTTGCTGAAGAGCCGTAAACGGCGAAACGCATCCAGGGATTGGGTCTGACGGAAAGGATAAGGGACAACCTTGTACACGAACTTATTTTAAGTTTCTGTTTTTTCAAACTTAGTCTCGTTAAAAAGTGCTTTTTTTTAATTTATTGCTTGTTTTGTAAACTATGTGTCTTAATTCTTTTTACAGGGTCCCCTAGAGGGCCCTGATTGACAACTTAACAGTAATTGATATTTTTATTGGAAATTTTAAATGGTATGTTATGTTTGTTTTTACACATTTAAATAGAGGCTCAAAAACTGAAACAGCTAATGAAAAGATTTCCTATGATTATTTATAATTAAAATTCACTGGTGAATCGAGAGATGCTTAGTGTAGTGTAATTGATGGCTTTTTATATCCTATGTATGCATTCTGAATTAAAATAATTTATCTTCATGCGTTTCGTAGATTTTCGCAAAAAAAAAGGGAATTTTTTTGTTCCTACACACCTTGTATATGAACCGGGTGATTCGACAAGGAAGAAAGCCGGCAATGAAAAGTCGCTGGAAATTATATCTCCTCAAATAAAGTGGTGAGGGAACGCCATATTTTTTTTGTTATTTTGGTTAACAGCTTCGGTTAAGCTCAACCGAATTTAACAAATTTAGTCTTCAGATGAGAGTTGCAGCACGTGGCTACATCTCGTAGCAACCAAACGGATCAACCCGCCTTGCCAGCGTTTCAACCTATTTGGATTCTCGCTGTCCTGGTTGGGTTGATCCGTGTGGTTGCCACGAGATGTAGCCACGTGCTGCTACTCTCATTTGTTAATTTGCATTTCTGTGTTAAAGCACTTTGAGGTCCCTTACCTTTTTGTCAGACTCGGAGCTTTGCTGAAGAGCCGTAAACGGCGAAACGCATCCAGGGATTGGGTCTGACGGAAAGGATAAGGGACAACTCTGTACACGAACTTATTTTAAGTTTCTGTTTTTTCAAACTTAGTCTCGTTAAAAAGTGCTTTTTTTTAATTTATTGCTTGTTTTGTAAACTATGTGTCTTAATTCTTTTTACAGGGTCCCCTAGAGGGCCCTGATTGACAACTTAACAGTAATTGATATTTTTATTGGAAATTTTAAATGGTATCTTATGTTTGTTTTTACACATTTAAATAGAGGCTCAAAAACTGAAACAGCTAATGAAAAGCTCATTTGTTTATCTCTTTTTTACCCAAGACGCCTACCCACTTAAGGACATACTTTGTATTAAAATGTTTATCCTCTTGTTGCATTTGTGTTTTTTTTTGACCTTAATCCAAAATAGAAGTTGATCCAAAGGCATACACAAAAATATAGAGATTATTTCGCAACTAAACTGCAATAACGTAAAATTGAAAATTTTAATGTAGAAATCAATTCAAATGGAAAATCGAAAGGGACACGAACTACTTATAGAATTTTTTAAATAATTAACCGAAATTTAAATATTACACAGAATAAATGTCTATTTAATGTACCATCAAAGTTGTCGATCAATCAGCAGGGTTGATAAAAATTTGTTTACACGATCCATGATTAAAGTGAAGGAATATTCTTTGCTACATAAAAAATTACTCTGCGAATAGCACTGAATTATTTTATTTGTTTAAGGGGAGCGATTTAAAATGCAATTCCTTTTCTCTCGAATTTTGAGAATAAAAGTAACTTTACGTTATTGTAGTTTAGTTGTTAAATAATATTTCTTTAATGTTCTTATTAGCATTGTTACTAAATTGATGAACCTTTACATTCCCGTCGTTTAACGGTAAACATTAATTTTTAAAATTAAATTAGTTATTTATAAATAACTCAAAAACGAACAAAGATATCAAAATACAGTTTCGCCAAATATAGCTAAATGTGTCATGTCATTTCACTTTATTAAGAAAATTTGGAAAAACTGATTCTTACCGAAACAGCCCACTTACAAGACGCGGTGTGTACTCAGCGACCCCGACCAAAGTGGTTTTTTATTAAATGTAAAAGCGTCTATCAAACGAGTCCAAGCCGATTAACTTTGGAAAACCATATGGAAGATACGGCAGTTTAAAAATTATTTTTTACACAAGCTTCTCCCGCCCTTATTATCAGAGATACGGAAAAAAGTCTTACCAATAATTTTTCATAAAAGTTATTGAAGTGTTCGTTGCCATGATTAAAATAGTATCTTTTATCAGATAAAATTTGACTTTTTAGTTATATCCTAGTAGCTGCTCCCCCTAGCGGTCATTTTGGAGCCTTGAAAATATTTTATATCAAATTCTTTTTTTTCCGAAGCCGTAAGGTTTATGATTTTTATAATATCGTACCTTGCCGACCTAAGTAGGACACCCTGTATAGTCGAAACGATGGCTCTTTGTCGGTGCATCATTAAAGGCTTCCGCACACCTGCGCGGCCACAGCCACGGTGGCGATGGCGACCGCGGTGGCGGTCATATTAGCGTTCAGACGTATTCACACCAAAGCGGTGAGTGGAGCTGTTATAGTTGGGGTCAAGCAAATATTTGACGCGTGACACTTCCATATTGTCATGGGTGTCAAATACGGCAGGCCACTCATAATATAAAAGTTACTAATGGCTAATTTATATTATAATAATTACCACCTACTCGAAGTATTTGTATCTTTATCCTTTTATATGACTAAAAAGAGATATACATAAACCGAGTTACCTTCTCGTCGGTTTGGTCAAATCATATGGGCTGCAGATCCGCATTTTATTTATTAATTTAATCGTTATACACTACTAATCGTTATACACTACTTAGATTGCTTTTGTTAAGACCTGTGATATTAATGGTCAATCCTGAATCCCACCATTACAATGCACAGAATTTATCAAAACAAATTTATTTATATTATAATTCATATTCTTAGACCAATTTCCCAGCAATCATTTTCTGCAAAGGTATATAAATAACAATATTCGTCAGTCCGGCCCTGACTAAGTATCAGCTGTAATAAAGTTGGTGAAATCGAAATAACCTAGTATTGGACAAATATGACAAGATGGAAGTGTCACGCGTCAAATATTTGCTTGACTCCAACTATAGGCATTTGCTGTTTACGTATATAATGCATGTAATAAAATTGTATTTTTAACCGTCCAGGTTTAATTTTTGTTTCTAATATTTGTAACGATGCGGATGAAAAGACTTTATTACTGTTCGTGATGAAGAGGATCAAAACATACACTTTGTTTTTAGCTTTTATATTTTTGTAACTCGGATGACTTAAATCATAAAGTATATATGGGATATAATTTGACTTTATTTATTAATAATTCTATCATATTATTCGCCATTATTACAGTCACTTCTCGCGTCCAAACTTGACACGTTGTATTTAGCCGGTACTGCAGATCAGATCGCTGCAGTTGTCTGCTCTCAGGCCGCTTGGTCTAGACCTGTCCGCGCTTGGTATGATTTCATTTATTTAATTCCATGTGTTCATATTGGTCGCTTTCGCGGCCGCCACCATTACCGTGGCCGTAGCCGCGTCGGTGTGTGTAAACGTTACTTCCACGTGACTTAAACCATATGAGTAATCAAAATGACCACATTCAAAATGTCAAAACAAAGTCTAAGTTCATAAACGTCAACATTTTCGTGGCTAGCGTTCGGACTTAATAATAATAAGAAATATCTATAATTACCAATACGAAAGTACCACAGTTTATAGGATTATATTGAGTTTCGAGGCACAATAACGTTTAAAAGCAAATTAGAGTTGACAGATCAAAGCGATGACTTTGACATCAGTGGCCAACTCTCCAAATATCTTTTGCTTCTGTCTATCACGTTACTTTGAATTCGAGACGTATTGCGCAACCCTGGCGACTAAGTTTTTATTAACTTTTAAGGCTATAATAATATATATGTTATTTATGTATCTAGGGAATTATAATGGTTTTAATTACCGAGGGCCTTTGGCCCGAGGGACAGCAATTGCCCGAGGTAATTGAGACCCTTATAATTCCAGTGATACATAGATAATTTTATTTCTGACCGATTTTAGTAACATTTTGTTCATTTTTAAAGTAAAATAAATGTTTCAATAGATGACAATCAAATTGACATTAGATGTCAATCGTTTGATTTTATGTCAAATTTTTCTTAATATCCCAAGGGAGTTATGACCCTTATAATTCCCGCGTAACTAAGACGTTATAAGCTAATAATATACCGGTCAGAAATAATAATAATTTATTCACAGAATTACACAAAAAAATACTAATAATTAAATAATAATTGTAAATAAATGAAAAGGTAGTAGTGTTAAGTCCTAAATGTACTTGCACACGTTAATTTGCAAAATAATGTTCCCTGCTTTATTCTAAAATCTAGTAATTACATTTCTAAATACAATCTTAACTACAATTTATAAAATTAATTATATTTCTAAATACAATCTTAACTAAAATTTATATTTATAACCTAAATCAAAACTAAAGTCTCTAATCCGTGTTAGGTTTGACAACAAAAAACCTATATTAATTGTACCGCACTAATCTATAAACTTACCAAACCAATTAGAGTTCTTTAACTATGCCAACATTTGGCATAATTATTATATTAGAAAAGAAAAATATTTTACGTTCATTTCATCCCGAGTAGAACTATCGTCTCATCGTATAATCAATCATTAATTTATCAGTTTATGAGTTTATGGTTTTAATATATTTAAGACTTATTTAGAGGATCCAATAGAGCATTATAAATCGTTTTATTTTAACATTTAATAGTTATATTTATAAATTTTTTATGTCAATTAGGCCGTGAATTTCTAATCTCGATTTATGTTTAATCCACAGTTTTAGCTTTTTCTTATAGAGTTTTATCGAGTTAATTGTTTTTAGTTCCGTTGGTACTTCAATATATATTTTGGGTCCAAGGAAGTAGTAGCTTTTTTGTGTTATAGTCTTACCTGTTTTTGGGACTCTACTTCTGTAATTTTTATTTCGGGTTTGATAGTGGTGGTCTATGTTTGTTATCTCGAAAGGATTACGACGCTGCCTAATCAGTATTTTAAGACAAAAGGTTTGCCGAATATCGAATAGCTAAGACTCTGTAAATAGTAAGTCAGTGGGGTAAGCGAATTCCTTATTATAAATTATTTTAATTATCCACTTTTGAACAATTTCCAAACAATGAATATGGTTATTTGTCGCTCCACCCCATGCCACAATTCCATAAGAGATGTGTGTTCCAGGTAAAGTATTCGTAATTGTTTTGTAGTAAAAATAGTTTTAAATTTCTTAAACTTGTTTAGCAATGACCGGACTTTTTAGTTACATAATCAATGTAATAATTTCATCTTAAGTGAGAATCAATATAAATCCCGAGGTATTTTATGTTATTGGTACCATTTATTGAAGCATCTTCACACTTACATGTACCCGATATGTTTATATTATTATAAGGCGGTAGATTTGTGGTAAGGGACGTAAAGGGAACACAATGGGTTTTTTCATAATTTACCGTTAAAAGTTTGTCTTTAAAAAAGTGTATAAATTTAGGAATTTCATAAGATTTTCCCAACTCTCAGCATGAAAAAATATTACAGTGTTATCTGCAAAGCTAATTATGTCACCAGTTGTCCTCAATTCCAATAGGCTGTTGAGATAAATATTAAATAAAAGGGGGCCCAGTGCAGTGCCTTGTGGCACTCCATGGCATATTGTTTGCTTGTCACTAAATGTATTTTGAATTTTTACGCATTGAGACCGATCCGATAGATAACTTAATAATAATTCGTATGCCGAACCACGAAAGCCAATACGTTCTAGGGTACTTAATACAGTAAAACTTCTCATTTCGGCCACCCGTTAAAAATGGTCACCCCTCTGAACGGTCAGTTTTGGCTTCTTAAAATAAATCTTATAGCATTTTTAATAATAAAAGACCCCTCGAATACCGAAACACTTCTAAAACGGCCACGGTCACATGAATCCGTAACTTTTAAGAAAATTACCTTGAATTTTTACCCTTAATTGCGGTCGTCTCGACCCCTCTGGGAATGTTTGCACCCAGTCGGTACTTACTGGTACTATTGAAAATACCGGAGAATGATAAAACCTAATTATGTAAATGGGTTTTTAAGTACGTACAAATATAATTTGTTAAATCTTAAGATGTTTTCATAAAAGGTAAAATTTTATTCAGTTGCATTTTAACAGCACAATAGTCGATCATGTCTCTGAAACGTAAACGTTTATCTTTTAAACAAAAGTTCGAAATCATCGCGGATAGTGAAAAATATGGTATCAGTGCTCGAAAGATAGCGGAAAAGTTTGGTGTTGGAAGAACGCAAGTAAATGATATTCTAAAAAGTAAAATTGAACTGAAAAAACTTTATGAAGAAGGAGGAGTCAATGCAGATCAAAAACGGAAGTTTCCAAAAACAGACGGACTTGCGATTGACCAAATGGTTTATGAATGGTTTTGCAAAGCAAGAAACAAAAACATTCCAATATCCGGACCACTACTAAAGGAAAAAGCTCTGGAAGTGTCAGAAAATTTGAAAAATTGTGATTTTAAGGCATCAAATGGCTGGTTAGATAGATTCTGCAAGAGACATGACATCAATTTTAAAACAATTTCTGGTGAGTCTGCTGATGTGGATGAAGTGAGTGTTCAAGATTGGTTCACTAAGTTAAAATTAATTATCAAGGATTATGATGATAAAGATATTTTTAATGCAGATGAAACAGGCCCTTATTATCTCGCAATGCCAAACAAAACTTTTGCCTTAAAGAGTGACAAATGTGCTGGAAGAAAATCAGCTAAGCAACGAGTGACAATTCTTTTTTGCAGTAGCATGGACGGTGAGAAGGAGGCCCCATTAGTTATAGGAAAAAGCAAAAATCCGCGATGTTTCAAAGGAGCACATGTAGACAAATTACCATTAGAATGGGTCTCCAATAAAAAAAGCTTGGATGACAACAGAGATAATGATTTCCTGGCTAAAAAAATTTGACACCAAAATGAAAAAACAAAGAAGAAAAGTACTTTTATTTTTGGATAACGCAAGTTCTCACCCGAAAATACAACTGGAAAATGTTCGAATTGTTTTTCTGCCTCCAAACACTACATCTTACTGCCAGCCATTAGATGAAGGCATCATACAAAATTTTAAAATGATATACAGAAAATATTTGATAAAAAGACTTTTAACTTTTACTAACACCGCTACCGAGGATGCGTTTGAAAAAGCAGAAAAGACCACAAATTTGTCAAGTGCTATGGTATGGATTGTTGCAGCATGGAAAAATGTTTCATCTAAAACGATTAAAAAATGTTTCCAAAAAGCTGGATTTATAGAAACTCTCCAAGAGAATAAGATTTTTGAAGAAGAAGACGATATTCCACTAAGTCAGTTGTTTTCCGGTATCCCAGGAAACTGGAAAATTATCTTCAAATCGACTCAAACATTTCAACGGAAAATCCCAGTATGGAGATGCAGGAAATAATTCAGGAGTTTACCAGCCAATCTGAAACTACCGAAAATGAAGACTGTGAAAGTAAAGAAAACCAGCAGGTTTTTAGTTCGTCTTTAAAAAGCATGAGTGAAGTTTGTGAAAAAATAAGAGACGTACAAAATTTTTTATTAGGCAAAAAAAATGGCAATTTGGCCATTGATATTTCAAATATCCTAATAAAATGTGAAAATGAAGCAGCAAAAATTAAAATTAAAAATATGAAACAGACTTCCATTGAATCTTTTTTTCACAAAGCATAATTTTTTTTTCGTATGTAGTGCACATTCTTAAACATTATTATGTATACATATTATGTAGGAGTTATGAAATAAATAGTTATGTCTATATATTTACAGTTCATATTACATAATAACGTATGTGTTTGTAATTAGCCTTTTATTAATTAATGAAGTTGAATTTTATTCACATGACACATATGTTATATGTAGATATGTAATTTATTTTTTTCCTTCCCCTCAAAAACGGTCACTCCCTCAAACGGTCAATTTGTAATGAAATTTTTAGTGGCCGCTATTGAGAAGTTTTACTGTACTATAACAAATAAAGAAGGGGGTGTTGTAAATCACGTTGTCTCTTGGTCGTTCATCCACGACGCACTGGCAAAGAACCACCCTTATAGAACAAAACTGTATATGATTGTATGCTGAAAGAACCCGACCAATGCATGCTATTATTATACGCTTGAAGAAAAACGAATATGTTTTGTTATACAAACATATTGATTTGTCCAAACGTCTTCAAATATTAACAAAATTATATGACTCTCCATGTTCTGTTGTCTTCTTTCTAAATAACAGTTCGACTCTTTTGCCCTCTTCCATTCGTTGTATGCATTTGTATTTAAATCCACCCCTAATTTTTTATTTTCTGTAATAACGTAAGCTTATTAACTAACCCTAATTAATTGGTAAATGTTTAACTTCCTTCCCCACAAAATAAACTTTAACTGTCAACCGTTATTTTAAATTTAGACGATCAACTATTTTCATTTTCCCTAAGGGGATTTTAAAATCAACGAACGTTTTAAAAAAGAATGAAAATTACGTCGGCTTACAGAATAATTTGCCTATAAAAAGCCGGGCGGTCGTTAAATTTTGGCTTACAGACAACAGAAATTCCTCGGTAATATGCCCCGGTTTTTTAAATCAAATATTTTATGCCGGGAATTACTTTTTCTGAAAAGCAAATAAACGAGCGCGGGCGACCCCCCCATTTATTGTTACTTATTATCTAATTTTTCTTTGGCTGCGCTGCAGTTGGCGGCGAAATATTTCGTCATTTTTATCTATGTAGATATTTCGTATGTTCATTTTATTCCAGGCCTAGAAGTCGAATATTAAAAACACCCTTAAAATAAGTTGTCTCTCAACTCTACAGTGTGGTCATTTAAGTGTGCAACATATGTATTGGAATATTTTTTATTACCGATTTCTCAGAAAATTTTTTTCTTGATAAAAGTTGGTGCGTGTTTGATAATTATATTAGGAGCACTTATAATGGTTGCAAGTCAAACGGCGTACAGGGTAGGTCAAAAAATATAAAACTTGTAAAAGAATAAAGTATCCCTATTTCAAAAAATTCAGCAAAATGTTATTAAGAGAAGTTGTTTAGAATTAAAAGTTATGTATAGATTCGAAAACGTGACCTAAAATAAAAAAAAAAATATTTTTTTTTGAAAACATTATTAATTTTCCAAAAAAAATTTTTTTTTATTCACCCCAAAGACCTTCATAAGTTATTCACAATCAAATCAATTTCACATATCTTTGTTCAAGTTCAAGCATACTTGTAAAATTAACTTGAATTTTTAATCTATTAAGGAATCGCAAACTTCATGATTGTTGCAACGACATTAAACACAACTTTAAAATATCCTAAAAATTCTTTTTAACAAGATAAAACATTAGTAATGATAATATGCAAATTAAAAACTCTCATTTAAAGTGCAAAATTTTTATTTTAAATGTTTATTAAAAAACTGTACAAACTAATCGACAAACATGAAATCCTACTAAAACATTATGACAGTTTGGTGGCATTATTAACAAAACAATGTATGCATTATGTACTATGCGTTTAGTGCAAACTCAAGAAATACAGTGTTTTAAACGTATTTGAATATGATGCCAATGGTTTTGCCAAATTTTATCGGCCTTATTTTTATTATAACTTAACAATAAACAAATCAAAAAATAAAAATTAAACAGAAAATGCAGAAAAAATAAAATTATGTATGTGTAAAAAAAACTATCGACGCGTCTCTATATTATGTCCACCTTCTCGTTCAATGCATTTAATTGTCCGATCATAAATTCAATATGAGTGGATCGCAATACACTTGCTGGAATATTTCTGCAATGAAATCGTATCGAATTTTTAAGCTCCCCAACATTATTAAACGGTCGATCCTGGTAAACTTTTTGCTTTAAATTAGTACTGGCAACTGAAACCGATTTTTCGGTTAACTGGTTTTCGGTTAACCGCAATTTTTATCCAAACCAAAAATCGGTTAATCGATTTTTCGGTTAACCGGTTTTTGTTTAACCGGTTTTCGGTTAATCGGTTTTTGGTCAACCGGTTTTCGGTTAATCGGTTTTTGGTTAACCGGTTTTTCGGTTAATCGTTTTTTCGGTTAACCGGTTTTCGGTTACCTGGTTTTCGGTTAACCGAAAACCGGATACTTACCAGAAGCTGACTGAAGTCGGGAATTAAAAGTATTAAAACAAAACACTATAAATTAATGAGAAAACTATAAACCAAACACTATTATTTTTATTTAAAAAACAAAAATAAACTCAACATAAAATGTAGTACAATAGGAACTTAAATAGGATTTAAAATAAAACTTAAACTCAACTAAAGCTAGCTCTAAGCAAGTGTTTTGTTTACTAATTATTTTATATTTTATAAATATTTAAATAATATTTATACATATAGAAATATCCGTAGTCCAACTGATAGTAAAATAGTAACCTAAACCTTAAACCTTAAACCACTTGATCAATCTACTAGAAAGAGTTCGGTTAACCGAAAGCCGATTAATCGAAAATAGATTAACCGAGTAATCGGTTATCCGGTTTTCGATTAATCGGTTAACCGGTTTTAAAATCGAGTTTTCGGTTAATCGATTTTAACCAAAACCGTTTTTTTTAGAAACCGATTAATCGGTTTTGATGTTTTCCGGTTTTTGCCAGCACTACTTTAAATATCCCCATAAAAAAAATCTAATGGGGTGAGATCTGGCGAACGAGAAGGTCACCGTGGATCGGTATTTCGTCCTAACCATTTATCACCAAATGCCCCATTTAACCGTTCAGAAACAATTCTAGTAGAATGAGCGGGGCAACCATCATGTACAAACCATAATTTATGTCGTTCTTGTAGACTTATATTATCCAAAAAATCCGTCAGTTCGTTGTCCAAAAAATGTAAATAGGTATCACCAGTTAGGTTTTGGCGAAAAAAAAAACGGCCCTATTAATTTGTCGTTAATAATACCGCACCAAACGTTTGTTTTTTGGTAATACTGGTTATTATCGTCAATGACAAAATTTGGATTTTCGTCCGACCACCACCTATGGAAATCACGTTGATCTTCTATTTGTCCTTGAATCCACATGCAGAAAAAATACCGCAAATCATAGTCTCGTCTTTGAAACGTGCAAATAAACATTGGCTTATAGGCATGGTATTTTTGTTTTTTAAGAATCTTCATACCCGTATAAGCATAAATTTCTTGGGTGGATCTTTTAGGGTTTTCAACAACTGCTTGAAGTACTTCTAATTGATTTTTTTTCAGTACATACAGTTTTGGTACGTTCATTTTTATATTTATGGTCCAAAGACCCTGTCTGTTTATAATTATTTAAAATTCTGCTTACAGTTGATTTGTGAACTTGTTTATCTGGATGTCGTTTATTGAATATATCTTCTGCTTCACGCACTGTTTTATAGTTTTCTCCACATATTCACACTAATTCTGCCTTCCGGGCTAACGTTAACTGTATTAAAGGAGGTATTTGAAATCAAATAACAACAATAATTATTTAAGAATGAATAATGTCACCAAACTGTCATAATGTTTACTTTTAACCCTTATTTGTTTTTTTCCATAGGTATTTGCGATAATTTTAGTAGAGTTTCATGTTTGTCGATTAATTTGTACAGTTTTTTAATAAACATTTAAAATTAAAATTTTGCACTTCAAATAAGAGTTTTTTAATTTGCATATTATCATTACTAATATTTAATATTAGATAACAAACAATAAATACTTGATAAAAGAATTTTTAGGATATTTTAAAGTTGTGTTTAATGTCGTTGCAACAACCATGAAGTTTATGATTGCTTAATAAATTAAAAATTCAAGTTAATTTTACAAATATGCTTAAATGTAAACATATATATATATGAAATTGATTTTATTTTGATTACTTCATGAAGGTCTTTAGGGTGAATATAAAAAAAAAATATTTGGGAAATTATTAATGTTTTCTTTTTTATTTTCGGAGGTCACGTTTTCGAATCTATGCATAATAACTTTTAATTCTAAACAACCTTTCTTAATAACATTTTGCTGAATTTTCTGAAATAGGGGTACTTAAGTTAAGAGGTAAATCTGCCTTATGCTTTGTAAAATCTAGGTCGACAGACAACCGTAGTAATTAAAATTACTGGCAATTTTTCGACAAAGACTAAAAATTCTATTTTCAAAATTTTTTTTTTCATAATATTCACATTCCAACAGATATTTTTTTTTAGAAAGTTCACAAGCGACCGTAGAAATGGTTAAATAAATATCTTTCATAAAAGTTTTTTTTAAATTATTTTTTACGGCAAATATTCACACCTCGAATTTTTGTATCTCTTGAAAATTAAAGCAGATGTTTTTTATTTCAAGTTAAAAGGTAAATCTGCCTTATGCTTTATAGGATCTGGGTCAACAGACAAGCGTACAGTAATAAATTGCTCTAATTAATAGTTATTTACGATATAAGTGTTGTAAAGATTCATATTACAACACGAGATGTTAAAGTTGTTAAACGAGGCGTCAGCCGAGTTTAATCAAACATCGAGTGTAGTTATATGAATTTACAACAAGAATATTGTACAAAATTTTATCTACTTTCATCTATGAATAAAAATATTTGGCAAAAGGCTTTTTTAAAAATAAAAATGCACCTGCTATTAAAAATCGTTTTGTAAGGGCATCTATTACAGCACTAGTGCTGTAATAGATGCCCTTACAAAACGATTTACGGAACTGTAAAATTCATATTACTAAATGAAAGTAGATAAAGTTATTGGCAATTGATTTTTCGGGGGTAATACCACGAGTGCTTCTAATTTTTCCGAAAAAACTTGGAAAAACGAGTTGACAAGTAATTTGTTAAACAAATTGCTTTAAAACGAGTTTTCCAGATTAATAATTAATAATTAATTTTGACAACTTGTCAAATTTTTTCCGGAAAAAAATGTCAAATTTTTTCCACTATAAGATATTTTTATGTCAAAATGCGTTGCTATTATTGGTCGAAATATGAATGAGTAAAATAATCGCCAAAAATTCTAAATTCTATTTTTTAATTTTTTTTTGCGTAAGTCAAAAGGGATGTTTTCTTTGAAAAGCAAAGAAAAACAGTGATATATTTTGAGTTTAGAGGTAAATTTATCTTGTGTATTCGTACAAACTTTCTGTAAGTTCTCGCTATAATTTGGTCGCGTTGTCCATGTGAAATGTCATGAAAACTTCGTTAGAATAGTTATTTTAGTTCATTTTGAAAAGTTCTTTAATAAAACGTTAATACCAGTCTTGTCAAACTTTTTAAATTGTCATAATATCTACTTTAAATGCTATGGATACTAACAAAAGAAACTGAAAATGTGATAATTAAAAAAAATATTGCTTTATTGAGATAACCTAAAGGTTAAGTATGAAAAGTTTTAAAGTCTATGACCACTGGCAACTGTAAACAGTGTTAAATAAATACCTTCCATAAAACTTATTGTAAATTGATTTTTACGGCAAAAATTCACACTCTAATTTTTTTTGTTTTGCATTTCTTTAAAGTAAAAGCTGATTGGGCAAATCTCTGATTGATTTAAGAGCTAAATATGTATTAAGTTTTAACATCCAAATATATCACATGCTTGGACAAAGATTCATTACTAAAACATGCTTCCTACAGAATCGCCTTTTGTAAGCCATACGTTATTTCCAATCGAGATCGGTGTTTACGGCACATGTATCAAAAATACATCGGAAAAAGTTTTCCTTAATGCACTCCGAATCGACTGTGATTTACGACTTCAATATCGGCTGATCTCTGCTTTTATGTTTTCGGTTAAAGAAGATATATATGTGTCCGAATAAAGCTATATCGGCAGCAAACACAGATGCTGTAACGTGATATCAGAATTTTTTCCACTCTGGACAGTCGTGACCGTGTAATTCACCGCCTACATCAATGATTGACGTCAGTTTATTAGTCAGAGGCAGAGCTGGTCTATAAGTATTGCATTTGATTTAATAGGTACACAAGTAAAGTTATATTAAAAAAAAAAGTTTAAAGCCAAAAATAGATGTATTGCGTTTCAAATGCACAATACCAAGGACGTTGAATATAAACATTTAAAGCGTTGCAATGGTTTAAATCTAATATGTGGGGCTATCAAACTCAGGAAAATCCTTACTTACTCGTCGACTCTCGTTAATACAAGCCCACCGCCTTAACAAACTCACTAACAAGGTTTGTTGTAACGAATTTTAAGGTCTATTGTAAATGTATAGACACCCTTAGCGTCGAGGCCGGCGTCAAATACAGATTGAACGTATTTTGAAGTTTTGCCTCAATTTTTCCTACTCATTACATTTTACTATAAGTTTAGTCGAGACCGGTGCATTTTTAGTTTTCGTAGAAAATGATACTTTCGGATTAAACAATTGAATGAATTTCTCTTTTTTAATAAAAGCACCAAAGCATACCTGATAGACTAAGGGTCAATTGTATAGGTTTAGTTTAATCTGCAGTTTAAACCTAAGTTTAATCATAGGTTTAAGCTAAAGTTTAAACCAAAACTTGCAACTTGTTCCTTGTATACTTTCTGGTTAACTTTATAGAAGTTTGGCAATGAGAGTTGACAGTCTCACATATTTTTGTTAATTTTAAAACCTTTGATTTTTCTAGCGTTTTAAGTAATGTTTTTAAACACGCAAATATTACTACAATATCACATTAGAATTAAACAAACAAAATAAAAAAAAAACTGCGCTAATTTTAATACTATATTTAATAAAGCTATCTTTGTAGGACTTTAATGCTATTTAATTCTGTTCTGTCATCATATTTTTTTAAAGGAACATCTTAAATTTTTTTGACTCTGCACTTTATACCAAAGGTAGCTATTTTTTTATGAGCAAAGTAAAACGTTTGAAGAACTACATTTAAGTACAGGTTTTTAGCTTAAAGTAAAAGCTTTTTTGGTGGGAGCAAAATTTATTTCACCTTGTCCTTCACAAAGTTGGCTATATAGCGTATTATTTATATAAATTAGATTAGCAAAATAATTATTTATTAAATTTTGCCGAATTAGTTTTCCATTTCCCTGGGGTAGATTTTGAACATGATCTTCTATATTATCCTCATTTTGAACAGCATTGTCATCAAGTGGTGCTGGATTATCCGTAGCTAGTGCTATGTTATGAAGCACGGTAGTAGCTACGATAATTGCTAAAGTTGTATCTAACAGAACTCTCATCTCTAACCTTAAGATCTGAAATCATCGTTTCCAATTCCTAATGCCATATTGTCTGTCGACAACATTACGTATTCTTATTTGTGATCCGTTATACAAATTTTCAGCCTGTATACCTAGATTTGCCAGTGGTCTAGAGTATACCCTGACTCACCCAAGATGCCAAACATGCCTTGATTTATTTTGGCTTTTAATCTACTATTATTATATGATAATCGGTCATTTGTAGAGCCTGACCATTAAGCCACTATATTTCTTATTCGCAATCTGGAATGTGATAAGGTTTCAACATTTATTTAAAAGAAACGTTTCCTGTTACGATAATTTGCAGCATCAGAACCACCTAAATGAAAAATAAATAGGTTTCATACATTAGATAGAATATACAGGTTGGGGACTTTAAATGGAACGCTGCTTATAGCTGATCTGAGAATAAGATTTCACTAAAATACAAAAATACGTCCTCAAAGATTTTTTTTGGGCTTCGTTTTTGTCATGTAAAAAAAAATTTGGGCCCCAAAGAGGGGGCGCAGCCCTAACCAACTTTTTTTATAAGATTGAAAGACACCACTTGTGACACCTTTTTGGAAAGCTCATTGAAAAAGGAGTTTGTCAATCAATTTTTTTTGACATCTGTCAAACCATGTGCCAGAAATTTAATAAAATCTAATTTTAAACAATTATATTAACCGTAACATTAAAGCTGTAATGTCATCTTTTTAACTTTATAATAATTGTTGAGAATGTGCCCTATTAACCAGTTGGCACAAACCTAACCGATGGTAAAACTCTTCCCTTACTCTTCCCAAAACTTCTGGCGTGATTAAACGTATCTCTGCCCGAATCCTTGCCTTCAACTCTTACAAATTGTTAGGTCTGGTAACATATACCCTTCTTTTTAAATCCCCCCCACAAATAAAAGTCTAAGGGTGTAATATCCGGTGATCTGGGCGGCCACTCTAAAAATCCTCGCCGCCCTATCCACCTATTTAGAAATGCAGTGTGTAAGAATTCTCTTACAATCCTTGCAAAGTGCTGCTGAAAAAATATCCTTCGATCTAGATTTCCATAATTTGGGAATATTCTTTGGAGTTCTGGTATTAAAAATGTTTGAAGAAAATTTAAATACACGTCTCCATTTAAATTATGTTCAAAAAAGAATGGACCAATTATTCTGTCGCCTATTATTCCAGCCCAAACATTCACTTTCCCTTGGCGTTGAGAGTGACATTCAACAATCCAATGAGGATTTTCGTCGGCATAATACCGGCAATTTTGACGATTATCCTAAGATGGAAATTAATTAATAATCGGTTTAGAAAGTAAGACTTTGCCCAGTGATTGCCAAAAACAATGGTTAATTCCCTTTAACTTTTAAACTTACCTGGCCCTCTAAAGTAAATGTTGCCTCATCAGAAAAAAGTATCCACTCTAAATCAATGTGTCGGTTGTCCAATGCGGTCATCATAACTTCGGAAAATTCTACCCTTCTATCTAAGTCATCCTCCAATAACTCTTGCACTGGCTGCATTTTGAATGGCTTTATGCCAGCAGATTTTGTGATCTTCAACACCGTTTTATGATCAGATTGCAGATGTTCATCTAACTCAATGTCTCAATTAACGGTCGTGTGATTTTCTATTGCATGAATTATAAGTGGCTCTATAGTCGTATTTAACATTTGCGCATAAATTTCACCAGTTAAATTTCCTGGAATGATTATGTCGCCTAATATACCCGCCCAAGCATTTAATTTTTGAGGATCTTGTATATGCTCCTCCCTAAAAATGTGAGGATTAACCTCGCTCCAATAACGGCAGTATTGTTTGTTGATCTTGCCATTCAGGTAGAATGTACATTCACACTATTTTAAAAAAGTGGTACAGCACTAACAAATCGAAAACTATTGAAATCGCACACATTTACTGGAACTTATTTTCACTAGTCGAACCAATACATCAAATACATACACCTTGCAACAAAAAATAGGAATATATTTTTTATTGCTCCTAGATACAATAAGAGATAGGCAAAACAACGTCAAAAAATTTTGTGTTTAGAAGCGACAAACAATCGAAAGAATTTTGAAATAACATATCACTTAACCTACTGTTCCACTCAATACTTTAGGATAAGTAGTTGTGTTGTCTTAGGGGATGCAAAAGTTACGTAATTTTAATTATTAATTTACTTTTCGGCTTTTGAGCACGTCATTGAAATGTACCGTTAGATACTTAACTGCTTGACAAGAAAAAGATGATACTTGTCTAAAATTACATAAAGAATTCTAAAATGACCAAATTAGTGGCGGTTGCCATTTAAGATTGTAGGTGTAGGTGTCGTGGGGGTTTGAATTTAATACTTCAACAAATACCTCTAAATCTGCCCCCTTTCCGATCTAAATTGACACCCTGTATAGTATTGAAATTAAATACCCGTCTAAGCTTCCCAATAAAACCCGAAAATTAAAACCCTTGCATACACCCAAACAGAATCCCCCTTCGAAAACCTCCGTTTCCCCCAAGTCGAGTTTGCAGAGCTCTTAACCTGACCTGAGGATCTGTTTGCGCTCCCTGCGATCTGTCACCGTCGACCCGCCAGCTAAGGCAGCCTGCTTTAAGCTGTTTGGCCAGTGAAGGTATATGTTTGCCGTTCTGATAGTCCTGTGTGTCTAATGAAGGCGGGAAATTCGACGCCTTCTTGTTAATCTTGTATCATTTATTTGTGTCGAAGGTTCCTTGCACTTGCAAATTGAAATAAGTTAAAAAGTTTGACATTAATTTACACTTACATGCTTTGTTTTGTATTGTAGCTATACAGTTTTGATTGAATCCATTAAGACGAGTGGTTATGAAACAGCTGCCATACTTTTTAATGCATCCACGGTCACTTAGGCCAGGGGTCGGCAAGTTTTTGAAACGGAAGAGCCAAGAGTTACAATTTACAAAATTTCCCAGTTTTCAATGAGCCACGTAAAATTTTCGTTTTAATATTATAGTATTTGCTGTATATATTTTTTTAAAGTTTTAAACCCGATTCTACATTTTTATATTGTTATAAAAACATTTTTCGCCCTGTAAAATAATCGGGTGCCAGTATTTACCTTAGGATAACCTAAAATAAACTGCGACAAGGCAACCTATCCACGCATTACTCTGGCAACCCTACGCCCTGGAGAATGTTCTTCAGACACCCCTTAGCTAGCTCAACTCAGAGTAGGTTCGCTATTTTGTTTCTAGTTCGAGAGGTTTAGCACTCTTATAAGTAAGTTATAGTCAAATCCTGAAGGCGCCACCTTAGTTTTATTTTACTTAAAAGCCTTTATATGTTCTAGTGTTTGGCCTCAGATAAAAACAAACTAGGAAAAAAACACTTATGTCACAATCAGTATACCCTAGCTTATTATAAGCTCTCATTCACTCAAGTCCTCAATGTCACTCTATTTAAAATAAAAGCCAAATTTTCGCAGAGGCCAATACAAATATTTATTCTTAAGGTGTTGTTAAGCCCTTGGTTACTTGGTTTTATAAATGCAAGCTCCTCTTACTTTGGTGGACAATAGATACTTGAAGTTAAAAGATGAATAAGTGAAATAAAAAATTAAAGTAATAGTACTAGCTTTGACAATAAAAGTTCTGAAGGTTTAAATTTACAAAGTTATCGATAAAAGAAAGCAAAAAGTTAAACCCTGTTTGATAGGGTCTTGCACAAGACGGCAACTGTCAGACCTACACCGTAAAAATGACTGGTTAGTCTGATCTGGCAGCCACATAGACCTACATCCAGGACATTGCCTCAGACTTGGAATTTTCGCAAGGTCTGTGCAAGAACCTCTCACAACTAACTCAATAAGAGCATTCTTAAAGTACAATACAGAATCTTACGAGTACCTGTGGTTACTCAATAAGCATACTAGCCACTCGGGCATAAATAAGTTAAAATGTTAAAGTTACAAGTGTTAAATTTAGAAGAAACAAATGGCCTTTAGCCGGGAAACAAAAATATTTTTAAGTATTATAGGTAGTTACACTAATATAATTAATTAATTAAAATTCTTATGGGCAATAAAGTGTAAATAACACCTTAGTGTATAATAAATAATTTAAATTTTGAATGAATTTCTCTTGGGAGTTTTTATGATGAGAGCTTTTTTTTCAGATCTGTGGGACGTATCGTTTCCGAGATATGGCCGCTCCGTATCCTTATCCGGACACCCTGTATACTAATTTCCAAGGAATATAATAATTAAGTATATTAATATTTATTAATACCGAATAAAATAACAATGTTTTTTGTTTTAACAGTCTGGGAACGGGGAAAATTCAGTAAAAAGGCTATAAGTTTCTATTAAAAAAAAAACAAAGTTAACAATAATAGAAGAATGGTAATCTTGGCAGTTTTGCGTTTTTTTCCAGGTGCGCTTTTTTACACGTGAGGTTTTTTCCGTGGGCGGTTTTGTCCGTGTGCGCATTCATCTACGTGCGTATATTTCTCGTGCGTTTATATGACTGCGCTTTTTTCTTTGCGGATATTTCCTGTGCGCTTTTTTCCGGACACCCTTTAACAGACTACCTGGCGTTCTGAACTACTAAAGACTCTTGTGACGTCTTAACGCTATGTCGACATACGCTACACGTTTACAGTGCACAAGCTCTGTACATAACATGGGCGCAAATTTTTATCAAAACACTGTATATCGAACAATACGCAAATGCAAAATATTAAGATTTTAGGTTGACTACTTTTTAAAGAGAAATGATTACAGGGTAATGATACCTAGCTGCAGCTTTACGTGCTACCATATTTCCTGAAGACTCAATCTTCAGTAAAACACCCATAGATACACTGCTATACTGCTAGTATCCAAACGTTCCAATACCTGGCAACCGGTACGTTCCGCGTCCAGGCGACTCTAATAAGAAAAGTAGTACTCCAGTTTGAGCTTTTAGCCCCTATAAAACCCTCAAATAACTAACGAGGGTTTCAATTTATTAAATGGCGTCTATGACCGCTGTTGAAGTTCATTAAAGCATTTTAAATCGGTATTCCGCCCAAAGAATAGGCAAACTACAAAGCCATACCCTTTTGAAAACATTTGTGGGTGTTTTATCGGCACTACATTGCCTTCCCTGTCCAAGAAACTAAACTTAGGGAGCTATTTCTACAAGCGTGCTTTAACTTCCAGTGTCCATGGTCAAAAGAAGAAAAAAGGTATACTTCATTTACTTTGTTAATACAATCCGTTTCCGGGATATTTGCAATTTGAAACAACATTACATGAAGGTTTTTATTTTTAGGAAAAAGAATTATTCAGTTTTGACAAAAAATTAGATACCACTGTAATAAAAATATGAATTAAAATCATTTGACCATATGTGAATAATGTCCACCGCCCACTTCTATTCATTTTCTTGACCCTTTTACCAAATAGCGCCTTACATTTAATAAAGTTCTTTCTTTATTTTGAATTACAGTGGCTACCTCCTGAATCCTTTGCAACAGTTGGTCGCGTGTCTGGATCTCTACTTTATACACTAATGATTTTATATAACCCCAAAAGAAAAAATCTAAAGGGTTAAGGTCAAGGCTACGGGGCGGCCAGGGAAAATTGCTACCACGGCCAAACCATCTATTAGGAAACCGCTGGTCAAGATAATTGCGAACTGCAAGTGGAAAATGGGGTGGTGTACCATCGTGCATAAACCACATACCTTGTCTTGAATTTAAAGGAATATTATGAAGTAGATTTACTAAATCATTGTTCAAAAACTGCAAAACTGCTCACCATTTAGCCTGACAGGTAATTCAAATGGTCCAATGATATAATCGCCCATTATACCACACCAAATGTTTATAGAAAATTTATGTTGAAAATAACGTTCCCTTGCTAAGTGTGGATTTTCCAGTTCCCAAGTATGGTTGTTTCTCCAGTTAAACATACCACGTCTGGTAAAGGTCGCTTTATCCGTTATTGATGAACATTGGATCTTGACTTTGTTTATGAATTAAAAACTGACAGAACTGGAGTCTTGCTTGTAAATCATTTGGTAGTAAATTTTGGACAGGAATAAAATGATATGGATATAATTTTTAATTATAATTTAATAATTAACAATAATAAATTAATGTGTAAAACATTTAAAACTGAGGTTTTTTTAACATCAGTAGCATTCACTAAATGTCTGGTACTTATCTTCGAATTTTCACCAACTCGCACTAGAATATCCTCTTTTCGAGCGACATTGATTACCTTAGGACGTCCAATGTGCCTCTGAGGACGAAATTACCCAGTGTCGCCTAAACGACCATACAGCCTTTGAAAAATATTTCTGTCTGGGTGCCTCCTATTTGGATATTTTTGCCGATATCGTCCTGGATGTGCAACACACATTCATTGAAATTTTCTTGGGCGTAAACACAAATCATATCTCTCGTTTCGCTATTTAAATATTCATTATGTCTTGGCATTATTTATGAAAAAATTGTTTAATTCGATATTGCGAAAAATTAATGTGTGAAAACAACTTTTACATGGATCAATTTGCATAACTTTTTGATTAGTATGGCGTGTGCTGTCTTGATATTCTTGCTGTTCAATTGTCCATAGCTTACTTCGTTGACCGCAAACTGTTTTTCTGATCGCGTATTTCTCTATGCAACAGAATATTAAATCGCAAATATCCCGGAAACGGATTGTATTAACAAAATATATAAAGTATACCTTTTTCTTAAGAAATGACCATTCCATTATAAATTTTGATCAGATTACCAATAAAGTTACGCGCAAAAAATTTTGGGCGTGATGTAAGAAGCTGTAGGGTGTAACTAGCGCCCTCTACAAGTTATGTGGAAAACAGGGATATATTCGTGTTACTTGCCCTGAAAAGCCTCCAATTAAAATTTTGCATTTTTATATCTCAAAAACAGCTCCAGATATGAAAAGAAAATTAATTTGGAAATTAAAATTTAACACCCTGTATCTCCTTAACGACCAACATTTTACCAAGGCATGTTTAGCTGAAACCTATTATTTTCTTGTGTAGAATCGGTGGTTACTTTATGGCGCATTTATTACAGACCACCCTGTATATTACCATTTTAAAACATTATATATAAAACTAGCAAGGGGTAAGCTACGTCGTCACCGTCAATTTGATTACCGAGGTGTAACAAACTCACAGCTTGTCTTGATACATTTCTTAATAGAACTTCACTATCATATACGAATCAGTTATGAAGAACTGAATATAAAGGATTTATATTCTTATAAATTGTGAATTTTTTTGATCAAGATACGTAAATAAATCGTTCGGAAACAATTCAGTGAAAAGTAGGTGTTTGCTAAAACAGCACATTGTAAAACTCACGCAAGAATGATTGCGGATATTCGTCCAACGATATTTGCATGATTCACTAGTTCCATTTATGCGGAATCGTCGATTCGAACTCGAAACCCTCTGTTTCAAAGGCTCGCGTTTTGTTGCTCTTTCTATGAACTGTAATTTAAACTGTTTAAAATAAAACCAAAATATCCTTCGAAAATAGCCGGAATTAATAGAAAAATATGGATTTAGAATGGAGAGTTTTTGGTATTGAGCGTGTTAGTGAATCGTACAGTGGTAATATTAAAGTTAAAGAAAATTTCGATTAAAGATTAGACATTTTCAACCCTAATAACCACCACCCCTGAATTGAATGAAATGTACTATTTATTGGCTTCAATTTGGGTTTCATTATAGGTCATACGATGTCCTCACAAGGTTTGTACAAATGCTAGTACAAATCCTAAGGCTAAAATTCGACGGTCTAGCCCAACTTATCTTAGTCTAAAAGTTGATAGTTTCCGAAATATATTTATAAAAATATTATTCTTTAAAAGTTTTCCAAAAATGTTTATGCAGAGTGGCAAAAGAGTCGCTCATAATGCCTGTAACTTTTGAATTACTTCGTATACGAAAAAGTGACATTTATGAAAGTTGTTCAGTAAATTATTTCCCACATTTCTACCTGCATGAATTTTTTCGGGCATTTCTGGTTTAGTTGTCATAGAGACTAACTTACTTTTTTTTAATGGAACACCCTACATGATTGCATATTTGGATTCTCTGAAATCTCTGAATTTTTCGTATTTTAAATTTTCACCTATCTGCAAGCGTTTCCGAGATAATGACAGCTCAAAAATGAAAAACTTCCTAATTATAATTATTCCTACCTAATACACCTAATACCCACCAGTCAAGGTGTTTTCATGACAGCGACCTAAGAGGTGCTAATTTTGGGTTCCTGTTTAATTTTCTCTTGTCTGATTTCTAATTTGTTTACACTATGGTTCATCTGAACGAGAAACAACGAGTTGAAATTTTATTAATGAGCGGTTACGGAAATATGAAGAGATCGCAAGATCAGGTTTGTCAACTTTTCAATGAATTATATCCAAACAGGCATCCAATAAATCAGTCAACGGTGTGTCGAGTGGTAAAGAAATTTCGAGAAAAAGGCAGTGTTAGAAAAGCCGCTAGATCAGGTCGACCTAAAACAGCAACCGGGGGAGACAAAGCTTTGGATATTAAGCTCTCAATACATGAAAATTTAACACAATCATCCAGGCCAACGGTATTGGATTTTAATATGTCTCATCAGTCAGTGAAAAATTTGTTTAAGCAGGAGAAGTTGCATCCCTACAAGATAAAGTTGGTGCATGAGTTAGACGAGGACGATTTTGATAGAAGAGCTGAATTTTGTGAGCTGATGATGGGAAGATGCAATAACGATAATAGCTTCGCACAAATATCATTTTCTCGGATGAAGCTACTTTCCATTTAAATGGCATTGTTAATAGACACAATAAAATTATCGTTATTGGTCTGCTGAGAATACTCAATGGTTCCAGGAGGGTCATACTCAGAGGCCCAAAAAAATTAATGTTTGGGTGGGCATAGTTGGTGGACATATTGCGGAACCTTTTTTCATAGATGATAATTTCAATGGCAAAAAATATCCTTTTTGCAGAATGGTTTTACCGGATGTAAATAATGGCATTAACAAACATGTATGTTTCCAGCAAGATGGAGCACCTGCGCATTATGCGGCAAATGTTAGACAATACATAAGCGAACAATTTCCAGGACGTTGGATAGGCAGAAGAGGTGCTATTGACTGGCCATCGCGATCCTCGGACTTAACCCCGCTAGACTTCTTTTTGTGGGGACACTTAAAAAACAAAGTCTACGTTAACCGTCCAAATGACTTAGAACCTTCAAAAGTCAGAATTAGTGCTGAAATTCGGGCCACTCCAGAGGACTTCTTTTCAAACGTTGTAGACGGGTTCAGGGAGATTGACTGGCGCTCTGCTTAGCAGAAAATGGTGGTCATTTTGAACACTTGATCCATTGAAAAGATTTCTCTTGTCTAGTATTCCGATGTTAAGTTGTTTAATTTTCTAGACTATTTATTTTGCTATTATAAAGTTTGTTACAATATTAAATAAATAAAAATTTAAAATAGAAAAAATACCCGAGCTTTCCCAGTAGAATCCAAATATGCAATCATATGCAGGGTGTTCCATTTAAAAAAAGTAAGTTGGTCTCTATGGCAACCAAACCAGAAATGACAGAAAAAGATTTTCATTGATCAGCAAACTAAGTTAGCTATTCGTCGGAAATTGCATGCATTTTTTTTTCGAAATGAACTTCCGAATTTAGAAAGGGATAAAAATATGCAAAAAATTTCACGAAGAGTTCTAATGCGTACACTACGAGAAATGAATTTTCGATTCTTAGAACGAAATCGTAAAAGTCTTTTGGTGGATAAGGAAAAAATCGTCTTGTGGCGTAGAAAGTATCTAGAAGAAATACAACAATATCGCTGTGCAGGGAAAAGAATTTACTGTACGAACGAGACATAGTTAAATGAAGGACATACTGTGAATTACATTTGGCAAGACTCAACATTAAAGATGCACGTAACGCCTTTATCGATGGACTGTCCACTGGATTGAAAGCTCCTCCAGGAAAAGGTCGTCGGTTAATTATAACCCACTTCGGGAGTGATCCTGATTATTATGAGGATATAAGTGTTTGAAGATTGGTTTAAATCCATCTTACCGCGTACTGAACGTTGGTCGGTAATCGTGATGGATAATGCACCATACCACAACCGTCGGCGTCGGGTGGAAGCTTTGCCAACTTCTGCGTGGCAAAAAGGAAAGATTGTTGACTGGCTCGAAGAGAAAAATATTGCATTTGGCGAAAAAATTCTAAAAGTGCAGTTGCTCGATCTTGCAAGACTTCACAAAAAAAAAATATACGTAATATGTAGTGGATGAAATGGCTCGTGAACGAGTTGTTACAATATTACGTTTACCGCCTTACCATTGTAAACTAAATCTAATCGAGCTTATATGGGCACAGATAAAAGGCGAAGTGGCGCGTGAAAATAAAATTTTTTAAATTAAAAGATGTTGTTAAAGAACTGTTAAAAACAGCAATAGCGAATATACAAGCAGCAGATTGGCAAAAGTGCGTATTACATGTCGAGAGCGTAGAAAAAAACTTGTGGGACTTAGATGTACGCGTTGAAGTCAGTCAAGTAGAACCTATTATTATAAATCCCGCAGATGACAGCAGTAGCGACAGTAATGAAACGTTTTCATCGTCAGACAGTGAATAATCCCTGTAATGGTAATAATGAATTTAAAATTGTGACGTATTGTCATTATAACACTCTTTAATGTCGACGTGGAATATAATTTGTTAAATTATTATCAATTAGTGTTCATTAGATAACAATAGTTAGGAAATTTATAAACATTTATAATTTAGGTTTAGATTTTGCCCTTAATCCACTATTATATGTTTCTGTTATTATGTAGTATAATAAAAAACATTATGAAAATAACATACAGGGTGTTCATTTGAAAACTTCCCACCACGGATTTATCGAAAACCACTGGTTAAAAGAAAAAACGCCGAGACACGTCAAAAGATTTGCCAAATGGGACAACTTTTTAACCGAAAACTACTTCACCCCCTTTTACCCTCTGCCCCCGGGGTCATCCCCTTATAATTTTTAAATGGCAAGGGGTATCAAGTAACAGCTTGTTTGAAAGGTCTTTCAAAGTGCTTTATTTTGACGTTTGATTTTTTAAAATCGGTCGATTCGTTTTCGAGAAAATTAGAAACATCTTTATTTATCTTAATTTGTTCAGATAGAAAAAAAAACACACGAAAATAACACTTTTTATTTGAATTTCAAGTGTTCAGAAACCAACACAAACAGCAATTCGGAAGATTAGACGTGGCAGCAACCAAATAACAACCCGACTTTTTTTCAGCCATCTATTTATAAACACAGATAACATGGGCGAACTGTATTTATTCTTATACCTGTTTAGTTTTTTATAGTTGCTAAAGAAAAGAAAGAATTTAATTTGCTGTCGGTTACCTTTGTGACAATCTTTGGATAGTGAAAATTAATTTATTGATTCAGATTTTACTTCCAAAATGGTTTACATACTAGCCGAAAGAGTGGAAATGATTGTAATTTATAGTTCCCAAAATCAATGTGCTCGGCAAACTGGCGTCACATTTAACGCCAGACATCCGGACAAAGATATTGTTTATTAATGGGAATTTAAATGGAGGCATTTATTTAGATATGTTGGAAAATACCATCAATCCGCTTATCACTGAAACCATTGAGAACCAAATCGAAGACGATGGAAACCCTATACTTGATGAGGCTGAAATATATTTCCAGCAAGACGGCGCTCCTCCTCACTATGTTCTTCCGGTTCGGCAATGGCTAGACGACGAGTTTCCAGATAAATGGATAGGGCGAAGAGGGCCTATAGAATGGCCTGCTAGGTCTCCTGACTTGACGCCATTAGACTTTTTTCTATGGGGCCATTTGAAATCTATTGTGTTCACTTCCCAACCTAAAAGTTTGGATGAACTTCGTCAACGCATCATCGAAAGCTGCCATGATCTCCCACAACATGTTTTTGAAAATGTCCGTCAGGAATTTGAACATCGCCTATATCATTGTTTGGCCAATAACGGGCAACATTTTGAACAGTTATTGAAATAAAAAGTGATATTTTCTTTTAATCAGTGGTTTTCGATAAATCCGTCGTGGGAAGTTTTGAAATGAACACCCTGTATATAGGTACCGTTGCTGTACTATTCTTTTTGGATTTTATACCTGCGTAATTTAGTTTCTCTAATTACTTCATTAGATCACTAAATGTAAAAGCCTAATTTATTTTTCAGTTTAATTTATAATATTATATTTATTATAGTAAATGTAAATAAATTATAATAATAAACAAAAAATTCATATATTTTTGAATTATTATTGTTTAAAATGGCACGCCTCTGGACTTGGCGTTCCCCTTACGCCTTGCACACCCCGGTAAAAATGAGTCACTGCCAATTATTTTGGTACCGGAGTATAAAAAGAGGCCAACGCGTTACCCGCTTGAAAACGTAAAACGTGTTCTCTCACTTTGACTAACTTTAAAATGTTCCCATCTCATGTCGCTCGAGGTCGAGCAATCTGTGGCGCAAGCAGATGACGCGGTGGCCTCATCTTACTTGATTCTAAGCTTACACTTGTATATTGGTTATTGGATTGAATATTGGATATTGAATGCTATATTAATTGTTAAAATTGGTAACGAATTTCCTATTCAGGTGAACCATATTTTTCAATAACCGTTTTCAGTGTTTCATATTTTGTAAGCCGGTAGTCAAAGCACCTGCCTAGCAGATTAGATATTAAAAATATATAAAGTAATGATGGCAGATAATTTTCCACGAATGAGAAATACCGACAAAACAACAATTTTAGATTGCTATAACTAGATTTATTTCATTTAATTAGTTTTTTTGCAGAGAACATCTAAAAGTAAACAAACGGCCAGGGTCAGGTGACAGGTTAAAATCAAAAGAAGTGGGGTTAGATTTTAAGATTTTTAACAATTTCAATGTATTACCACATTTACTTATTCAATTCAAGAACACCTTTTTAATATCCAACAATCCCGTTCTCAAGGGGTGCCCCTGAACAGAAAATATTTCCAATATTGATATATCTCAATATCTAATATTGTAAAATTTCAATAACTAAGGGGATGCGTGAACCAGGCTGATTGTTGGCAATTACGGGTAGGTTAAGAACAAAAACTGCTATTAAATAAAATGTTCTGTCACGTATACCCCCTTCCCTCCACTGTAAATGTGACAATACAAGTTAGATACACAAATTTTAATTTTACTTTATTAATCGTAGCCCTGGGCAAAAACGGAGTCATCAATTTTATTAAGTGGCGCGTTATAAGACGTGTTTATTAGAGTTTCGAACTGAAATACACCGCACATAAGTTAACTGAAGCACGACCCCAAACGGATCGCTGCAACTTTTCTCCACCACCTCGAAATAACACAAATAAATTCGGTTATTTAATCGAAAGGGTTAATAAAAGGGATTTAAGGGAACTACCCAATTAATTATCTTTACTAGTTAGAAATGTATATTATTAAAAGGATCCTTTTTTACGTTTATTTTAAAGGCTGGCAGATGCTGTACCGTTTCATTTTCTCGCCCGCATAACTTGCAGCTCAGATCTCCGTTGTACAGTTGCATACGGTGCAGGTGCTTCTTGACGGCCATGTGTCCTGTCAGAATTGCTGTGGTAATTCTCAGCTGATTTCTGCTCATCAGAAGTAGCTGTTTTGTTAGTTTCGGGTTTGGGTCCCCAATGATTTGTTATGGTTTAATCCCTGTCTGTGGTTCCAGTAGATTTTATGTTGATTCCTTGTCCATCGTTTTATGACATCTCGTACTATATATTGTTCTCGTATATTTAACATTTACCTCCCCTCCAGATTCTATCTGGCTGATGACAAATTTGAAATGTCAAATAAAAAGGTGTTTATTTTCTTCGATAGTTTGATTCTTCATCAACAATTAAATATGCAGAAAAGTGTTGCTTACTCTACTGGTTGCTTGTTTACGAAGTTTTGATTAAACAAAATTAGAACACTCAAAACTACACATTCTAAACTAGGATGCCTACCTCCACTGATTATTATTTATCAGAACTTATTTATCGTAGTATCCTAGGATACTAATTTTGACCTTGACAAAATTAGTAATCTTATTCGAAGATATTCTTTGAGTTTGACTCTTTTATTCAGTGCAATTATAAAACAATTCTACGACATTAAAATGTTATTAATTCTGGGAGAATGTAGCAGTACCGGGAAGCTGCGCAATTGTGAGCTATTGGGTTCCTTATCATTCAAAAATCACACACGGCATTTAAGCGATTAGAGAATCGACGACGCAGTACCGGAAACCTTCGAAATAAGTACAGAGTTCGAAGTTTGTTTTCTTTTGCGAACGCATATGCTAGCATCCTCAGCTGATTTCTATGTAGCCCGTAGTGCATTTTTGAGGAAATTGAAAAATACATGGCTCTAGGTACAACACACTACACTGAAGAATTAAACCTCAACAGTCTACAGCAACGTTGCCAAATCATTTGGCCCCCAATATTACGAATATCAATGTGACTCAAGGTACAGAACTTTCCCGTGGATACTGATTTTAGGCTGAGGCCTGTTTGTATCTACAGGTATTAAATAAATAAATAAACACCTTAAAGGTTAAATTGCGTGCACTTCTCATGTCAAAAAAAATTGCAAAAAGTAGTATGATAGTTTTAAATGTTCTAACTTTGTTTATTCAAAAATTGGTGACTAAGCAACCAGTAGAGTAAATGCATCAATTTTCTGCTTACTTATGTAGTTGTTGACGGAAAATCGATTTAGCGAAGAAAATAAACACATTTTCGTTTGACATTTTAAATTTGTCACCAGCCAGATAAAATCTGGAGAGGGGAAAATGTCAAAAATGTTTTAAAATTCGTCCCATAACCTGCCTAGTGGCATCCTAAATTTGAATAAAATATTTTCATCCGTCGTTCGGATTTGGCATTGTAACCCTTTAAGATCCTCTCCTTGCAATCGAAAACCAAACATTTTTGGGCGTTTGATTAAACTTTACTTTAGGCACGCTCGCGCTCGTATAAAGCGTTATTTATGTTGTCATTTAAAAACCTTTTATTTGTCTTTTTGTGAAATATAAAATAAATATGTTCTATATTTTTTTTTTATTTATTAAATATTATTATGATTATTTTCGAAGTATCGGAGTTTACGGAACACAAAAACATAGCAGCTTTTGACCTTTTAGCCTCGATTTCTGATTTATAGTTACATAAATAAATGTGTTATTATTTTATTACAGCTCGTCCACATGAGTCAGATGACCAAGATATAGACAGCAACGGTACTGACCCAGACGACGATGATCTCTCACCACAAAGACCATTAACAGCTGCCAAGCCAGCTAAAAAACGTCCTCAGAAAGCGAAAAATGTGGCGTCTAAAAGTGTAAATGCGTCAAAAAAGAAGAAGCCTGCCAAGCATACTCCTGTATCAAACACACGAATTGCTCAAGCACTGACAAAAATTGTAGATTTAGGTCAGTATGCTAATGTGAACATTTACCATATCATTCTGCTGTTTAACGTTACATTTGAATGAAACCTAACTTCAAAAGTATTTATTGACTATTTTGTTTAATGTTAATATTTGTTAAAACACCGCTCGAAATGTTAATAAGTTTTTATTTAAAACGCCGGGTATTTTATTGCATTATTAAAACATTTATTGAATCGATAAATAATTAATTTTGCTATAATGGCATGCATTTTTAATGTTTGCTCATTTCTTATTTAAATAAACCTTTAACCTTTCGAAGTAATAACCCATTTTCCCGGGTTAAATTTTAAGAGGTCTAAATGCGGGTTTTTTCTTGAACTCGACCGGAAAACAAAGAAATACTATTTAGTTAAAATATTTAAGGATAATATATTCTATTATTTAGTTAATTTGTGTTTACGGCTACTTATATTCGGTTTAGAACAAACATTTACAAAGCATTAAACCTGTATTCAAAAACACTACATATTTAACATGGTATTATTTAAGTGGAATACAGGATGTCTGGTAAGTACCTCCCAATTTCTTGGAAGCATACAGAGAGGAGGTCAAAATAACCCTAATTTGTCATAGAAACACTTTTAAACGGACTTGTATAATTTAATATTTTATTATACAGGGTGACAATTTGAAAACGAACAGCATTTAATATTGCCTCTACCAATGATAGTATGAAAATTTGGCGAAACACGTCAATTGATATACCAAGGGGGAAATTTTTTAAGGCATTTGTTGTCGTGTTACTTTCAACCCCCTGACCCCCAGAGCACCTACCCCTAAAATTTTAAATGGCAACCCCTATTTCTTTTGCCATTTTTGTGTTCCTTATAAAATTCTACATAAACAGTATTATTTTTTTTTCAAAATTGTGACTATTAACCTCACAAATTAATGAAATGTATTTAATATCGAATTTTAAAACGGATTGCATTCACCCCCTCATAGCACTTCGTTTAAAACTGTTTGTACCTACCAATAGTTACATTCCAAATTATTTTATTTATTTACATTTCGTCTTCGATATCGCCACTAGAAAACATAAAATAATTTAATTTTTTTGCCGTTTTCGACAAAACAGGATTCTCGATTTGCTTATTCCTGATATTTCGAACAAATTATAATTACTTAGTAGGTACTTTATTTTCCGACTCCTGGTGTTCATTATTTATTTCATGTTCTTCTAGAATCAGTGAAATAAGCTGTGAAAGTTAATTTCATAAACATTTCAATAGTTTTTAATTATTAGTGTCGTTTCTTAAAATGGTTTACACTATTGCTGAACACGGAGAAATGATTTTCATTTACGGAGCTGAAAATCGTTGCTTTGCAAGAACGGCGGCCGTATTCAACGAAAGACACCGTGAAAGAAATGTTGGACACAAGTACATCCGTGAGTTAGCAGCTAAATTTGAAGAAACAGGATCTGTTTGCAATAACAAAAGGAATGAGCTAAGACTGCTCAATGAGGCCGCTCAGATTGAGGTTCTTGGTGAAGTCGCTATGGCTCCCACTACGTCCCTTCGTAAAGTTGCAGATCAAACTGGACTGTCGCGTGAGTCAGTCAGGAAAGTATTGAAGCTTCACAAATTTCATCCATACAAACTCCTAATTACTCAAGAATTAGGGGACGATGACCCGGACAGACGTATTGAGTTTTGCGAATTATGACGGATAAGATTATTACTCAGCCCAGGTTAATAAAGAATATCTGTTTCAGTGACGAGTGCACTTTTCACTTAAATGGCAAGGTCAACAAACAAAACTGTCGTTATTGGAGCGACCTCAATCCTCACATTATTAGAGAGGGGCATACGCAATACCCTCAAAAAATGGGCGGGTATATTAGGCAATAGTATCATCGGTCCCCTCTTTATCAATGGAAATCTAAATGGTGGAATTTATGCAGAAATGTTAGACACAGCTATAGAACCTCTTATAATTCGTGAGATGGAAAATCAAAGGGACGCCAATGGAAACGTTGCTCTAGATGAACATTTGCTCCACTTCCAACAGGACTGAGCTTTTCCGCATTATGTACGCCCAGTAAGAGAGTGGTTGGATAATCATTACCCAGAGCAGTGAATTGGTAGGAGGGGACCCATAGAATGGCCACCTAGGTCACCAGATCTGACACCGCTGGATTTTTTTCTTGTGGGGTCACTTGAAATCCGTTGTATTTGAAACTCAACCAGATTCTATTGAACAATTACAACCAAGAATTGTACAGGAGTGTAGAGCTATTTCACCTGAAACTCTTGAAAACGTCCGAAACCAGTTTGAATACCGGCTGTACTTGTGCTTGGAGAAGAATGGAACCCATTTTGAATAATTCATAAAGTAGGAAAGGTGAGCTTTCCAGTATTTCATTATCATTATCATAATTTTTCAAGGAGTTGCATTATTTAAATACATTTCATTAATTTGTGAGGTTAATAATCACAATTTTCAAAAAAAAATAATACAGTTTATATAGAATTTTATAAGGAACACAAAAATGGCAAAATAAATAGGGGTTGCCATTTAAAATTTTAGGAGTCAGGGGGTTGAAAGTAACATGACAACAAATGCCTTAAAAAATCTCCCCCTTGATATATCAATTGACGTGTTTCGCCAAATTTTCATACTATCATTGGTAGAGGCAATATTAAATGCTGTTCGTTTTCAAATTGTCACCCTGTATATATCTTCAAAGAAGGTCTGTTTCTTGATTTCGATAAAACTGGCAGTTTTCGAGATAAGTAGGTTTTTATTCGAAACACTCAAAATTTACTAATGCTAAACACAAACAGGTAAAAATGAAATACGCAAGGAATGCTGATGTGCATTTAATTTTTAGAAAGCGCTTTTCAAGTCTTGGAACGTAAGAAAACTTTATTCTGAAATATTACCAGCTCAGAGATTGTCAAGTCCAAAACCTTGCAAAGGGTTAATCGGAACTTAATTAATAATGAAAATGTTTAAATGCTATTTTGGCAAATGTTCAATATGGGTTTCACGTACTTCAATAGATTTTCTTAGTCTTCGAATATTTTCCCGCTGCACAGCAAACAATATTCAGGCATTATTACGAACTTAATAAGAATGCTGTGTTATTTTCGCTAGTAGTTCTTCTCTAGTATAAACTCGTGTTAAATAAATTAGTTCTTTTAGATGTCCCCAGAAGTAAGAATCCAAAGGATTTAGGTCTGGAGACCTTAGTGGCCATAAAACAGGCCCACCTTGACTCATCCATCGAGGGTCAAGAACGCTTGCTAAGTGTTAACGTACTATACGGTTATAATAAGGTGGAGCACCATCATGTCTGTACCACATTTTTATTCTTCTATCAACAGACACGTCGTCCAATAAATTATTCAAATTTTTCTGCAAGAATTGTGAATAAATCTCATCATTCAGCTTTTCTACCAAAACGAATGGACGTATAAGGTTATTTCCGATAATGCCAGCCCACACATTTACCATAAACCTTTGTTGGTATTTGTTTTGAATTATGGAGTGCGGATTTTCATTAGCCCAAAAATGTAAATTGTGTGAGTTTAGTGTGCCATCTCTTGTAAAACCGACTTCATTGACAAACAAGATAAGGTTTGAAAAATTTAGATTTACGTTATGTTGCTGTATAAACCGGTTGGAGTATTGAAGTCTTGCGGGATAATCATCCGTGTATTTTCGAACATGGTACGGGCGAGGTAACTGTTCTTTTAGAGTTTCATGTACAACCCATTTTCTAACATTGTTTTGTGTCGCGATCTTTCTTATGCCGTTTGAAGGGTTGTCAGCAATATCTTTCAAAACTTATCCCTTTACGTGAAGGTCTCGTTCTAGCACGTCACGGCAAAAATGACCCTGAATAAGAAATTTCAAGAATTAATTCGTTAAATCTAATAATACTTTCTAATCCTCTTTTACCTGTTTCCCTTAGGCTCCGATCAGCCCTTTAAAAGATTTTTTGACTTGGCAATGTTCGAGCTGGAAATCTTTCAGAATAAAGTCCTGTTACCTTCGAAAAGTTGGACAGAGTTTCACCATAAATTAAATGCACATCAGCATATTCTGCGTATAAATATTCTTCCATTTTTTTAAAATTATTTTTACTTCAAGGCGGATCCGTCAATAGTAATTCATTATCTAGGTATTAACAATAACAGCCTGATTTTTTCCTGTTTGTGTTTAGCATCAATAACTTCTGAGTGTTTCGCATAAAAACCGATTTTTAAATTAATTTTTTTTTTATTTTTTAAATGGAACACCCTGTATCTGACTACTCTGTCGTGTACAGTTGTTGGTCCTCTATAACTTTTATAAAGGTTTTCCTATAACCATCTCTTCTAGTTTTCGCGGTATATTCATTTTTAAGAATTAAATCTTCAAAATTGCAATAAAACCCATTTCTCTCCTTTTTTGTCTAGCTAACCATGATAAATAAACGTCAAAGTAATGCTCCTTTGTGTGTCAGTAGTAAAAATTACTGTAAAAAACTGTTTTATAAAGTATATTTGAGTTTTAAAATTAAATAATGAATTTTACACAAGCCGAGAGGATTGATATGAATTTTGTTCTTGGATGAGCTAGTGACAAGAATATACTATTAGCCAAAAGATTGTATTAACAACGATTTCCTGGGCGACGCCAACCTGAAAGAAGGGCATTTGAAAAGCTTATGGAGCGTTTTCAAACAACTGGTAGTTTGTCGTACAATAAACATAGTAGAGAAAAACGTGCTCAAACTGAGGAAAATCAATTAAATGCACTTTTAGCAGTCATTGAAAATTCGCATATTGGACAACGACCCCTGTCTCAGCAGGTTGATGTTGAACGAAGAGCAGTTCAGCGAATACTTAAGGCTAATAGTATGCACCCGTACCATGTTCAGCTACTTCAAGAATTGTTCCCTGAAGATTATCAGAGAAGATTGGAATTTTGTCTGTGGGCTCAAAACAAAATAAGTGAAGAAAGGAATTTTGCTCATTTGATGCTATTCGGAGACGTAGCAACGTTTCATAGGAATGGAAGTGTGAGCACGCACAATTTTCATTACTATTACTAAGATATAATTCTCAAACAAGATGGTTCCTAAATGTTTGGGAGGTGTTGTTGGTAATTACGTAATTGGGCCATATTTTTTTTGAGCAAAGAGTAACCAGGGAAGTTTACTTAGACTTTTTGCAAAATCATTTACCTGACCTAATCGCTCAAATACCATATGAAACTCATAATCAAATGTGGTTTCTTCATGATGGAGCCCCAGATTACACCCACGCTATCAGAACTTTTTTAAAAACAGCATATCCAGTTCGTTGGATTGGAAGAGGAGGACCTGTTCCGTGGCCGGCGAGATCGCCAGATCTAACTAAAATGGATTTCAGCATATGGGGATTTGCTAAAGACCAAGTCTTTAAAATACCCCCTACAACAAGGGAAGACATTTAGATTAGAATTAGAAATTGCTTTTAAGATATTAGTGTTGAAATGTGTAGAAATTTAAGTAATGAATTCGAGAGACGTGTTGAACTGAACTTCAAGAGGATGGTAGACATTTTAAACACAGAGTTTTTTTTTAATAAAGCATTTGTAATTTATGTGGAGTTTTTTTTAATAAAGTATTTTTAATTTCTTTGCATTTTTATTTCTCATGGCTAACTAGAATAGATAAGGTTTTAACGCAATAGGGAATTTGCACATGTTTTTTCTATTGCATAAATATGTTCAGCCACATCAAAAAATAATACCATATGCCAAATTTTACGTCATAAATATCACTTCTTAATTTTTTTAATATTTTTTTGTGAACTGATGGGTATAGGAAAAAACTTAATGGAAGTTATAGAGGACTAATAACTATGCACGATAGAGTAGTCAGATATAGGATGTTCCATTTAAAAAATCAAAGAAAAATTAGTTTAAAATTTGTCAAGTTCGTAGGTTTGTAGCAAACACCCTGTACAAATTAATTAATTACGGGCTAGTTTAGACTCTTTAGCACACACTTATGTTCTTTTGTGTCAATTTTCATTATTATAATTGATGTAGATTGGAAATTATAGCAGGTTTTAGAAGACCATTTTTTTTTCAACGATTTGAGGAATTATTTAACTAAATTACGGCATCATATGGAGACCTTTCAGGGAAATACAAACATGTAAAAATGTAAAGGGTGTCCTATTTAAAAAAAGGTAATTTTTTAGCGACTAGCTTTTGTGAAAGACCTTGTGTATTGGAAAATATTTTTAAATTATAGACCTCTTTGCCTTACACAACCTACATTCAAACTTTTTGTTTTAATTATTAAATGTATGGAAAATATGGTACTTTGTCGCACTATTGCGCCACCCTTTATGTATAATATGCATATATGAAGAACAAATTTCAGTGTTTTAAATAAGAAATAATATAGAGGGTTAAAAAATCTACTTTAAGACACTTTTTTAAATAATCAAAATACCTGTATTTTTAAATCACCCTGTATGTAGCCATTCAGTTTTGGCCAAAGCGTAAAATGCCTTCGGGTAGTTCCGAACTCCTAACCAGATTTCAGCGCCTTAGTATATCAGCATTATATGTTTTTCGAAAAAGAAAAATATTTCCCCCTAACCGAGAAACGTCGTAACCACAAATTCGTGTGTCGGCTGTAGTTTATAGAATCACCCTGACTTGCCGAAATTATCGGTAATTTTATACTTCTAAATATAATTTAGCGTTACTTACTTAAATTCTTGACATTTCATTAGAACATTTAAAGTAGGTAAATGAAGGCACTATTGACTTTTCTAATATTTCTTCCAACTATCCTTCCCAACGCAGTTATCGAGTAAAATAGCTTCCCGAACTCCTATAATATTTGAAATAGACTTTTGATATTAATTAATGTTCCCATTTTACAGAAATGCACGAAGCTCTCGAGTGGTTAAAGGAGAGTTTATCCGACGCCATTGAAGATTACGAAGTCGAGAATAATGAAGGTATTCCATTAGTTCCCGTAATGGATTATGCGGACACGGCCATGGAAAATCCCGAGTTCCAGCAACTGCTTAAAGCGCTCGGTATCTGTCCGCCTTTTGATGAACAAGTGAGTAGTTTGGAATTAGTTTTATTTGCGAAGCGCATTTTTCATGAAGATTAATGTGAATTTAAGATTTTCTATATTGGCAAATTAAGTTTAGTCTAGAGAAAAATGCGTTGTACGGAGACTGTGCGACGTCCAAGGAACTCGATTGAGAAATTGCGCACTAAGTTTATATGGTAAAGGAGAAATAGCTATTCTAGGGGAACCATAAAAGATAGGTGATGTAGATGCCTTTAAAGTCAAGATAAATTATTTTACATATTTTTTTATTTTGTCAACATGAAATACGCATAGTAGAGGAAATTAAACTCGTACTTGTTATTCACAATTTAATTCAGTTCCCTGACACGTGTTTCAACCCTTGCGAATCATTATCAAAGGCATATAAGACAATAACAATAATAAATTCTAAGTAATAAAATTAAGAGAATGATATTGTGTATATAATTATGGGTTTTTTCGTTCGTAATTATTGACAGTATTTATTGCATATTTATTTATCCTTATAAGTTATTAGACTATTAAGTATTAGATTGACACCTGAAGGTATTTCAATTTGATTGTTAACAACACATTACATCGATTTTTTAAGGCTTTTTCGATTGCTAATGTTTCTAATAGGTTGAGTTTTCTACCCTTGTGTTGAGCATATATCGGTTTTATCTTGTTGGATATTGAGTGGTTATTTATTATACAGTGGGTCCGCTATTCCTGTTTTATTTTGTTTTTTTAAAATGGATGTTTTATGTTCTTTAAGCCTAATTTTAAAGTTTCTACCTGTTTGACCTATATATATTGCATCACAGTCATCACATTGTATTTGGTAGACCCCGCTATGTGTTAATTTGTCTTTATTTTCAATTTTTGAATTAGCTATGTATTTACCTAGGTTATTTTTATTGACTTGTATGGGTATGACTTGTGTGACCTGTATATCTGATTGAACTGTATATGAAATACGCGTTAGAGGAGAGATTACAGATTGTTACCATGTATTACATATGTCAAGAAAGTGCAAGAAAAGCACATTTTTATAGAAATATATCCGTGAATACCATTTTAAGGATAAAAAACCTATTTAGAGAAAATAAATCTTTACATGACAAAAAAAGAAATTCACAAATATTAATAATACTAACAATGAAAATGTGCAATAAATCTTCTTCTTGCTTCTATTGCGTTTTCCTGACTTTTGTATTACATGGCATCAATCTGTAATCTCTCGTCTAGCGAATGTTGACACAATGAAAAATATGTCAAATTTATATTGACTTTAAAGGCAATACCAAAGGGTATTAAACCTACAGTGCGTTTATTTTAAGGCAGGACATAGGGTTTTACATGGTAAATCTTGAAGCCTATGTTAAGCACATTTCTATTGAGAGCTACAAGTTGAAATTTTACACAAATATTTCTTGTGGATATAGATAGGATTATGTTTGTATTACTTTACTAACGCAAAATATTTTTTTTTTAATTTTACTTTTTTACGGTTTGTCGGCGTATCTGAGGCTATCTTGAACCGGTCATCGACCGTACGGTTTTTAATCGTGCGGTCTACCGACTGGGGAGTGTGAAACGGCACCTTCATTCTACGAGATATCCGATCTCATCCGGCCTATCCGGCGTGAATAGGATGGTTTTGATGTCGATTCATTTTACACTCTTCCTCAAGACAAGAGCACGCGGTGTTTCCCAAGCGGTCACCCATCCAAGTACTAACCGCGCTCGACACCGCTTAACTTCGGTGATCTGACGGGAACCATTCCATTTTAAATCCTTTATTTACCTATTTCTTTATACAATTCTAACTATGACTAACTTAATCCTACTTAACCTAATATTTACACACTAAAGCCAACTTAGGACTAATTACATGTTTTGGGCGCATACGGACCATAAGCATATGGCCCGAAATGCGCCCAAAGGAACCGGACCTAAAGCCCGGCGGCCGTTGGAATGGCCTTTGGTCATAGTTTTGAATTTTAAATGGTGATTAGATAACACCCGTACCGGCAGTGCCATCACGGGGTGTTAAGAGGATGATTACCGATCAACAGTACAATAACACAGTTTTCTTAAACTGTCCACACACAATAAGCTATAGAAAAATTGGAAAGTCAATGGCAAGCACGCTGTGAAAAGTTGAAAAAAAAACAGTCAGATTATGACGGGAACCGGTGCTTTATGTGTCGCTAGGCCCTTGCCTGCAAAATATTTAAAAATATAATTTTAAGTTATAATATCACGCTGTTTTGCCTAGCCCTGTATATTAAGTTTACTTAGGTATTTTTGCCATAAGCTGGTATGTGACATTATTATAATATTGGGCGACTTGTAAATTATACAATTTTGATGATTATTTAGTATTTTTATTTCAATTAAGTTTAATAATTTTCCTAAATATCTACAACAATAAACTTAAAACTCATATAAACTGTTCGAAGTGCCCTCCATTTACAGCCAAACAGTGCCCCAAACAATCATAAAAATGCTTTCCAACATTCGACAACTATCGCACTGTGATGCTGCGTAAAGCGTCGATTATTCTGTTTTTTAATTTATCTGCATCATTTGGTCTTCCTCTTACGTTATTAAAAACGTTTGATGTTAGGTATCCCCAATAGAAGAAGTCCAAAGGCGTGATATCCGGTCTTCGATCGTCCTATCCAGCTGCCCGGAAACACATTATTTAAATACTCCGTTACAATTATTGCGCTATGAGCTGGAGCTCCATCATATTGAAATATAATTTCCCCCTTCTGTGGGCTAGCGCAGGACCTATACTTCCATATGTAAGAGATCGATGAATTTTTCTTTGGTAAGTGTACTGTCTATAAAAAATGGACCAATAATCATATTTCCTAGAATACCTGCCCATACATTTACATTTTGGGTATGCGTTTGGTGCACCACGTAGGGATTTTCTCGTGCCCAGATTCTAACATATTGCTTGTTCACTGTTTCATTAATATTAGAGGGGCTTTCATCTGTAAACAGTATGTTATCAGTAATACCTGGGTTATTATTAATTCGATCCATCCATTCTTCACAAAACTGCATCCGTTCAAAATAATCATGCGGTAAAAGTTCCTGTACGTTTCGAATTTTAAAAGATTTGTATTTTTCTTTCTTTAATGCGTTGTAACAACTGCTTCTAGATTTGTCGAAGCGATCAGCAATGTGTGTGAAATTGGATGATGGTTGTTCTTGTATCGCCATGCACAGACCCATTCGGAATTCTTTAGTTAACACAGAGGAATTTCTTTTCCGTTTTTTATGAGAATCTTAAAGACATCCACTAGGCATGAACTTTACATGCAATCGTTGTACGGTCGACTTGCTGGGAATGGGGGACAGTTTTGATAGACAGCGGCAAAATTATCAGTAACTTCCCGATATGACATTCCTCTTATGCAGATTGAAACAATTTTAATTCGTTCTTTTACGGTGTAGATAGACATGATAAATTACAAAACCAATTTCATCAAGTCACGAAAATACTGACAGCGGTGTCATAATATTATTCTTTATCTAAGGTAGTTAATTACGTAAATTACAAGGGGGTTAAAAAGTGTAATTTTACCAAAATGAACAGGTCTTTTTTGTGTATCTTTTAGAGCTTTTTTGCACAGATTGTACTATAACTTATTCCCCCCGTCTCAAATTTTGTATATTTTCGAGTTTTAGTAATATTTGCTTAATACAAATGTGCCTAACATAGGCTTTAAGATTTACCATGCATGAAAAAGGTTGTGATAATATTTATATAAATTTAATAAAAATAGCTATCGCAATATTAAAAATTTTCACCAAAATAGAAGTAAAGAAATGTGACCTTTTCAAAAATCATATAAAAAATGCGGCGTTCCATTTAAGAAACGCTACGTGCACGGCGTAAGCGGTTTGTTTTTGATTCAAAGTTTTTTTTTAATGAGATTTTTGAATTCTACTGAAAAAAAATTATCGATTCGCTATTTTGGGTATTTCGAAAAATACAGGGAAAGTCAAAAATAAGCCCCTGTTCATTCCTTGTTGGAACACCCTGCAATATAAGAGGACTGAACTCGAACATTAATGTAGTCCATCAACATCTACAATCTACCAAACCTCATGTACTCGCACTAACCGAAACAAAGGTCAGATCATCGACTAGTACGGTCAGCTATTTATATCCTGGGTACGATTTCCATCACCGATTTAAACGTAATTTTGACCTTTGTCTCTTTGTCTGCAGTGATGTTTCTTGTTAACGAGAGGAGACACTTGAGCCTAATGACTTTGATGTAATGTGGTTTAAAATATCAACGCAGAGAATCACTAAATTCATCTGCCGCCTTTACCGGCCGTCAAGCGAAACCCATTATAGAGATTTGTTCTCCTCACTTGCTAATACTGTCGACTTTTTGCGAACCCACCATTCCAATTCCGAAGTTGTCATCCTTGGCGACTTAAACGTTCATAATGTCAAATGGCTCAACTACTCAAATACAACCGACCAGCAAGGTCGCGAAGGCGAATCCTTTACCATCAGCTCTGGCTTCACCCAACTCGTGGGTGAACTAACTCGGACTCCAGTTTTGTTAACTTCAAACGCCGACTTGTACACTGTCACCGTGAAGCCTCCGTTAGGAACGTTTAACCACAACCTTATTTCGGCACTGAGCAAACTGCCAATTAGTGTCGAACAGCCTCCTAAACCACGCAAGATCTGGCATTATACATCGCTCAGTGGGATGACCTAAAGTACCATTTTCAAACCTTTCCTTGGCGGAACGTTTGTTTTACCTCTGATGATCCATCCAGCTGTGCTAGAGAAGTATCGGAGGTTATCCTTACTGTCATGGTAGCCTTCATAACTTACTTAGAAAAGTGCCCTCCTAAGCCTTGGTTTAGAAAAAACTGCGAACGAGCTGTTAAATCAAAAAATTATTTCTATCAGCAATGGCGTCAGAACCCTACCGCCGAAAATCATACCATCTTTGTTGACGCTCAAAACCAATGCATGCAAACAATAAACCAAAGCCAAGGAGCACACAACCAGACGATCAAACTTCCGCCATTGTGACCAAAGCACATGAGAAACTAACTTACAGGCGGAACTATTGTTTTCACACTTAACGGTTAATTTTCAGGGAAGAACTCCACCAAACATTCTCCCTGTAGAATCGAGAATGTCCGAGATTGTTTTCCGTCAGCGCCATGTTAAACGAAATTTGAGGAGTCTTGACACCAAAAAAAGCTTCTGGTCCTGACCATATTCCAGTCCTTGTAATTAAGACATGCGCTGATGAATTGACACCGGTATTTTGTAGGCTTCGTAACTTAAGTATCTTACAAAAAAGGAATATTTTCTTCTTGCTGGAAAACTGCGCGAGTCCAGCCCATAACCAAAAAAGACAAGAAAATCTTGCCAAACAACTATGGTCCAGTCGCATTGCTCTCGGTTATATCAAAAGTTATGGAGAAGGCTATCAACGAAAAATTACTAAAATACCTGGAAGGCTTCAACATTATTAGTGACCGCCAGTATGGATTCCGTAAGTCTAGATCAACAGGAGACCTTCTCGCTTATGTCACTCATGTTTGGAACAACGCAATAGAACACCATGAGGAGTCCCGGGCGGTAGCACTGGACATTTCCAAGGCCTTTGATCAAGTATAGCATGGGGGGGCTCCTAACTAAAGTGAGACCATACAGAATGCCGGTTCAATTTTGTTTATGGCTGTTAAGCTTTCTTAAAAACTGTTCTCTGCGAGTGACGATGGACGGATTTTTTTCAGACAGATTTAACATCAACGCCGGAGTCCCTCAAGGTTCTATATTCTCTATAGTCTCCCACCCTCTTTTAACCACACATTAACGATCGAAAAACTAAAAATCACCTTTTACTTTGGATGCTCGGTCATCGACTTCAAATGCATATAGGCAACAAGAGGTCTCACATCTTAACAAGGACCTGGAAGGAATTCTGTCTTAAGGTGACAGTAACCAAGTAGAATTTAAAGCTAAAAAAACCTAGGTGGCAGTTGTGTTGAAGAAACGGATATAGTCAGGGCGGAACTCTCGATTCCCTTGGCATTATCAATTCCTTTATTGGGCGTCAATTTGGATAGTCATATGTCTTGGCATAGTCACGTTGCGGCCATTGCTGAGGCAGCCTTGCAGACGCTTGGAATACTTTTTCGAACTAAGCACCTCTATACACCCGAACAACTACTGATGGTCTATAAAGCCGAAATTCAACCATCGCTAAAGTACTGTTCGCATATTTAAGGCTCTGCTCCTATACATACAATGAGATTGCTAGATACCATTCAAAAAAGAGCTATTTACTTGATCGGTGATCATGATCTAACAAACAACCTGGAAAGCCTTGAACATCGAGGACGGGTTGGCGACTTCAGTCTATTTTACAAATATTTTCATGGCAAGTGCTCAACTAAGGTTGCCCGCTTGATTCCACGTAGAGCGGTACATGGTAGAAATACACGACGAGCCACTGCAGCCCACCCGTACATGGTTCAGTTTAGTGTCCCTCGAACGACACTGTTTAAAAATTATTTCATTCAGAGAACGTCATCACTCTGAGGCCGTGTTTTTCAACGAGTATAATCTCTAAAGATTTAAGACCAACGTGAATCGTTTCCTGCCCACACGCATTACTAACAGAGCGCCATAAAGGATTAATCCCGCAGTGCCGTGCCTTATCATAAAAAAAAACAATTAAAAAAAAACATTACGACATATTATGTTAAATTCAGGATTACATTGTAAACTTTCGAACCACATTTGGAACAGTTTTTTAATTTACTCAACTAAAGTGTATATAGCTCTTTTTAAAACGATATTGTTGCTGCCATCTATCTTATAACGAATCAACTTTGTTCTGCTGTCTGCTTATCTTCATGTTTTCCATGCAAGTATTGATTTTAAATTTATGAATGTACATACTTCCTAGTAAATTGTATAGACGGCCGCAGCGTTTATTGATATCAAGTTTTCTTCACTATTTTGTTGGTGGTAAACATTGCCTAATATTATACGCGGAATTACTAGAACAGCTTATATTATTATCTGATTTTATTGCAGGAAATTTACTGGAGAATCCCTGGATATATTGAAGTCGATGCGCTACAAAATTATTGTGGTATGATTCAGAAAGCCCGAGATGGAACTCTTCAAATTGAGGAATCGCAGGTCCCGCAATCCTCTTCTTCCCTTCTACAAGATGTAGATAGTTCCGATGGCGAGGATGTTTTTAATAAGCTTAGAATGATAACCAAGGGGAATGGTCCCGATGGGATGCCGGAAGCTGAGGAAAACTCTAGAGGATCTGATAGCCAGGAGGCCAGCAATACTTCTAATCTATCCACTAAGTTTCAGGATAACAACGAGGGAGTTGTTGATGATGAGTCAGATAATCGTGAAGAAAATGAAGAAGGAACTTCCCAATTAAAGGGCATTGAAGAAAATATAGAAACAAGCGATGCTACGATTTTAGATAAAAGCGCAAAGAAAAAGAAGTCAAGAATTATTCAAGAAAGCGATGAGGAAAGTGGTAATGAAGACCAAGGAGCTCAAGTAGATGAAGATTTAATGGAAGAAGGTAGTTTTTCAGGAAAAACACGACAATTTATAGAGAGCGACAGTGAAGAAGAAAGAGCGGAACCTGAAGCGAAAAGAATTCGATCGGTTTCTGACTCTGAATCTGAGAAGCCTGCTGCTAAGCGAGGAAGAATCTTGGACAGCGATGATGATGAGAATTAATGTTTTTAACCTAAGGTTTTATAATTTGTATTGTTTTTGAAAAAATAAAGATTAGTTTTTCTGGTATACCGGGCTAATAAATGTTGAATTACCCAGAATTCCTCACTGGTAGGTTGGTATTATTCTTTCTTGACAGGTGCATTTTAAAGCGTCAGAGAATCGCAGCTTCGCTAGTTTCTTCTGAGAAACAAAATATATAAAACTCCAAACATTGAATCTGTTGTAGCCAGAATTACTTAATTTTTTGCTGAAATATTTACAATTATGTTTCCTTTGCTTTTTGTCTCCAAGTTTATTGTGTGAAGCGTATGCGTTGAAACTTTTTTGAGAAAACCCGCGATTAGTTTTTATGTGCGTCACTTATAAATGGAAGTAACGCCATAAGTGAACAATGCACCTGACCGATACCCGAGAAGTAAAGCTCAGCGCGCACTCCAAATTTTGAAAGACGCGATATGTTTGTCGCAGAAATGTCATCTTGCAACATATATACCACTGCAAGCTGAGGAACCACCTGGCTACGGAGAATGTGGAGAAGGGCCCGACTTTCTCAGGATGCTGCACTGCTTTTGCGCTTGTGAAGACTAAGACGTCATTTACATATTATTGTTATTTCCCCCATAGTCATTTTAAACCTCCGTTAGTCACAACCTTATTTTGTAGAAAAGCTGTCGCAATGTATCAAAATGATACATCTAAGAGTATTACAGTAAAAATAATAAAGTTTTCGTATCACGCTCATTTGTTCTCTCATCTCGCGTCTAATACATATGTAGTTGATCAGGTTACTACTTTTATATTTAAATGTAATTATATTAGGAAAACCAAATTTGTTTTTTGACAATCTGTGAGAACATCGGTCAGAGAAAAAAAGTATTGACGGCAATGGTTGCAATATACTTATCTATATAATACATGATTGTAAAGTTGGCTAATACGAAGGCGGATATGTCGTACGATTTTAATATTTTTTTACTGTTCGTATATTTTATTCTTTTAGTACAAATTGAAATATTCATGGAATATTCCGAAAATAGCTCATTATATCTAAAGTATGTATGTATTTTATGTCGTAATGTATCAATATGATACAATACGCTCGTAGCTAAATACACCTAATCACCAAGACGTTGCGAATAAATGGGGGCTGCTTTCGCTTATTTGCTCCTTGACGTGTTCTTATGGTCTAACTGGGTACTTCTTCCAGGGGAAAATAATCAAACAACAGGCCACAAAACAGTGGCACCATACCGGGTGTTGCATCGTCGAGCGGGACATAGGAAATCTCATGTAATTTTAAATGGTAAAATTTGTACTCATAAATACACCTTTAATATTTTCGATGTACGAGTTTTTATAACAATAAAGCACACATTTCAAAATGACCGTAAACGGGCTCATCAAAAATATCTAAAGTTATTCTTTTGAATGTGGGTTTTAGTGCTCTTTAATAAACCTAAATAGAATTTTTCTCTAAAATAATTAGGGAAGCCAATAATTGACCCCATTTAAAATTACATGGGATTTCCTATGTCCCGCTCGACGATGCAACACCCGGTATATTCCATAAACGTTACATCATTGAATTAGCTAGTTCAGCATGTCTCAAGGGCAGCGGAGAGGGTCGTGCCGAAACGGTATCAAGTATGTAGGGTGTGACCCAGCTTATGCAGCTGAAGGTGTCGTCTCCGGCATTTGCTGGAGTTTTTATTCCCTACAAGTGCTGATGTTTATTTGTATAAACTTGACATTGACTAACCCAGTGGTTTAGTATCTCGCTACACAATGGTTTAAGTTTGTAAAAGTGTGGACAACGACGTTTAGTTGACAACAGAGGTAGACTTTCTCTCTGGTAAGAACCCACCTTAAGGGAATTACTGGCTAGGGGGGCTATCGCGAGCTCACCTTGCCTTCTCCTCGCCTACTTAAGCGTTGTGGGGTGGGTCTGTGTGGAAAATTGGGGCGCTATATGGGGGGGGGTAGCTGGGGTGGGGCTGGTATTACGTGAGTTGGAGCTTTGGACGTTTGTTGCGCAACAGAGTATTGATGCCGTAGATTGACGTTTGTCTGATGAGGGTGTTGCGGTGCCTTAAGAAAGACCTTGGTGGCTCCTTCTTGGAGGTGGCGTTTGAGGGGGGCCTGGTCTATGTCGCAGAGTTACTCGGTTTCAAACAAACCAGGGGATGTTCAGGGTGTTTGTGAAGTGGGGCCGCTAGGTTGGGGATTTGTCTAGCGTGATTTCGAGGTATTTTACCGCGTCGCTCCATCGCTTATTTTAAACATCAATCAACAACATCGAAATCAAATCTCAATCTTCGAACGGTCCCACACAACACACTTCCTTTCAGAAATATCTCTGATATATTTTGAATGTCTCAAAAACATTACGTTTCATATCAATATTTCTGCAATATTTCAGATTCATTACACCCAAAATGACAGTTAACACACCCCCGCCTTTGATACTTGACGGACCAAATGCAGAAATACCAGCCTGTTCTTCTTACGGGTTCCCCTTATTTTATGTTTTGTTTGCTGGGTGGGCCGTGCCTCTCCTAGAATGATCTGGTGCCCACCCCAGGATGTTGAGTTACGGGTTTATTCGAAATTCTAGGCTGGACACTTAAATAACTTCACATAAAAACAATTTCAATCAAATAAATAATCTACAACCAAGAAATCTACATTATTATTTTATATCATTACCTACATAATACATCCCATTTATTTACTTTTAAAGTCAGAAAAATAATTAAATCTGAAAATACACAACGCACTAAGGTAGAGTACATTAATTGAATTTCATAGGGACATTCATAAAAAAAATTAATAAATAGGTACAGTCTGCAGTATGAAATTTGCATGAGCCAAGTTAAGAGTGATACTTTTTGACCTTCTCGTTTTCCTACAAAACGATATATCTCCGTCTGCTGTATGTCACGCTCACTTTAACTCAAAAACTATCGTAGCCACAAAGCCGAAATTTGGTACACATATAAATATATACTGTCAGCATCAAATAGCTATACTCCTTGTGGCTTTAACGCTTTTGATAAATTCGTGTGACAGTTCACAGTTCATCATTTAAACATGTGAAACGTGGTGTTACGTTACAGCGACAAGGGACATAATTAGAAGTGTAAAGTTGTTTATGAATTATGATGCTAATCGTGCTCACTGATTTTACATTGGGCGTCGACTCGGTTTCATCTCATCTCAAGGGCCAGGCCCCCCTGGAAAATAGCCTTATATATACGCCAATGATAATAAAAAATGCAGTAAGGCATCATCTCCCTCCGGGACAGAACTAGAGATGCAAGAAATTGTTGCATTGTGGCTGTCGCAGTGCAAACTTCATTTGTCCCGTGAATTGTAAGAACTTTGAATACTTATATAAGTTGATAACAAATTTTAGTTAAACTTTCCTGTCTTTATAATTGAATACTTGAACTGGTGTGGTCCTGATTCGGGTCTAAAGGCCGTCGTCGGTTGGAATTGCTTCCTAACGTTTCGCTAGCACGAGTGGCGAGCTTCTTCAGAGGTCCTTCCATCTCCGGTGCTGGAAATAGACTGACAAATTCTCGGGCGCAGGTTGTATTTATACTGGTTGGTAGGGGGCGGAGCTTGTTCCGCTTCGGTTGACTTCGGAATATCGATCGGCATTACTCGGGAGTGTCTGAGGATTGGATTCCAGATTTGGTTGAGCCTGAGGGTCTCCTCTTTTCTGTTGAAATTATGAGGATGTTTGTGGATCTCGATGGCTTCTCTGATGAGCCTGTTGTGATAGCCACTGACTGAAGCTAGCAACCTGCAGTTCTCAAAGTGTATCCTGTGATCCCCGTTGCTCAGTGCGTGTTCGGCTACTGCAGACTTCTCGGTTTGTCCTAGTCGACAGCTTGCTTTATGCTCCTTGAGTCTCGTTCCCATTGATCTTTTAGTGGTTCCAACGTAGACCTTTCCGCAGGAACAGGGTATGCGGTAGACTCCTGCAGCTGAAAGTGGGTCCCTCTTGTCCTTGGCTGATCTAGTGGTCTGCTGGATCTTTTTTGTTGGCCTGAAGATTGTCCCGATGTCATGTCTCTTCAAAACTTTGCCAATCCTGTCCGTGACTCTCGGAACATATGGCAGATATGCCCGAGAGGTGGTGGATCGCCGTTCGGTTTCCCGTGGCCTAGATGATCTCAAGCCCATTGATCTCTCGATGTCTCTCTTGCTGTAGCCATTTGCCTCGAACGCAGATTTTAGGTGTTCGAGTTCCGCCTGGAGGTTCTCAGGTTCGCAAATCCTTCGAGCTCGTTCCGTCAGGGTTCTGATGACCCCATACTTTTGACTCGGGTGATGGTTGGAAAGAGCGTGTAGGTATCTGTCCGTGTGTGTTGCTTTCCTGTACACTGTATGGCCCAGCTTGTCTCCTCGCTTTTTCACTAGCACATCCAAAAATGCCAGTTGTTGGTCCTTCTCAGTTTCCATGGTGAACTGGATGCTGGGATGCTGACTGTTAAGGTGCTGTAGAAACACGTTGAGCTTGTCCATACCATGCCCCCAGATCACGAATGTGTCATCCACGTACCGGAACCATGTTGTCGGCTTGTATTGCGCGGTCTTGATCGCCTTTTCCTCAAAGCTTTCCATGAAGAGGTTGGCTATAACTGGGCTCAGCGGACTTCCCATTGCCACTCCGTCCACTTGCTCGTAGAAGTTTCCTCCCCACACGAAGTAGCTTCCGGTGAGGCAGATCTCAAAGAGCTTGCAGATGTCGGCCGGGAAGAACTTGGTCACCAGGTCTAGGCACTCTTTTAGGGGTACCTTGGTGAAGAGCGAGACGATGTCGAAGCTCACTAGGATGTCGTCGGGTCCAACGTTGAGATCCTGAATCTTGCGCACGAAGTCGGCGGAGTCTTTTATGTAGCTGGTACCCTTCCCCACGTGTGGTTGGAGCAGTGATGCCAAGTGTTTCGCCAAGTAGTACGCTGGTGATCCTGGGGCACCTACTATTGGTCTCAGTGGAACATTTGCCTTGTGGACCTTGGGTAGTCCATAGAGCCTCGGTGGAACAGCTTCTGTCTTCACAATGTGTTTTTTGATGTCTTCTGGCAGTGACGATAATTTGATGAGCCGGTTGGTGAGGCGTAGTCTAGCTTGCGTAGGATCCTTCTTCAGGGGTTTGTAGTTTTCCGGATCCAAGAGTTCCTCAATTTTCTTTTTGTAGTCCTCGGTCTTTAAAAGAACGGTTGCATTTCCTTTGTCGGCTGGGAGTATGATGATATCCTCATCTGCGTTTAGGCCCCGCAATGCCAGCCCTTCATTCCTCGTCAGGTTGCCTTTGGGCGGTTTTGCCTTCCTGAGGATGTTGGCTGTCTCGATTCGTATTACTTCTGCATCCTCGTTCGGTAGGTGTTTGATGGCAGCTTCTGTGCTAGAGATGATGTCTTCAAGCGGAATGTGGCGGGGCGTGACTGCGAAGTTTCCTCCTTTGGCTAGTACTGTCTTTTCGTCTTCCGTGAGCACCCTGTCTGTCAGATTGACCACAAGTCGTTCATGCTCGAGGCTTGCCGTCTTGGGTGCTTGTTTCTTCTGAAATTTCTCGTATTTCCTGATATGTTGCTCCTTGGTTCGGTCTAGTTCGTGTCTCATGTTGCAATGTGAGATAGCCAAAGGAGGAAACTTCGCAGTCACGCCCCGCCACATTCCGCTTGAAGACATCATCTCTAGCACAGAAGCTGCCATCAAACACCTACCGAACGAGGATGCAGAAGTAATACGAATCGAGACAGCCAACATCCTCAGGAAGGCAAAACCGCCCAAAGGCAACCTGACGAGGAATGAAGGGCTGGCATTGCGGGGCCTAAACGCAGATGAGGATATCATCATACTCCCAGCCGACAAAGGAAATGCAACCGTTCTTTTAAAGACCGAGGACTACAAAAAGAAAATTGAGGAACTCTTGGATCCGGAAAACTACAAACCCCTGAAGAAGGATCCTACGCAAGCTAGACTACGCCTCACCAACCGGCTCATCAAATCATCGTCACTGCCAGAAGACATCAAAAAACACATTGTGAAGACAGAAGCTGTTCCACCGAGGCTCTATGGACTACCCAAGGTCCACAAGGCAAATGTTCCACTGAGACCAATAGTAGGTGCCCCAGGATCACCAGCGTACTACTTGGCGAAACACTTGGCATCACTGCTCCAACCACACGTGGGGAAGGGTACCAGCTACATAAAAGACTCCGCCGACTTCGTGCGCAAGATTCAGGATCTCAACGTTGGACCCGACGACATCCTAGTGAGCTTCGACATCGTCTCGCTCTTCACCAAGGTACCCCTAAAAGAGTGCCTAGACCTGGTGACCAAGTTCTTCCCGGCCGACATCTGCAAGCTCTTTGAGATCTGCCTCACCGGAAGCTACTTCGTGTGGGGAGGAAACTTCTACGAGCAAGTGGACGGAGTGGCAATGGGAAGTCCGCTGAGCCCAGTTATAGCCAACCTCTTCATGGAAAGCTTTGAGGAAAAGGCGATCAAGACCGCGCAATACAAGCCGACAACATGGTTCCGGTACGTGGATGACACATTCGTGATCTGGGGGCATGGTATGGACAAGCTCAACGTGTTTCTACAGCACCTTAACAGTCAGCATCCCAGCATCCAGTTCACCATGGAAACTGAGAAGGACCAACAACTGGCATTTTTGGATGTGCTAGTGAAAAAGCGAGGAGACAAGCTGGGCCATACAGTGTACAGGAAAGCAACACACACGGACAGATACCTACACGCTCTTTCCAACCATCACCCGAGTCAAAAGTATGGGGTCATCAGAACCCTGACGGAACGAGCTCGAAGGATTTGCGAACCTGAGAACCTCCAGGCGGAACTCGAACACCTAAAATCTGCGTTCGAGGCAAATGGCTACAGCAAGAGAGACATCGAGAGATCAATGGGCTTGAGATCATCTAGGCCACGGGAAACCGAACGGCGATCCACCACCTCTCGGGCATATCTGCCATATGTTCCGAGAGTCACGGACAGGATTGGCAAAGTTTTGAAGAGACATGACATCGGGACAATCTTCAGGCCAACAAAAAAGATCCAGCAGACCACTAGATCAGCCAAGGACAAGAGGGACCCACTTTCAGCTGCAGGAGTCTACCGCATACCCTGTTCCTGCGGAAAGGTCTACGTTGGAACCACTAAACAATCAATGGGAACGAGACTCAAGGAGCATAAAGCAAGCTGTCGACTAGGACAAACCGAGAAGTCTGCAGTAGCCGAACACGCACTGAGCAACGGGGATCACAGGATACACTTTGAGAACTGCAGGTTGCTAGCTTCAGTCAGTGGCTATCACAACAGGCTCATCAGAGAAGCCATCGAGATCCACAAACATCCTCATAATTTCAACAGAAAAGAGGAGACCCTCAGGCTCAACCAAATCTGGAATCCAATCCTCAGACACTCCCGAGTAATGCCGATCGATATTCCGAAGTCAACCGAAGCGGAACAAGCTCCGCCCCCTACCAACCAGTATAAATACAACCTGCGCCCGAGAATTTGTCAGTCTATTTCCAGCACCGGAGATGGAAGGACCTCTGAAGAAGCTCGCCACTCGTGCTAGCGAAACGTTAGGAAGCAATTCCAACCGACGACGGCCTTTAGACCCGAATCAGGACCACACCAGTTCATCAACTGGCCGCGAAAGCCTTAACCAATTGAATACTTATATAGTTTTAATAGTGCTTATGTGTCAAACATTGATATAGGCAGCGTCCTTAATATATTAGAGATTGGTATTTTTCTGCCAGGGACCTATAATATAAAGGTCGATTTGTAAAACCTTTTGCCACCGCTCCTGCTCGTTGTCACCACCGTTCCCGCTCATAGCCACCGTTCTTAAGGTTTTTATAAAACACAAGTACACCGTTGTAAATTCGCGAGAGAAGTAACATATTTTGAGGTTATATGATATTACTATATTAGAAGAATGTGGATAATGTGACCAGTATTTAATATCATGAAACTATGAGATAAGTTGAGCCCTGTATATTGTCTGAAATCGTAGGAATATGGAAAATATTTCTGTTTTTTTTTTTTGTCAAATGTGTCAAATTTCTTTCTTCCCATTGGCTAAAGCACCAACGACGAACAGCACAAGGTTAACAAGTTAAAAATTGGTCATGTTAGAACTACGAACGGGACCGGTGGCGGCTTTTATAAATGCATACATATCCAGACGGCACAAACACATTACATGCATATTCCCAGGATATTCAATTGGCATATTCATATATGCCAGGCATATGCCATATCTTACGTGGCATATGGTATGGATATTCGGGGGATATTCAAGGTCACCATGAAACATATGCTAGCAACATCTTTTTATCTTTTAGAATATATCCTGAGCATATCTAATGCACGTCCCTGGTATATCTAAAATTGGTCATTTGTATGCTTATTGGTCGTTAAAAAATTGCTACGAAAAATTTTAAGTAGTTATTATTAGCTAAAATTAAAGGGTAGGGGGGGTTAATATTCTTTTACACTACTTCCCTTCAAGTTATGCCCTTCCAAAGTTCAGAAAGAATGGTATTTATTTATTTTCTTCTTTATAGAGAAAGCCAGAAGACTGAAACTGCAATTTTTGAAGTAAAAAATTTGATTCAAAAGAAAGGTTCATTCTAAAACCTTTATTTAATTTAATACTTTTTCCACAAAAAAAAAGGATAACACGTATTCCCAAATAAATCTTTTAAATAGGTTAGTTTCGTGAATAGCTAAGTAGGCTGTTGCCAAATAAATTATTGAATAAAAGAATAAGTACCACCTTGGGGTTAAAATAACTGTTGAAACTGTCATTTTACTAACGCAAAAAACCTTCATATTTCATTTTTCTAGCTTTTTCTAAGAGGGAGAAATTAAATAGAGAAAAAAAACTTTTCCCTCAAAGCTTAGAGGGGCATAAATTGTAGAGGAGAGGGTTTCACTATCGGCAGTTAAGGAGTCAGTTAATGAGTTAAGAATATTTACTGCACATTTCGTTAATTGACTGGAGGTTTCTTGAACTTGAGGCCTAAATCTACTACTAGTATTATCACTAAGTAATAATGCATCATTCTCTGATAGCAATAAAGACTCGTTGGTCTGTTTTTTTACTTTTTTGAGAAAAGACTTTTTCATTCTGATAATCTGAAAACAAATGGGTTAGGTACTTACATTCTCTTGCCTTACTAAAAATCCACCTTAAATAGGTACATACAACTTTTATTATACCCACATACAATAGTTAACTAGTTCATTTTATATAAAGACTGTATAATGACAAAAAAAGATCTGCCGAAAAAACTAAAAAACAGAGGGAAATAAAAATTACACGATGGCGGGATGGCGCAAACAAGTGACAAAACGACGCACGCAGCAAACGACAACGACATTTAAAAAAGTATGACAGCAAACAGGGTTGCCAAAATGAAAAACTTTGTTTTTTAACTGTCTATTTATTTGAATAGCTTTGCATTATTTTCTCTAATGTGTTTTTCAATAGTCATACTGACTTTTGTTGTTGAAAATTTATTTTTGCTCGGTTCCAACAGGGGCACTAACCACATGGGCAACTCTGTAGGGTAACTGTCAACCGTCACGTAGTCGGCATCAAAACGAAACCGAACATTTTCGATGCCGCACGACTCGATACTGCGTAATGGTAATAAGATTGGTAATAAGTAGTAATAATTAAACAATAAGGGTTATAATAATAATGCAGGAAGATTCATCATAATCAACGAAAACGTTTGAATAGATACATTTTTTAAATTAAAAAAAAAAAAAATTTCTTAATTTTAATATTCTGTTATAAAAACCAAATATTCTCTGCATATCTGTTAAACATAACCCTGGACTATTGCTGAAACATTTCAGAAATGCAATTATGTAATGTTTCACAAACATAAAATGAAACATTACTTTTATTGGAAATAAGTGATATTTTTTCGCTTCATCGCTCATTATAACTGAGGAATATACATTTTTAGAATACGAAAATGTGAAAATAGTTTTATTTTAAAAAATATAACTTATTTTAATAAGGCAAATAAATATTTTTTTCTTTTGTACATGGTGGTATCGATTTTTATCCAAAGTTTGGGAGAAATGTACACTGAAAAATATACAGTGTTTTTGTTGAGCAAAATATGAGAGAAAGATAAAACTTTGAAATTTTGCATCAAACTTTGGATTTACGGAATTATCACATAAATAGACTTTTTCTTATCACATTTGTCAATATAAGCAAAAAAACTAAAAAATCATTTTTTAAAAAACTTCACGAATAAAGAATGTTTTCATATCCGCGGCACTGTAGAAAGAAATAAAACAAAACTGAATTATATATTAGCTAGAGCATTCTCTTTGTGATTAAAAAGGCCGCCCTTTATTTATTTAAAAAGCAACCAGTTGGCATAGATCTTTTCGAGTTTTTCAATGCAATGTTTTGGTTGTGGGCGGAAATTGAGATTTTTTTCCAAGCGACGTAGCAAATGGGCCGCATTTGGGATGCTCCTTTTCTCTTGCAAGAATTTGTGAAAACGCAAAAGAGCTTGTCTGACTATTGGTAGCTGAGTTAGTCGGGAGAGCGGTTCCAGATCCCGAATACCTATAAAAAATACCTCGTTTCTGTAGCGAGTTAAGCAGAAGCCATTCTGATGAATTTACAATCACACTATATTTATTCACTCTATTGTCCATTAGAGGAGATTACCGCTGGGTCAAATATTAATATTATTTACCAGGAACAAACAACAAAAGTTATTTTTTTTTTGTAAAAGTTAAAAAGATTTTAATTGAAAGAGTCGTTTATCTCTGGCTTCTACTGTAAGGTTAAACTCTAAATTTGGTCATCAATATACTGTAGGCGGGTGTAATAAAATGGGATGGTGACCAGGTTAAAAAAAAAAGAAAAAAATTGTTTTTGGACCACCTTATTGTTTACAATAACGGTAGATGGCTTTAAAACGAATTCACAATAATAAAATTAAAAAAGAATCCCTACAATCTGTGTTACAAAACCATTCAGTTATTTCGTTACGTGATGTTTAAGGATTTATTAGTTAAAAACGAAAAACTACTAGACACTTAGGTACCAACACTAGAAAAATACAATAGAACTTTCTTTGCTCACATGTCTGGTTGACTTCAAAGAGACAGCTGCTGACAATGATTGCTGGTTCACAAAAGTGTTAAACTAAGTATTTATCTTTTAAAAATGAATTATATTTGTCTGTGTGTGCTTTTTCACTTTTTCATTAATGCTTCATCTGACGACGAAGCTTGCGGCCCAAAAGGAATTGATAGTAAGTAAGTAGGCGCATTTAGAAACATTAAAATTCAAAGGTTCTTACCATGCACTACAAACAAGTAAACGTTTTAACACTCATATAATTGCAGAAAAAGGCGTAAATGGGGCAGATATTAGAAAAATCCTGAAATTTCACAATAGATTTAGATTAAAAATTGCCAGAGGAAAGATTAAAGGACAACCCAAGGGCCTGAATTTGTATCGTATGGTAGGACACCGATATTACTTTATACATTTTTTAAATTTAGTATGTTATTTTGCCTTTAGAATTGGGACACAATGTTATCTAAAGAAGCCCAAAAGCATGCTGATAAATGTATATTTGCCCATGATAAACGCAAAGATTGTAAGTTGTTTTAAATAATAACCTAACCTGACGGTCTGTACGAAATGCTAGGACAAATTCCTAATGACGATCTGGCATTATACATCTGCTAAGTGGGATTTTCGAATCTTTCTGTGGCGGAACATTTGCTTCACCTCTGACGATTCATCTGTCTGTGGCTGTATCAGATGTCACCCTTAGTAGCTTTGAAGCATTTCTTCCCTTCTCAAATAAGTGCTTTTCCAACAATGAGCCTTTATTTAACAAAAATTGCTGTCGGATCAAAAAATTCCTTTCACCGACAATGGCGTAAAAACCCCATATCATCCTTGTTAACGCTCGAAACCAATCCAAGCAAAGGGTAAATCAAAACGAGGAAGCACACCACCAAAGGATCTAAGACAACTTCTTGAATGTCCTAACGGATCAAAATCATTTTGGTCGGTAGCTAAGGACGTCAGAACTTTACCATAAGTTAACCATTCCGCCTCTGATGGCACTTCTTCTTTTTTTCGTCCCTTGTGCGTATTCTGCAAGTAGGGGACCTTTGACCATTATAGTATACCGCTCCAATCTCTGATGTTACGCAGCCAGCAATATTGTTTTCGTCTCGGCCCACATCTTCCTTCAATTTTGCCTTGGATAATGAGTTTCGGGACAGAGTACCGATCACCTCTAAGTATTTATCCGAAGTAAGACGCCTTTCGCTGTTTCACGATATTTAGGAGTTTCCTCTCCACTTCATCTTATCAGAACATCGGCATTGGACACATTTTCAGTTCAGGAAATCCAAAGCATCCTTCGCAGTGTCCACATTTCAAATACTTCGATCCGGTTTAGTGTCCTGACTTTGAGCGACCATGTTTTAGCTCCATACAGCAAAACGGGCCAGATGAAACATTTGATTACTCGCAGTCGAAGATCAACGGATAGGGTTCTCTGGAAAAGAATGTTTTTCATTTTGAAATAAGATGGTTTTTGGTAATTCCTATACGCGTTTTTACCTCTTCATCACAATCCCATTTATCGTTCAGAGTTGCGACTAGGTATTTAAATTTGGATACTTTTTCAATTGGTATTGCTGTTTATTGTAAGAATGATGTTATTTATTTCTTGTCTACTGATGATCATCGTTTTTGTTTTAGTTATGTTAATGGTCAATCCAAACTATTCGCCTATTTCGGTAATTTTGTCTAGCACGTTCTGTGCATCTTCTAGATTATATAGCTTTATATTAATATATATATGACTTTACCATTAACTTTTATTCCTGTACCCACATTGTCGGGAGCTAGCTTCTTCACGTATATTATGTTAAAAAGCATAGGGAACAAAACGTATCCCTGTCGGACTCACTTGGCAATGGCTTGGCCATGTCACAGCTTAAGGTTGTTTGCCTAACGGGGCGTGTGAAAGTGCAATAATTCATGCTGGGGCGTCATTTTGTTGACATGTCCTCCTTCCGATAAGCATTGGGCCCAATGATTGAGACTTTCTGGGCTACTTTATATTCCCACATAGCAAAAAGATATCCTGTGGATATATGAAATATATTCTCTTTCGGATATGGATATTGAGTGGCACATCCTCCGCAGATTCATAGAACATACATATATATACTACGTATATGCATATGAAATGCGTTTGGCCACAAGTCGGACATGCTGAGAAAATGCGTTTCCGGACATTTAGCATATCCTCCGCACATTCACAGAAGATTCGTATGTGTATACCAATGACATACACAGTATATTCGTTATGCCCAAAATAGGGATGACCCGATTTTTAAATTTTACTTCTAAATTTCTGGTATTTAGACCAAGAATGAAAATGCAGATAAAATAAAAAAATAAATAAATAAAAGTAGAAATCTATCGGACTCGAACCGACGACACTAGGTTGTAGGGTTAGTAGTAAATCTACTTTTCATTCTTCATCCGAATGCCACAGATTCGCGTATCCAAAATTAAATTATTATTTTACAGATTTCTGCTTGTAGGCAGGTATGATGCCCATTCTTGCTTGGAATTTTCATCGAATAGATTGTAAATGTAAATAGGCTATACTATATACCATTCCAATGGAAACATCACTCAATAGAGCCTTTGGGAAGCTGGCAAATAATAATTTGTCGTGTCAAGGATTTTATTGCGGCTAACTACCCCTACTAAATTTAAGAATCCAGAGTATTTTGCCGACATGGCCACTATGGCCGTCGTATCTCGAAATGTTGGGTCAATCGACGTTTCTAATACTTAATATTGAAGTGTCAGTCTCATATTTGTTTAAATCAAATCAAGTAAACATATTAAAACAGGCTTTATTAGAGCACAATCAAACTCTAGAAAAACAATTACAGACATAATTATTAGTTTTTTAAATTAAGGAGTTACTGCTTTATAACGTCAGTTTCGTTTTTCCTGAAAAGAAAAACATAAATGAATGGTTGAGAAAATATTTACGTTAAAAAAATGTAGAGTAATGTCTGAGCACTTTAAAAACAGGTTTCTATTATATTGTTCACTTATTGTTTACAAATTCACATGCCAAACTTTATTAAACAATGAACATACTTACTGAACTGTAAGAAAATGAAAAACAAACCACCAAAAAAACTTAGCACGCCACGACTACGAGACGATCGAGGAGAGCAGAGAAAATGACAAAAACTGAGGTTATGTAATGTCATCCCAAGCGCGAAGTGCGCAGGGCTGCCAAAAGTTGGAGATTTAAATACCAAACTGAGCAATCGCATTGCCCTAAAGAAATTTAGATATTATTTTAAAAATACTAAAGTAGGAAAATCTTTTTAATACTATTTTTAATTTCACTTTTTTGACTTATGATTTTTATACCAATTTCTAGATATGACTTGGATATGCTATGGATATATCCAAACGAACATGATTTTAATCAATTTCTAAATATGACATGGATATGCTATGGATGTACCTAAACGAATGTGAGTTCTGGGCTGTCGATAGCATATTCTCAGGATGTGAATATACTTTTTTTGCTATGTGGGTTCCGTGTTTTTAAAGAATCTCACTTGGGCACAACATTTTCTCGATACATTTGGCATTTGGTATATTTTCCTGCAAATAACATCTTTGTCACAATCATCTATGCACTTGATTTTTCCGGTATCTTTGCGAACTTTTCTTTTAAAATGTCCTTTTAGCATAATATCTCGTACCGTCGATAATGGAACTTTCGTCATTTCACTGGTATTTTTAATGCAATTACTTTAGGGTGGCCGCTCTTTAATAACGATTCACATACATTTTTCACGATCACTTTGGCGTCAGAAGATAAATGCTTCCTGGAATGTTTAGGGTAGCTAGATATCGCATTAGCTGAAGATTCCCAAGGTCTCCACATACTTTTATTATTAACTTCTTGCACACTGTTTCAAAGTAAAATAGATAGTTTTAATATATTTGGAATATTATATTTACTACTTGTATAAGCTATAAACACAGGTACCTGTAACTAAAATGTTTTGAGAAATATCCTAATAATTAAGTTGTTTCTAGAAAATCTTAATTAGACAATTTATTAATTTTGATAACAAATCAAGTAATGTACCTATCTATTATTGTTATTATAAACTGGCATTAAAAATAAATGTGGGTTAATACGTCTCTGCGAAAGCGCAAGTCGAGTTTATGAGGGGTTTTATTGCAGTCATTCAGCCAAACGAAATAGGTTGAGAAGTACTTTTTTTACAAAAACATGTAGTTTGCAAAGTAATTTTTTTATAAATATTGCTAAATTTATTAATTCGTTCTTTTATGATATATTATATTTTTATTTTATTACACATAGTTTGAATGTAATGTGCAAATTACATTTTTAGTTTTTTTTTACCCTCTTTTGGATTTTTTTGGTCTCCGCTATATAATAGATATTTACGTTATAAGTCCGGTAAATCAACTATTACAGTATGAGTGAAATGTTTCGAGTCGAGGCGACGAAGGAGCCGAGTCTGGAATTTTGAAACGAATACTGTAAAGGATTTGCCGGACGAATGACGTACAATATTTTATTTCATACTGTTCTGTTGAAAATTATAATTATGTTTTGAAATTATAATGAAGTTTTATTCTGTGTCGTATATTTGAAAAGTGCTTATATTTACTGGTGGAAACATTGTGTGTTTGACATTGATTAAACTAAAACTTACAAATTTCAGTCCGGTAAAGAAATTTTACAGGACTAGTCCGGTAAAAAATTTTTACCGGACTTATTGCCGTAAAACCTTATTTTCTGGACTAAATTCAAATATGTAAAGGTGTGTTTTACAATACAGTATGAAATAAAAGGGTTTTACTGTAGTTCTTAATTCTAACGAGTTTTTAAAACGATATTTTACCTAAGCTGGTTTAAGTTATTACCAGAAATAATGCCTTTAGGAAATCTATTTTAGCTCGTTTTGCAGTTGGTCAAAATTTATTTATAAAAAAATATTCCGGGAAGCCTCGGATAGAAAGCTGGTTCCTTGCAATAGTTGGTTGGTTCAGAGAACATAAAGATTACGCTTTTTCAGTTACCTCAAATAAGGTAGTACCAGGTCCTATGACAGGGCATTATACTCAGGTAATATACAAGTTCCATAGATAAAAGTTAAATCACACAGAAGATTATAACACGTTTTGAATGACATATCAAAATACTGAATGAGAAAGTAAAAGAACGCAATTTATTTATATTCGAGTAGTCGGTTCTACATGAAGACAGCATCTTCAGACCTTATGTGACGATCACAATATAAATAAAATAAATAATACAAACTATAACATAAAATAAAACAAACACTGCGTTTTGTATGTCAGCAGGTCAACACTACAATAAATTATCCACTAAGACGAAGTGGTCAGTCAATTTTTCACTTATATTATGCTTGTGAACTACCCTGAACTAACCTAACCAACTACTAGTCTGTATGGGTAAATTATTATAGTGTTGATGCAAAATATATTGTGTTTGTTATTCTAGCTAATAGCTATTATCTAGTTGCATTACTTTTAACAAGACATTTCTTGTTCTCCACGTGATATTTTCAGGTTGACCCTATAGGTTTATGCACAAGGTTTCTACTATAGTTCCGTTCGCGGACGGTGGATATAATGGTTAGAATCCTAATATTAAACGTAACCTAAGGAAAAGTAAAGAGGAAAAATTATATATATGTATATACTCTTTGCAAAACAATTTTCAATGCACGTCATACCCTTCGATTGACGTCAGTTATCGGCAGTGTTGCCAGCTTGTAATCAAAATAACCCAGTGAGGGAATTATAGTGGTTTTCTTTTCTTCATAACAACATAAATTTACAAAAATAGACACAAACTTATTTACTTTATTTGTAAAATCGTCCAGGATGACAATATATACCTAAATTTTATTGGAATAGTCATGTAATTTTATTGTTACTTTTCTATATTATTATATGCTTTGGCTTTAAATAATAAAAGTAATACTACAAAGATGGATCTTTAATCATCTTCCAAATTACTTAAATCACTTGTTTCATTTGCTTCAATAATAATGGGGGTTAAATGTTCAGCCAACCTAATACAGACATGTTCTCTTTCATACCATTTTAATATCTCGCTTCCTGAGTGCCGAATTGAATTTTTTCAAACATCAGGAGTAGCAGTACGCAATGATTCTTTCCACACATTGAGACAGTCAGTTTCTGTACTGCCATCTCGACCAATATGTCTATTATAATACTTTTTGGTAATCCCCCAAATATGTCCAATCGGATTCAACATAAAGTGGTATGGAGAAAGCCGTATTGCTCAGCCAGGTCATCAACTAAATATATTTTTTGGTGGCTTATGTCTGAAAAGAATTTAAGTTTAATATTTAAGAATATTAAAAAAAAAAGGGCAAACAAAATGTCTTGCACCAACGTATTAACCATTGGTAAAAGTTCGGCTTTGACCATTGTATAATCAAATTCAATTTTATTAGCAGTTAGGCATTTAAACCGGCTATTTAAATGCTTCGGCATTTGTCACAAATAGTAAACAACGTAATCGCCAGAGATATGTATGTGCACTTTTGTTGTTCTTAAAAGAACATTTTTTAATGCTATTTATGAGAAGATCTGGAGTTTTTGTTAAAAAATAGACGCAAACACGAAACCACCGAATAATTAAGGTTTGTTTTGCACGAAATGTCAATATAGGACAACGAGCGAGCTGGCGCTACCGCACCGTTCACAGTTGTGTTGCCAACTGTCGGCCAATAAAATTCAAAATTCAAATTATATTAATTCGTACAAACTTAAATAAACAAAATATTTGCTATAAGTGGGTTCGTATCAAAGGAGAATAAGTACTTTAAGTTTGTAGGTATAGTACATTCAGTATCACATACAATTTTAATATTTTTGTCCAAACTTAATTTTCTCATATTTTCTTATGAATTTACAATTATTATCCATTAACTATACTATATATTCTAATATACATATCGAGCATTCTCCTGGCGAGTGGCTTGTTCATAGACTCATTGAAATATAGTTTAAAAGCTGTGTTATTTTATTAGATATTGAATATTTAAAACCATCTATACCAGTTACCTATTTTGGAATTTTTAATAATTATTAATATTTTTAGGTTATTTGGGCAAAGACGTATCTAGTAGGCTGTGGATTCTCTCAATATGTTGACAAAAAAGGCTTCACTGCTCAACTTTATACCTGCAACTATGGACCTGCGTAAGATGATAAGGGTTGATTAGGAATTTTGTTACCAGATCTGATTCCTTGAGTTTAGTTACATACCGGGTGTAAACGAAATCATTGTACAGAGCACCGCATCGTTAGGTTAACAGATTTTTTTGTTTTTGAAGACATCGATACTTCATCTCTGTAGTTGATAGAATTTTTCAACATAGTATCATATAGTTTCCATTATGTAATATCAAAATCTAAGGCAAATTTTCTCAAATCGTGGAGCGCCGATGGTATACAGGAGGGGCGTCGAATGAATCAAGAACCCTAGTAACAAGCTGCGGTCTTTATGACGGCATTTTTTGGGCAAGTTTGGTCATGAGATGACCAATACCATGACGTATTCAAAAATACTTCTATAAGTCATAGACCGTTGATGTCATTTTCCGTACAAATTTGGTCACCTTTTAAAGGTCAACCATAGAATATGATTGGTAAAATGTAAAAAATATTTTGAAAAATCTTCGAGACAAAGATACGTAAATTTTTTTCATTCTGTCCCTATTCCAAAATTATCGATAGGTTGTAGAATTATGCATTAACGAGATTAAAATAAAAAATAGATAAATGTATACACTTAATTCAAAGCAAGAACCGATGCACGTCATACCCTTCGAGTGACGTCAGTTATCGACAGTATTACCAGCTTGTAACCAAAATATCCGTGAGGGAATTGCACAGTGTTTTTTCATAAAAACAAGATAAATATACAAACATTTCCCATAGCTTATGTACTTGTTTACTGCATAATACCTTTTACCATCAACTTTAGTAGATTTAACACTTCTTTTATTTTCATCTTGCCAAGATCGACCAATGGTACCATTCTGAGAAATCCATGTTTTATTTAAGAAAACGAATTGGTACAAGAATGCTTCTTTTTCTTTATTATATTCTTTCAAAAATACCAGTCGTTGGAAAGCTACATGGGAAAGTTTCATAAGCCCTCGCCTCAGTTCATCTTTTTACCATCCGAAGCCTATATTTTCTTGAAGAGGCTTCTTAAAGAGTTAAAACAATAACCATCAAACAGTTCTCTGTCTTTTAGTTTTTAACTTAAAGTTGTCAAAGTTACATGATGTTCTAAAAAAAAGTTACAGCTAATGAATAGCCGATGTAAAATATTATAATTTTTAAATATTACAACTTACTTGTTTTGTACATTCCATAAATAGTGTCACGGATAGAACTTATTATATCCAATCTTCACACATTTACAACTCTCTTTGAATAGGAACGTTTCTTTTTGGGTGATTCTAATAATTTATTTTCCTTAACTGTTGTTGAAATTGCGCTTACAGTGGAGATATTCAAATTTAGGGCAGCTGCTACACGCAAAAATTAGTAAAGTAGAAATAAAATATCTAGACCTTAACATACTCTTTAAATTTACTTTTTTGTACTGCTGTCAACGGCAACAATAATGAGCACTTTTGTTTCTCTTATTAGAACAGTTTTTTAATGCTATTTAGTAAAAGATCTGTAGTTTTTGTTAAAAATTAGGCGCACAACAACGCGAAACCACGAACAATTAAGGTCAGTTTTGCATGAAACGCCAAACGAAGCTAACGAACAAGTTGGCGCCACCGCACCGTTTACAGTTGTGTTGCCAACTATCGGCCAATAAAATTCAAATTATATTAATCTTTACAAACTTAAATAAACAAAATATTTGCTATAAGTGGGGTTCGTATCAAAGAACAATACTTTAAGTTTGTAGACAATTCAATATCGCATAAAGTTTTAATATTTTTTGCCCAAATTTAGTTTCCTCGTGTTTTCTTACAGATTTGCAATTATCAGCTGATTGATGACGTGCATCGGTTTTTGTTTTGCATCAACTGTACATATGTATTGGACCAAAGAAATTTATCGGTTATTTAGAACTACAATATGGTACATACTTATTATTACATATTTTTTGGGTCAATCAATACATGTGCGATTGGTAGGTATAAATTAGTAAAAAAAAAATATATTTATCCCTTCTAAAAGTGGTAATTAGGCAATTCGTTTACATTACATACTAACCACACAAGCTGATCGGTTAACACAAGCTTCAGCAATACTCGGCTCTGAAAAACAAAGGTAGGGTGTTATTCTATAATAATATAATCTAATTCTTATGATGTAGGACATAGGCTCAAAAGCAAGACTTTATTCTACTTTATCTAATTTTAGTGTCACAAAAAGTCACATCATAGTAAAATAATGAACATGTGACAACCTGTTAGTAACAGGTCAGAATTTTCTTATTTTGGTGATGAGTTGTTACTACTAAATTGAAACTATTGAAAAGCCTAGAGACTAAAGGTAATAAACAGCTAAGTCAGTAACTAAATATAGGCATAAAACATTTCCCAAAAAAAGTTTGTAAAATAAAATCTATGAACATAATATAGGTAATTGAGCAACGTAATTCGATAATACTATTTCTTTTGTTTAAAATCTTCGGGTCATATATTTATGCCGGATATATGATGTCAATATGTAGGTAATTTTGGTGTGGTACTGAGACAAATATGACGTTTAAATTATGTATTTTTGGCGTTCAATGACGTCATTATTACATACCATATAAGTCGAATGACGTCTAAGGACTAATTATCACCAAAACATGACGTCATAATGACGGCAGCTTGCCACTTGAAAAGACATCAAAATTTTGAATTTTGAATTTAAAGTTTTTGCAAATATATAAGTGTTTAGTTGCAACGAAAGCATAGTATCTAAATGAAAATAACACATTTTTATAAGGCATATATCTAATGACTAATATGTGCCTGCTTTAAAGCGAAACTCGTTCATATTTGGTTTGATGTTCGAGATACACAGTTTCGCAAAGGTAAGAAGTAAGAAAAGGTAACAGTATCCGAAACGCTTCTGCTATAATAAAAGAATAGTTACAAGACAGTTCACTACAGAAATTTGTAACGAAACTTGATTTCTCCACGCTAATTCAAAGAATATCTATCAGTTGTCCTTCTTGTTGCAGCGACAACCCGATTGAGGTACTTCCAAATGGATTTATTACCCAATTCCAGTCACCCAATGTAATGAATGTCTTCTTCTGGGAAAAAGCATTTACTAAAAGTAGTGTTCAAATTTTCTAAATAACCATCTACTATCTTTATCAACATCTTTGTATGATTTTCTGCCCGTGAGAAACTCTGGATAAATGCTTACATTTGACCAAACATTGTTTCTGCCATGATGATGCCAATAAAACTTTACCATTTACTGTAAGAACATTGTGAATATTTTACTTCTTCTTCCCGAAAAACCTTATCGACATATTCTTTGTGCTGAATTTCTAAATATGTTTTTATTTATTGTTTTTTTTTTCTGTAGTCAAAATTTTGAGGCAAATAACATATTGAGGTTTTTTTTACTACTTACTTTAATATTTTAAAACCAAAGTTTAGGCCGTTTTCGTGTTTTTGATTTTACAACAGGATTTACACTCGTACTGGGGGGTAATTATTAAAATAGGGGGAAGTAAATTTAGTTTACTCTTGTACTCTTTATTGAAAATTCCAGAAAGTTTCTCAAGAGTGTAACCAAGAAGTGTTATCTAAGTTATCTTATTATTGTGGCCGTTGTTGTTGCCGTTGCTGTTGTTACTGTTGTTATTAAGTGTCGTGTTCTCCTAAATTGTTTTGTTGTTGTTACCGTTCTTGTTGTTATTATTGTTATTTAAATATTTACTCAAGAAGGCGTTGTGGAGACCTTTGATGTTTCTGATAATAAAACGAACAATGTGGAGCCGATTCCATGGCGGAGCCGTCGGAATTTTGTAATAAAGACTTACATGTTCAAACCCAGAGACTTATTTTAAATATTTGCACCTGCTTAAAAAGTAAACAAATTGTTAAAAATCAGATATGGCTCGAAACTAAAGACTTCGTTAATAAATCCAACTTTTTTTTTTGTTGGATTTATTGGAGAAACTTGAGAGTTGTATACCTATATGTTATGTCGTTTGTATCATGCAGGGCGTGGTTGTTTTGTTGTTTGTTTTTTATTTTATTTTCATTTTTAACTTTTTTTTAAGGTTGTTTTACTGGGTAAGATGGGAATCGTAAATTTTCTTACATGGGTTTCAAATTCTCATTGAATTATTTTAGGCCTGATAATTAGGTAGTGAATTGGAACAGGATGTTTGAAAACTTCGTTTGTATATTTGAAGGGGATATTCTACATATAAAAATATGAAAAAAGGTTCATATGAATATAGGCCCTTAAATGTCTTATAAGAAAGCTATGACCGTCGAAAAGTGACATTTAAAGATTAGATTCTATTTTATATCTTTGCAACCGCTTGAGGTACCGGTGTGCATTTTAGTACGCGAACTAATATTAATAAATGCTAATTTTTGTTATTGAGAGTTAGCAGCATTGAGGTTCGTACTCTTCCGAAAACTCCTTTCTTATTACAAATTTCTTGGCAACATTACATTACTCGTTGTTCCAATTGTTGCACATTTTCGACAGGTACTGAATATACTAGAGATTTTAGATAGGTATCACCAAAGAAATTAATCCAATGGATTGAGATCGGGTGAACGGGGAGGCCAAACAATGGGCCCATCTCGGCCTATACATCGGTCTGGATATGTTTGATTTAAATAATCTTAAGCCAATATACTAAAATTGGGTAAAGCCCCATGGTGCATCAAAAAGTTTGTAAGTTTTTGCTGGTACAGCACATTTTTAAGTAGAACTGGCAAAGTGTTTTGTAAGAAATCTAAATATGCGGGTCCATCTAAACGTTGAGGCATGATGTATGGTCCTATTAATCGATCACCCAGGATGCCTGCCCAATTATATTGAGACCGTGAGTTTTAGTTACAATTTTCCTAGTTTTAATTTAAAACGGGTATCTTTGAGAATATGGACAGTTTCTTTGAATTCCATATTTAGGTACTACTAAAATTTAAAACTCCTGTATTGAACGGTCACGAAGTGGGATTCTGTCTGACGATTTCATTGTCATCCGGTATATTGTTTTAAAGGAAGTTTTGATTTTTTTTCAGAGGTAACATACAAGGAGTAGCTCCGTACAAAACCGAAGGGCCAAATAAGTGTCCTCGCTTATGTAACCATGATGTTAAATTGTAATAGATTTAATTTGTTCTATTATTTTATACCTATTTTATAAATATACTGTTCAAACATTTGATTTTGTCATTTAATAAAAAAATAAATATTAATGGTGAAGCGTTCCAATATAACATCTTGTGTTTCACAAAAGCAAGCCGCTAATAATTAACCTTTTCTTAAATAGGATACCCTATAGATTTTTACATATTTGTATTCCTCTGAAAATTCTCTATGATGCCCTAATTAGTTTTTCATTTCATTGCGATGTTGCCAGCTTATTTAAATAATTCCTCAAATCGTTGGAAAAACATGATCTTCTAAAACCTGCTATAATTTCCAATCTACATCAATTATAATAATGAAATTTAACACAAAATTTATACAGGGTTTTTGCTACAAACTTTCAACTAATTTTTCTTTGATTTTTTAAACGGAACTATCTGACTACTCTATCGTAATTCTAACTTTTATTAAGGGTTTTCTATATCCATCCCTTCTGGTTTTCGCGGTATATCAGTTTTATGAATTAAATCCTCAAAATACGGAACTTGCATGAAAATTAAATTTGAAAAACAATACTCTTAAGTGTAAGCTAACATCATCAAAAAACCCAGAGTTCACAAAAAAAATGTTTTAAAAATTAAGCAGTGATATTTAAGACGTAAAATGTGGCATATGGTATTTTTTGATATGGCTGAACATATTTATGCCATAAAAAATATATGTGCAAGTTCTCTATTGCATTATAACCTTATTTTTTCTAGTTAGCCATGAGAAATAAAAATGCAATTAAATTAAAAACACGTCTCTCGAATTTATTACTTAAATTTCTACACATTCCAACACTAATATCTTAAAAGCAATTTCTAATTGTAACCTTCATGTCTTCCCTTGTTGTATAGGGGGTATTTTATAGACTTGGTCTTTAGCAAATTCCCATATGCTGAAATCCATTTTAGTTAGATCTGGCGATCTCGCCGGCCACGGAACAGGTCCTCCTCTTCCAATCCAACGATCTGGATATGCTGCATTTAAAAAAGTTCTGATATCGTGGGTATATTGGACTGGGGCTCCATCATGAAGACACCACATTTGATTTTGAGTTTCATATGATATTTGAGCGATGAGGTTAGGTAAATGGTTTTGCAAAAAGTCTAAGTAAACTTCCCCGGTTACTCTTTGCTCAAAACAATATGGCCCAATTACGTAGTTACCAACAACACCTCCCCAAACATTTAAGGACCATCTAGTTTGAGAATTATATCTCACAAAATATGGCCTTTCTGCTGCATAGTAATGGAAATTGTGCCTGTTTACACTCCCATTCCTATGAAACGTAGCTTCATCTTCGAATAGCACCAAATGAGCAAAATTCCTTTCTTCACTTATTTTGTTTTGAGCCCACAGACAAAATTCCAATCTTCTCTGATAATCTTCAGGGAACAATTCTTGAAGTAGCTGAATATGGTACGGGTGCACAATATTAGCCTTAAGTAAAGTATTCGCTGAACTGTTCTTGATATTGCAAAATCATTTCAACCCTCTCGGCTTGCGTAAAATTAATTATTTAATTTTAGATCTCAAATATACTTGATAAAACAGTTTACAACAGTAATTCTTACTACTGACAGATAAAGGAGCATTACTTTGACGTTTATTTCTCACGGCTAGCTAGACAAAAAAGGAGAAAAATGTGTTTTATTGCAATTTTGAGGATTTAATTCGTAAAAATGAATATACCGCGAAAACTAGAAGAGATGGGTATAGAAAAACCTTAATAAAAGTTATAGATGACCAACAGCTGTACACGATAGAGTAGTCAGATACAGTGTGTTCCATTTAAAGAATCAAAGAAAAGTTAGTTTAAATAATCGTCAACTTCGGAGGATTTTAGCAAACACCCTGTATAAATTAGTTAATTACGGGCAAGTTTAAACTCTTTAATGAATATATATCTTCATATCTTCTTTCGTGTCAGTTTTCATTATTATAAATAATTGCCGTAGATTGGAAGTTATAGCAGGTTTTATAGGACCAAGGTTTTTTAACGATTTGAGGAATTTTTTAAATAAGCTGGTAGCATCGCAATAAAGTGCAAAAGTTGATTTTGCGTCCTAAGGAGAATTTTTAGGGGAATACAAATGTGAAAAAATATAATGCCTGCTTTTGTGAAATACCCTGTATAATTGAAAATATTTTTAAATTGTAGACTCTTTGCCTTATATAACCTACATATATAAACTCTTTGTTTCAATTATAAAATGTAAGGGAGATATAATTATGGTACTTTGTCACACTATTGCGCCATGCACCCTGTATATCACTTACACAGAAGAACACAAGAGCTTGGCGGGATCACGGATACAATTCTGAAATATTGATGTGTCGAGTGCTACGTTGATAAGTTATTGCTAAAGTTGTACTAAGTATAGGAACTTGAAGTGATGCGACTAGCAAAAATTCCATGTTTTGGGAGTTTTACCTCTGTTAAGCTCTAAACACAGACAACAGGTCCCTGCTAATAATCGTTCTGCAGCTTTTTTTAATAATTGAAGACAACGAAATGTTTCTCCAAATTAACAACATTATAACTAAAATGTCTTTGGTAATACCACTTATATCCATTCCAAGTGCACTTCACCCTTGCGACGCCACTGATCAACGATACGAGGGCTATTATCACTTTAAAAAAAGGTGTTATCCAACTACAAGCCTGTATAATTAAAATGAAAAATGAATTATTAAAATAAAATAATTATCAGCAATATATATAAAGCCTTTTATGAAAAGGTAATTCACTATAAAGTCATTTATATTAAGCTATCTAGGTACTCGTAAAAAGCTATTACAATTTTTGTGGGTAAGTAGTGTCTTAAAACTGTCACTATAACGTAAAGTGCTTTTCAATTTGTTTTAAGGTGTTTAATCATTTCATCTCTATATTTATCGAATAGGGGAGACTAAGGATGTTTAATACACTTAATGTTTTGTTTCCCTAATAATCCTTAAAAAACGAATTACTTAAATACATTTTTGGGCATTTGACCAGAGAGCTACCCCTTTTTGATCAATTATTTAATTGCAAAATTCACCTTTACTGGACTAAACCTGTAAAGCAACACAATAAAACGGCAAAAGCTTTAGTCATTCCCTTACAAAAAATTCTGTACGTACCATGACCAGAAACTGTCCTTACAGGCTCTCAAGCTTTTAACTTAACGAAATTGGCTTGCTTACTCTCCATTCAAAACATCAATTCTAATTTTTGAAAGTTAAATCACTATTAAGTTATTAATTGTTTTTTGTAATGTTGTTAAGTATATCGGCTATTCCGTATTAACGGGGGAGGCTGTGATCCGACGTAAGTAAAAATACGATTTATACTTTTAAAATATTTAATAAGAATATAAAAATGCAAAGTCCGAAAATATTAGTCTTTCTGTGTCTTTAGCAATCCCACCTTTGAAATGGCAGCCTAATAACATTTTCTGGAAATATTAGGGATCCGTCAAGTCCCGCACAAAATCTGTTGAAATATTCTCCACTCTACAATTTCTTCCACATAATGGTTAATTCTCTTTTTTTTTAGCAACATAAAAAACAACACCAACATATTCGTCCACATTTATTATTCCTTGAGCGAAATTTCCCTTCTCATTTTCCATTAGTTTCTGTATGACTGGAAAAAGACATAAATGGTAACAATACACTTCCTATTGCACTTATTGTGCAAAATATTGTTACTGTTCCTTGATGTGCCTTTTGAAATTTTCTTTTTCTTTGTTGTGAGATTTACATCTTCGGTTTAACAGTTTGGACCCCAGTTTCATCACACTTATAAATCAATTCTGGCCCAAAGATATTTGTAGTTAATACTGCTTTAAGTAAATTGTTTGAGAAACATGCTTTAAATCAGTTAAATCCAAAAATATAGTTCTATTTTTCTACGACGTAAAACATTATGATATTTTAATTGCAACTTCAACTATTTTCAAAACACATTTAAAAGCGATATAGCTAACAAAGCAATAATTCCTTTATTATAATTTCTGCTTTAAAAATTATAATCCCACAAAAGTCACAAAAACTAAGATTCGAAAACATGTCTATTTATAGTGTTTTTTTGAAGGTTAGAGACAATGATATATCATGAATGATAAACGTGTATTGGACTTCAATTGTCTTTATTTATTTTCGTCACAACGTTTCAACTGGTAAACATCCCCAGTCGTCTTCATGTAATTATTGAACAAGCTGCGAAGCTCCAAGAGTATTTATACCACCTAGGGAGTTAGCAGAGCATGACCGGGTTGGGTTCAGTCATGTGTATGGTCTTAATCTAAGCCAACCTTTTCTTAACAAGGATTTTCAAATATTTTCCATGTCTAAACAGGGTTTTCTGAAGCAGTCAGGGTTCTAGGATATGACAGCCGTCTCTTTGAATTTCCTCTTTCGCCAATGTTCTTCCTACTTCCTACAATTATTGCTTCTGTCCATTGCAAGTGGTAGCCGTGGGTGCAAGCGTGATCTGCTGCACCAGATCTGTTTTTTTTCTCCCTTCAGTGTATGGCTTCGGTGACCTTTGAACCTTGTTTCAAGGGGTCGTAGGGTTTCACCAACATAGGATCGTCTGCCCTCGCTCATGTCATTTTGACTTGTGAGCTTTGTCTTCGTCAGGTGGCTTCTTAAGGAATCTTTGGAGCTAAATACTGTTCGAATGTTGTAACGTCTTTGTGCGTAAGTCTAGTCTACTTCTACTGTTAATGAATGAGTAGGTGGCGCTGATTTGACCAGTGGCTTTTTTTGTGCGTTTGTCTATGTTGTCATTCCAAGCCAGCCGCTTGTCAAGGCTTAGGCTCAGATATTTTACGTTATCACATCAGGTTAGTCAGGAGTTTTTGACTTGCAGTCTGGTTTGAAGAAATTTACTTCTGGCTCTCGAGCCACGTGTTGTGTTAAGGTCCTTTTTGACGTTGTTGAGTTCTTGTAAAAGGAATTGCAGAGAGTAAATGCCCTGTTTCCATGTTTGGTGCTATTGCACTGATTTGAGACATTGACCTGTGTGGGTTTACTTGCTGTGAAATAACAGTTTCCGATTTCCTGTTTTATTAAATATTTCCAGAACATCATCTAATATCAGGGATTTTGCAATGCGGTAAATTCACCGTAATTAACCAAAACTTTTAAGCAGGATTTTCCATTGTTAATTGTGCTAATGTTTCTTCAAACTCGTCAAGTGTAGTAGTCGAGGCTTCTGCGGTATATTCTATGCGACGTACAGGGTTATTTTTTATATTTGCGCACCCACCTACAGGGGTTAATATAAGTGACAAAAAAAAAACGTTTAATGCAAAAGTTGCATAATTTTTCCGTGTTACCTTCTAGACTTGTTAAGAAAAAAACATAGGCGCATTGCAAAGTTGAAAAACAATTGCAAATGCTTTATTTTTAAATGGAACGCTACGTAAATTTCCTGCCAGTACGAATTACCTCTTTCTTCTGATTTAAAAAAATATATAATATTGCAACATTTTTTCCAGCCGTTTTTGAAATATTTGCGTTTACAATTTTGATAAATTGTAATTTATATTTTATAATTTATGATATAAAGTGAAGTAAATGACTATACTATGTTTTCTATATATCCGCCACGACTTCTGACACATTTTCTTACATTTCGCATATTTTGAGGTCTGCAATAATAAATTCGGTTTTTTAGAAATCCCCAGAGAGAAATATCTAGCAGACTTAGGTCAGGGCTATTAACCGGCCATTCCATACCAAATGTATGTATGTGCCAATTTAAAGTAAAGCGACAAATATGTCACGTTGACGTATGCAGAACGCCTCGACAAGTCGATTATCATCAATTCAATTTTTCAAAATTGTAAACTCAAAAATTTAAAAAACGGCTGAATTAAATGTTGATATCATAAATACTTTTGAAATCAGAAGAAAGAGATCTTTCCTCCAGATTGAAAATATATAGGGTGTTTCATTTAAGAAAAAGAAAACTTGCCATTGTTCTTCAACTGTGTAATGACTTATTTTCTGTTACCTATATTAACCTCTGTAGATGGGTACGCCAATATAAAAAATAACCCTGCATATTTTCAGCTTTTTTCACTTTTGAAGAACGTACCTATATCAAGGGCTATGTCATTTATTTTTCTTGGCACAGTCTGCTGCCTATAATCACAATCGTGCATTATTAAATAGACAGATATTAATAATTAAATGGAACAATTTCTGGCAGAAAATTTTTAAAAGTGTGTGTATATTCAAATAATTTTCGGGGGAACTGATTGGGCGTTTGAGGAGCTTCGTCAAGCGCCCCTAACTTCGGCTATGGGTTAACCTCCCCTACAGAGGTCAAATAAATGTTTCCACTTTCACTCCTTTTTTGTTCTCTTTGTTGTCTGTCCCCTATTTCTGGCTACGCCACTGCCCCTTCCTAATTTTTCCCATATAACCTTATAGCTTTTCTCACAATGCCCATTTCAAAGTCCCATTTTCTAGAATACCAAGGAGCATCAACAATGTTCCTCAATATATTTGAAAGTTGGGTTGCATTCCAACTAACTTATTTATCTGCCGGACACAGAATTACCAAGTTAGGGCTGTTTGGTAGACCTGCTATTATATACTTGTCTCTAAAATAAGAATTTTTACTTTTTTATTTTTCCCTATACAATTGCAAATAAAACTGTCATGTGAACACCTCTGTGAAAGCCGCGACCCAAAATTCTTATTTGTTAATACCTTATAAGTATTTAAAATATATCAAAATAGCGTGGGACACCTAGTTTAATAAGTAAATTATTGTTTAACGTGTACCCGTACTTAATGAAATGACTTACCTTTCCGAAATATACAAAATATTCGCTTGTTACAAGATTTAAAAGACAAACTTAGGTTTATAAAATGTACCGATTATATTCAGGCATCACCTCGTATTCTGTCAGATTGACCAATCCTCAATAAATTTGGACAAGTAAGGATACTACCTATATCAAACCTCAAAGCGTATCGAGTCTCCCTAGTTTCCCCTACACTGTTTATGACGAATATCTATTATACCCACTTTTAAAAAAATAATATAATTATATGTCGTATTTGTTGTATACATACATAACCCTGCTGCTAAAAAAAAACGTTCATTTAAATTATACGCGTAAGTCTTATTTGTTGTTATGTTATAATGTATTGAATTAAAAAAAAATAAAGGTTGTAGGAATCAATGGCCGTGTTAATTTGTCTTATTTTTTATTATTTAGTTTCAGTATCGCTCACGAAAGATGCAGCTACTATATACAATATCCTTTTTGGTTTTACTTAACCTTTTCATATCTTGTCACGGGCGGTGTGACCTGGGAGCCTATGGTAAGATTTGACTATTTTTTTTTATTTTACTTTTTTACGGTTCGTCGGCGTATCTGAGGCCATCTAGAACCGGTCATCGACCGTACGGTTTTTAATCGTGCGGTCTACCGACTGGGGAGTGTGAAACGGCACCTTCATCCTACGAGATATCCGATCTCATCCGGCCTGTCCGGCGTGAATAGGATGGTTTTGATGTCGATTCATTTTTACACTCTTCCCTAAGACAAGAGCACGCGGTGTTTCCCAAGCGGTCACCCATCCAAGTACTAGCCGCGCTCGACACCGCTTAACTTCGGTGATCTGACGGGAACCGGTGCTTTAGGTGTCGCTAGGCCCTTGCCCAAGATTTGACTAATTTATTTTTAATTATATAACTAACCTGAAATTGTTATGATGTTACAATCTATTTGCTTCTCTGATACATTTAAATAAGTTAACAAATAATTCAAATTTTTCAAATTCATTTACTTATGCTAAAAGTGGATACAAGTTACAGTGTAAATGAAATACATTTGGAACCTGTACACCCTGCTGAGAATAATATATGTTCTGTTTGCAGGCTTAGCGCGTGAAAAACAATTTACCATAATCTTAACACCTCTATAATAGGCAACTAATTAAATTTAACAACAGCGTTAAAAAAAGTATTTAACAATAATAAAAAAAAATAAATAAAAAAAACACTAGGGTTACAAAAAAACAAACAAAAAAGAATAACAAATCAACCTAAGTAAGTTTGAGTAGTGGAGATATTTTAATAACATAATTTAGTGTTCACTAATAAATTTTGATTTCCAAATTTTTTTGACATAAGGATTTTATTTTGCTTTTGAGACTTTTTGTTGGAAATTTATAATTTTTAAGATTATCCTTAAGTAAGTTATATATTTTTATAGCAATTGCCTACTTTTAATTTCGTTTTAATTACAGGGATGTGCTTATTTCTAGTGATTGGATTTCTATGTAGGTATTCGAAATTCAAGTTATTATAGTTATTTATTGTAAGTGCTTTGAGATAATATATTTGTGTAATTTTTAATAGATTGTTTTCTCTGTAACATATGTCAAGTTGTGCAGACGAGTTTTTAAAAATAAGCTTAATAATTCTATTTTGAATGTTTTGTAGAGGGTTAATTACGTTACCATATGCGCTACCCCATGATACTATTCCATATGTTGCTTTTGAAAAGTAACATTTTAAGTCTGACATTAAATCCTTTGTCAGATACTAGATGAGCTAGCAGAATTGATGCAATAACCCCTCTAAGATTTCAGTTCAAACATTCAATATTTCCCAGGCTTGCGAAAGTTTAAATAACCTCAATGAATTTGTAAAACAATATCGATCTAACAAAGGCTTCAGTGACTTATTAGTAGATGCCAAAGAACTAGCTTCTTGCTTAAGAGTTGATGCAAAATTTATATCTGCAGAAATTTTAAGGCCACGAAAGATTAAAAAACAATTTTCTTACGAAGGTGACGACCAGATGATTAAAAATCAAGAAATGAAATTCAAAGTAAATTGCTTTTTGGGAATGCTAAACATTACTTTTTCATCCGTACATGAAAGATTTAAACTATTATCGTGTCATTCTGATGATTTTTTGTGGAATGTTGAGAATTTCGGCAAATATTCTGACCAAGATTAATTTAATTTTTGGAAAAAACTGGAAGAAACCTTAACTGACAAATATCGAAACGAGAAAGATATAGACGGAACAGAACTTTTACACGAATTACAATTTCTGCAAAATGGCAACAAAAACGCGACGTCTGTAGTAGAAACACTTAATTATATTGCAACAAATAATCTAACCCACTCATTTCCAAACATTGCGATTACATTGCGCATATTATTAACCATTCCAGTTTCTGTAGCTACAGCCGAGAGGTCATTCTCTAAATTAAAGTTGATTAAAAATTATTTACGATCTAGAATGGGCCAAGAGCGGTTAGAAAATCTTGCTATCATTTCTATATAGTCTGACTTTTTAAAGCAACTTGAAATGAATAATCTTGTCAATGAATTTGCAAAAAGTAAAGCTCGAAAAGTCCAATTTTTGTAAGACCTCTCCTTCATGTATCATGATCATATATTATCTGTTTCAAAACAATCGCTATTTTATTTCTTTTTTTTATATTTTGAATTAATGTTTTGTAACTTTGATACTGTTTTTGTTTTGTTGCTGTTGTTTCGTATTCTATTAATATTATTTGCGTACTTTCTATTTGTCACAAATACATATAGACATTAGTACTAAAAAGTATATAGTTTTCTTCAAAAATTTCATCGATCAACTATGAGAGAAGGGTGGTAATTTTAGCTCAATATTATAATATTGGATAAAGGCGCCTATCATTATTTCGCACGACGGCGCCGAAAATACTTGGCGGGTCCCTGCTTCCATTGAACATTATATCCTATATTAAGTGATTTTTATTTTTATTATGTGTTAATTTTTGTTTCTATAAATATTATTTGTAGAATACGGCGTAAGTGATGCAGAAAAGAACTACATTGTTGGTGAACATAATGGACTTAGATTGCTTATTGCTCGTGGTGCCATCCAACCCAAGGGCGTTAATCTGAAACGTATGGTAAGTGCAGACAGAGTTTTTAATCGGATAGAGAAGATCTGCCAAAAGGGTTCTGAAATTACAACAATGGGAGAATACTGAAATGTCTTTAGAGATGTTGGAAATGTTCAAGTTCTGGGAGAAGATTGAGACTGGTTGAATTAAAAGGGCCTTTCTCTTTCAAAATTTAAGAAAGTCAATTGTGTACAAGAAATTAAGCGATCCATTTAAAAAGGTTTAGTGACAAGTGTTTGACGAAAATAAAAGTTTACTATAGACAACGAAAAACAATATCAGAGCTACTTGAAACAAGGTGCGAAATTAGCCAGCCTAAGAAAATTGAACTATGCAACTGCATTAAAAGGGTCAAGCTGGAAAACGTTGAAAACCTGTTGAACTATTACCAAGAAAAATGGGAAGATAATGAAACCTTTGCCTGGTACAAGAACTTACTAGATGCAGGTGTAAGACATAATACAGGGGACGAAGAAGACCAGAACGGGGATCTGGGGGCGTAGATCCAGAACTGTGTGATTGTGATGAGGAAGACATCCGCTTGCAAGTCTAAGAACTATAAAGAGTGGCAAAAAAGTCGCGCATAACGCCTGTAACTTTTGAATTACCTCGTATACGAAAAAGTGACCTTTATAGTAGTTGTTCAGTAAATTATTCCCCACATTTCTACCGTCATGAATTTTTTCTGTCATTTCTGAACTAACCTGCATATGATTGCATATTTGGATTCTACTGGGAACACTCTCATTTTTTGTATTTCAAATTTTTATTAATTTAAAATTGTAACAAACTTTATAATAACAAAATAAACAGCCTAGAAAATTGAACAACTGAACATCGGAACAATAAACAAGTGAAACCTTTTCAGTGAATCAGGTGTTCAAAATGACCACCATTTTCTGCTAAGCAGAGCGCCAGTCAATCCCTGAACCCGTCTACAACGTTTAAACGGAAGTCCTCTGGAATGGCCCGAATTTTAGCAGTAATTCTGACTTTTAAACATTCAACAAGTCATTTGGACAGTTAACGTAGACTTTGTTCTTTAAGTGTCCCCACAAAAAGAAGTCGAGCGGGGTTAAGTCCGGGGATCGCGCTGGCCAGTCAATAGCACCTCTTCTGCCTATCCAACGTCCTGGAAATTGTTCGCTTATGTATTGTCTATCATTTGCCGCATAATGCGCAGGTGCCCTATCTTGCTGGAACCATACCTGCTCGTTTATGCCATTATTAACACCCGGTAAAACCATTCTGCAAGAAGGAATTATGTGATTCCTGAGGAAGTCCACATTATTTTTCGCCATTTGAATTACCATCTATGAAAAAAGGTCCAACTATATGTTTACCAACTATGCCCACCCAAACATTAACTTTTTCGAGCCTCTGAGTATGACCTTCCTGGAAGCAGTGAGTATTCTCAGCAGACCAATAACGATAATTATGTCTATTAACAATGCCATTTGAATATAAAGTAGCCTCATCCGAGAAAATGCTATTTGTTGCGAAGTTATTATCGGTATTGCATATTTCCATCATCAGCTCACAAAATTTAGCTCTTCTATCAAAATCGTCATCGTTTAACTCGTGCACCATCTTTATCTTGTAGGGATGTAACTTTTCCTGCTTAAACAAATTTTTCACTAACTGATGAGACACATTAAAATCCATTGCCATTGGCCTGGATGATTTTGTTGAATTTTCATTTATTGAGAGCACGATATCCAAAGCTTTGTCTCCCCGGTTGCTGTTTTAGGTCGACCTGATCTAGCGGCTTCCCTAACACTTAGAGGTGGGAAGTTCGATTCCTTTTGGTGACTTAATTCATTTGATTCATTCAGTTAAAAAGATTCGTTCAGTAAGATTCGTTCCTAAATGATTCACTTACCTACTTTTAAATAATTTTACGTTTTAAACGCGAAAATGCTAAATCGATGTTTGTTTAAATAACAGTCAGTCGTTTGTTATGAAGATTGTTACCATAAGTGCTAACAAAATACCCAAATGTAGAGCCCAATGTTTACGTTCTTGAAATGTCTTCAATGAATAATAAATAGATATTCCTATCCAAAAATAATATTCTTCTCTTGTTCCGTAACACCTCTTAGGTCGCTGTCATTAAAACATCTTTACTCAACTGGTGGGTAATTAGGTAGGAATAATTATAATTAGGAAGTTTTTCATTTGTGAGCTGTCATTTTCTCGGAAACGCTTGCAGATAGGTGGAAATTTCAAATACAAAAAACCCAGAGTTTTCCCAGTAGAATCCAAATATGCAATCATATGCAGGGTGTTCCATTTAAAAAAGTAAGTTGGTCTCTATGGCAACCAAACCAGAAATGACAGAAAAAAATTCCTGCAGGTAGAAGTGTGAGGAATAATTTACTGTACAACTTTCATAAAGGTCACTTTTTAGTACACGAGGTAATTTAAAAGTTACATGCATTATGCGCGATTTATTTGCCACTCCTCTGTATAGTATTTTAAAAAAAATACCATTGTTTAAATTTTGAAGCATTCCATTTCAATACAACTTTCCTTTCCAATAAAACTTACATTATTTTTCGAATTACTTAAAGCTGTTTTAATATTATGGTTCTTTAAAACGCAGTTTTAATAGATGTGGAAAATCAAAATGAAGTTTTTTGTTGTTTTTTTTTTGTATATTTCAGCAACGGTAAGGGATAGATTTTTACAGGTATGTGTAGTGTAGATACTATTCTGTCTGACGTCTGTCATATTTTTATTATATTATCGTAAATAGCTCAGCCACGGGAAATTATGTCGCCGTGTAAATAATTGGAGATTTGAGCCTAAAGGGGTGAGACACTTCAAAGACAAAATCGACGAAGGAAATTTAGGAACCCCCGTAATTACGAAACGGCTAAAAATAAATATCAACAACTATATGTTTTTGAAATCGTATCGCGAAATGCAGTTCACTAGTCTGGTTATTGATGAGGGATGCCATTTAAAAAATTCAAAATGGCATCTTTTCTATCAAATTTGTGAACCTATATATTTTTTTATAGTAAACTTAGCTTCCTTGTTGAAAATCATTAAGGAAACTGTAATTTATGTTTTATTATATAGTCAGCAGGAAAATCGCCAATTGGGTGGGACACTTAAGGAACTGTCCCTGTACATACACGTCGCTGCAAAAACGAAAAAATTGTTTTTATAAAAAAGTAATACTAGCGAAAATTGTAGCCAAAATTATGAAATATGTGATGCCAACTTTTGTAAATTCGTTAAAAACTTGTTTCTTTTTTTCATAAAATTGTGTGCTCTTGTTCTTCTATTCTTGTCTGTCAGTGCACCAAAAGTCTAGTAGGTAATACAGTAATTGTGAGTTGACAAAAATATCATCAACAAATTAACATAATAACATAAATAAAATATGGAATAATTACGATTATTAGGGCATATCATTTAAATACGTGGTGAGAAACATGCGATAGACTGTATCGTTTTCCATTATCATTACTTTTATTAATGTATGTGTGAAAACAATAATTGGTTAAATAATTATGGTTACCCACACATACAGCAATTTTGTTAAAACTAATCATAGAATTTCGCGTACTATATTTTCAACCTTATGTTGGGACCTCTTCTACTGTATGTATGCATACTTTCCAGTTAAATGGCATTGTTAATAGACACAATTATCGTTATTGGTCTGCTGAGAATACTCACTGGTTCCAGGAAGGTCATACTCAGAGGCCTGAAAAAGTTCATGCTTGGGCGGGCATAGTTGGTAGACATATTGTGGGACCTTTTTTCATAGATGGTAATTTGAATGGCGAAAGACATTTGGACCTCCTCAGGAATCACATAATTCCTTTTTGCAGAATGGTTTTACCGGGTGTAAATAATGGCATCAACGAACAGGTATGGTTCCAGCAAGATTGAGCACTTGTGCATTATGCGGCAAATGTTAGACAATACATAAGCGAACAATTTCCAGGACGTTGGATAGGCAGAAGAGGTGCTATTGACTGGCCAGCGCGATCCCCGGACTTACCCCGCTCAACTTCTTTTTGTGAGGACACTTAAAGCGCAAAGTTTACGTTAACCATTCAAATGACTTAGAATCTTTGAAAGTCAGAATTAGTGCTGAATATCGGGCCATTCCAAAGGACTTCCTTTCCAACAGTGTACACGGGTTCAGGGATCGACTGGCGCTCTGCTTAGCAAAAAATGGTGGTCATTTTGAACACCTGATCCACTGAAAAGGTTTCACTTGTTTATTATTCCGATGTAAAGTTGTTCAATTTTCTAGGCTATTTAGTTTGTTATTATAAAGTTTGTTACAATTTTAAATAAATAAAAATTTGAAATACAAAAAATTTTCCCAGTAGAATCTAAATATGCAATCATATGCGGGGTGTTCCATTTAGAAAAAGTAAGTTGGTCTCTATGGCAACCAAACCAGAAACGAGAGAAGAAATTTATGCAGGTGGAAATGCAAAAAAATAATTTACTGAACAACTTTCATAAAGGTCACTTTTTCGTATACGAAGTAATTCACTCTGTATACTTATCTATAGAATCAATTTTTTTTGGTGCTCCATACTCTATACATGGCAAAAATTAATATCGCAGCCAGATATTGCAAGTAAAAATATAATATGCACTTGACATTTTGGATATGAAGATAAAACTTTGCGATGAATACATTTTTGTTTGTATTTGAGTTTTCCCAGGTTTCAGAAAGTAAATAATCTTATTTTAATTAGGGTTCGTGCTGACAGTAATATTATCAAATCAACATCTTCAGCAACAACGATACTAGTATTTGTATTGAATTGTTCTATTGCTGTCTTAATCAAGCGTCGTTATTAGGTTGTTTCACAAAAATATCAGCAGCTGTAAATTTTTGACATAGCATTGAAATTAAGCGAGAGTTATTGTGAATATCAGCAAGAAATTGCTGTGGCTTTTTTGAAACTGTCAAAAATCGATCCAAAGAGACAATCAGAAGATCAAGATGCTTTTGTAGTTCGTCGACGTTGTTCCGCAACTTTAATATTTTCCTTATGCTCAGTATAGATATCAATTGCTATAGTAACCAAAATGTCACTGTACATACTGAACGGATTTATTACAAATAACATCAAATTAGCATCAAGTAGCATATGTATTATCAACTTCAACGTTCACACCTTGAAAGCAATTATAAATGGCTGACTTTTGTGTTTCACGCATTTCAATTGCATCGAAGAGTGATAATGGGTAAGGAGATAATTCATATTCAAAGAATAGTGCAGTGAATTTTCAACGCTTGAAATTACGATATCTCATGAATGATTTTTCGTAGGAAAGAAAGTAGTTGAATGATTCTTGTAGATAATTACATGATCTACAAACTTATACTAATTATTATTTCTTTTAGGTTTGGGATGACGCATTAGCTGGAGCTGCTCAAAATATCGCCAATACCTGTATTTATGGACATGTTAAGGTATCAGACTGTACGTATTAAAAATTTTGATTACGATTTAAATTTTTTTTGCATCCAGAGAAGAAGTATATAATTTCTCTATTTCATAAATTTAACATAAATTTTCATGTTTTAAACTAGTTTTAAATAATTATTGTATTGCTTTGAATCTACCTAACCTTAATAATCTGATATTGAACGAAAAAACTGTTATTTATTTCTGTCTTTGTATATTTTTTTCATTTTTTGGTTTATTTTATAGTTAGTAATATTACGAAAAGGAAACAATTAGAATACGAATATTTTCGGCGATATTCGAAAGAAACCAAATAATGAATTATATTTTTTTGTTAAAATTTAATTTGAAGCCCCCACAGAGATCTATTCGATTTATTGGTCCTAGGTCCTTTTGACTTTTAGAGAAGCGCTTTCATGTGGTAAAATAAGAAGTATTATTGTGTTATGGATGCTTTGGTGCACATCTACAGACCCTGGCTGTCACAATTCCAAAATGATTTTAATAAGAGGTTTGACCAAGAAGTTGACAGCAATTCCGCTTCCACCATAACCGCATATTCGAATACTAATTGTACTAGACAAGCAGCCCTTATTATTCCCCAAAAAAATAGTAGACAACACCTCAGCCTGCAAGCAAAACCAATTTGCATGAATGTCTACAAAAATATAAGGAAGAAACCCTACATATAACAATATAAATGTATTAAAACAAACTTTTTTTAACGAAAGTGCCGTACTCGAATCTATGCCAAGTTGTGAAACGGAGGGTTATACAAAGGAAAAAAGAAACGATATTGGAAAATCACGAGTAAAGGATGCAGCTGCTTCCACGCTCCTAAGAAGCATTATTTTTGATAAATATAAAAATGACACAATACCTTATTTGAGAGATCGCATGATGCAGGTGAGAATAGGTGCTGTGCCTTTATCTGATTTTGTGGATGTCCCTCAGGAGTCTCATCTGGGTCCTAAACTTCAGTCGAATTATTTACTCTTCGCAGAGGATGTGAAGTTGTTTCGCTATATTAAATCACACGATGAATATGATGTCTGCATGAAGACCTGAACAACTTAATGAAATGATGCGATATAAACAACTTTCACTTAAATGTGTCACAGTGCTCTTATTTATTTGTATTTCCAGAGGTAGATCACCTACTAAATATAGCTAGAGATTGGGTAATGCAGAATTGCCAAGGTTAACACTGGTGAGAGACTTGAGTGTTCACTTTGATAGCATGCTTCGCTTTACTGGTCATGTTTAGCACATTATGGACAGAGCTAACAGAGTTCTAGGGATGGTTTGAGGAATGTTATATGACTTTCAAAATTTGAACTGTATTGTTATGCTTTATACATTATATATCAGAGCTATTATGGGGTATGGTTCTACAACTTGGAATCCATACTATGGAACTCACAAGAGTCGTATCATTCAGCACAGATTTCTGTTTCGTCTTAAATATCGAAGGAGAAGGGCGACCATATGAGCACTGACCAGGTGGGAAAGCGTTTTGGAATGCATACACTGGAGGATTGCAGAAAGTACCTAGATTTGTGCTTTATGTTTAAGGCAATTAATTCCTATATTGATTAAGTAGTGTAAATTTTAATGTTTTAAGTCGCAATTTGAGAAGGTGCCCTCTGCTGTCCCAGTATAATAGCATATGTCAGTGAGTGGCCAGACGTGGATTTCATGGGTGTATCCAACGGTAGGATTCAATCTCAAATAATACCGATTACTTTCTCTTAAAAAAATCGTATATTTCTGTATGTTTTTATTAGGATTGTATGCATCTCTATGCAAAGGTATTGCGCTGTATATGCTTACTTGGGTTATATTTACATCATTCTGAATGGTCAACAAATTCTATCAATATTATTTTAAATCGATGGTGTAACTGTTGAACGGGTAAATACCTAGATATCAGTCACCTGATATTCTAAAAAAGTGACCTCCAATAGCTCCAACCTAAAGTTTAATTTCTGTGTGTAACTAGATCCTAATAAATTAACCAAAAACACTTTGATGACACCGTCTTCAAGAATTTGTAAATCCATATGGAAGCATTTGTAGACTATGTTAGGAGAGACTAGGGAGGGTTGATACTATGAGAGGTTTGATACGTTTTCAAATTTGCCGCCTAAAGCGTTGATTGCTTAAAATATTTGGCAACAATACTATTGTTTCAGCGTAGGCAGCACATTTAATAATTGTTTTGCATCGTTTGAAGTGATGCTAAAAAACTTAAACTTAATTTTGGTGTAAAATTTGTATATTTTTTGAAGGTAAGTGTAAGCGTTTTATTAAATATTGGTTGAGATTATTCTTTTTATTGAATTTACATGCTGTAGTGATGAGTTGTAGCTACTTTTCAATATATAAATGAGTGTGTAATATTAGGTTAGTTTCTAAAGGTTCGAACGTTTATAAAATATGTTATATTGGGGAGGAATAATACACCTTAATTTGGGAGACTTGGTACATGTATGAAACCTCCCGCAGTTGTTATTTATCGTGCTTCAATAAAGCATTTATACCTGATAATTTCAGCATGACCTTCAAATGGAAAAAAAGACGAGCAGAGTGCCGACTTCACCTGAACGAATGAGAGAGGCTGTACAGAACGTTGCTGATAGATGCAAACTGAGAACTTCTGCTAAAAAGTATAACGTAGAGAAAATGACCTTATGTTGCAAAGTTGAGGGAAAAAGGAGAGGAGACAAAGTTTATACCAAATTTTGCGAGTCCAGCAGAATATTTGCTTACCGCGCCTAGAATAATTTATGGGTTCATATCGAAAGAGACTAGAAGACTTGCCTATTTGTATGCTACGGAAAATGAAAAAAAGAATCCCCAGGAAATAAAATAGCTTCATATGAATGGCTTCGAGGATTCATGTACATAACGAGGAATAGTCATTGCGAACCCCGGGACCAACGAGTCTTTCCCGTGAAACAGCTTATAATCACAACGCCGTTGGAGAATTTTATAATTTACTTGGAGAAGTATTGAGTTAAGAGCAGTTTAAGTCAGATTCTGTATATAACTGTGATGAAACGGAAGTGCAGACTGTTCACAAACTTGACAAAATAATTTCGAGGAAAGTGCAAAAACAAGTGGCTAAAGCTGCTTCAGGCGAAACATGGCAGTCAATTCCACCTGTGTTCGTTTTCCTTCGTGTTCTCGAACAAGACTACATGACTACTGGTGCACCACCAGGATCCAGAGCTGCGACTAATTTAGCGGCTGGATGACAGCTGACAACTTTGAATTGTACCTCTCGCATTTTATAAAGTTCGTACAATGTAGTAAAGATAAAAAGGCTTTACTAATATTATACAATCACAGTAGCCATATATCTCCTAAGGGTCTTGATATTTACAAATAAAATGGGATAGTATTATTGACAATACCCCGCATACAAGTCATCGATCGATTACAACCACTAGATGTTGCTGTATATGGACCATTTAGAGCATACTTTAATGAAACTTGCGACGATTTCATGGTACAAGATCCAGGTAAAACAATTTCTTTGAAAGATATTGCAAGGCTTGTTGGTTTCGCATACCGGCGGTCTCTTACTCCACTAAATATTACAAAGGGGTTTTCTAGAAGTGGCATATATCCCTTTAACTCACACCTATTTACCGACCAGGACTTTTTCACTGCGAAGGTTATCGACCGACCTGACCCTGATCAGCAAGAACGTACACCTGACGCAACCCTAACATCTTTTGCTGATAGTTCTGCCGATGAAGGAAGCACACCGGAATATATTCCTATGCTTTTTGCTACTTCAAGACTCTCGAAAAAATAAAAGAACTTTCCCAGGCTCCCCCAAGAAAACAGCAAAAGGCACCAGGAAGGAAACCTGCAAAGATAAAAATTCTAACGGACACACCAAACATGAAAGAAATTAAAAATAAACACGAAAAAGAGGAGAGCAGAGGAACAAGAAACTTTTTAAGAGAAACCTAGCGGGTTAAAATCAACCAGAACAGTCAATATGAACAAGATTGTAAAAAAAAGCTACCAAAAACTATTGAGGAAGTATCTGAATTTGATAATTCTTTGTTCGACCCATTCTCGTCTGATGAAGTATCTGATATAGAAGACCAAATAGAAAATGAAAAAAAGAAAAAAATTTTGTAACAGGGTTGGTAAATGTAAATGATTATGTACAGGTACGATTTATAACAAAAAAATTGTAAGACACTACGTCGGAAAAGTTTTAGAAGCAATAAATGGAGAATATCTGATGCATTTTATGCGACGGAAAAAACCTGGTGGTCATGTTGTTTATCTTGACGTAGAAGATTAATCTCTGGTGTCCAAAGAAGATGTTATGAAGTTACCACCAGGGGCGTGTCACTAAAATACGAGAGTAGGGCAACAAGCAATTTATGGGCAGTTCATGTCAGGGCGGCGAGAGGGTTTGACATATCTGCTAGTAACTTTTGGTTTTCTTATTTCGAGTTAAGATTTCATTAATAATCTTCGCTAATCGAATATTTTTAATAAGTTTTAACGCTTTAATTGGATATGTAATTAACTTAAGTTCATACTATCATCATTTTCGGTAAAAATCTTACAAAAACATTAAAAAGCTAGTGTTTTTTTTTTGCAACACTGATTTATTTTATGACAATGACAGTTTACATCTCGTCTGGCCTTCCGACGCGTTTGTGATTTTTTCCACGACTTTTTTCTTTATAAAATGGGGTTAATTTGAATCTTGGAATGAATTAGTGGGGCTTTTGGTAAGTTTATAGTGATATCTAAGTCCTTAGTTTATTTTTTCATGAGCGAGTAAGTTCCTTCTTGGGATATTTTTTAGCTGAAACTTCGCTGTCGACCATGCTTTGGGATTGATGATTTTTGGAAGTATATTGTAAGTATTATACTAAAGTAAGTTGACAAGTATAGTTTTAGATTCACAACTTTCTAATAATGATCTTTTGAAGTGTGTCTGGGTAAAAATGTTATTAATTAGTTCCTTCCTTATTTTTCAAAACTGGTGAAACACTTCTGTTTACCTACCTTCCTTGCAGTTAAATTATGAATATTTTTATATATACCTACACCATCCCTTATGTTTAACAGCTTGTAGCAATCTTTATTTTTCTGTAGCTTGTAGTTTCTAATAACTGTATGTGAACAATTGAATCATAGATATCTCCGGGGTGAAGATTACTCATATTAAACAGGAAAGAAAAATCCAAAATTCTTCACAAATATTTAATAATTCGCTCTACGCGTTTCGGTTTCTTAAACCATTTTCAAGAGCTATCTAAAAAGTTTATTCATATAATAATCTCAGGTATAAATCAAAATAATTTGGTGTTACTTACATAATATAGACAAAACTTTACATTAAGGACACAAACAAGCTCACAATGGCGAGCACAGGTTTACTAACTATATAAAACGGGATAAACCCAAAAAACATTTAAAAATAAAACACTTAAAAAATAAAACAAAATACACCGAACCATAGCGACATCTAGATTGTACAAAGAGAAGTTCCATTATTTAAACAATCATTCACTACTTAAATTCGTTTATAATTCTTGCCGCTTCCCTATAGTGGGCGTTGACAGGATCGTTCAAACACTCAATTTGATTATTTATCTCTAATTTCGCTATTTCAATATTTTCTAAAAAATTCAACTTTAGGCCTTTATTCGCATTATGTAGCATTTTAAAGTTGTCTTTAGTATTAAAACTATGTAAATTTTCTCTTAAATGTAGGCCAAAAGCTGATCTCTTGTCATTAGGCGATTTCTGAGAGTTTAAATGTTCTTTTATTCTAACATTAAAGCTACGTCCTGTCTGACCAGCATATTTAGCCGTGCAAGAGTTACAGGACAACAAATACACCCCACTCTTGTCAAGCACGTTAATTGAATCCTTTACTCTCGAGAATAAGCTACGTAAATTGTTTACCGATTTGTAAGCTATTTTAAAATTGTTGTTTAAAGACTTCAATACATTACCCACTCTCAGAGAAACAGTGCCCAAAAAAGTAAGCCTTATATACCTAGGAGGTTGAAAAGATGTTATGGTCTTATCCAAGGGGTCAGTCAACACCCTCTTAAGCATGCCATTAAATTTTTTTCTTATTAAATTATTGATTAGTGATATCTTGTATCCGTTGTTATAAGCAATTTGAAAGATGATGTTCTTTTCCTTCTCAAATTCTAAAGGTAAGAGTGGGATAGTGAACAAACGATGGATTAAAGAGTTAAAAGCTGCCATTTTATGAGCTAAACAATGATTTGAGTCAGCAGGTATAACATTGTCTGTATGTGTGTTTTTCCGATAAATAGCATACTCAAAAACGTTATTCACCCTCTTTATTGTCAAATCTAAAAAATTCAGACAACAGTCAGATTCTATTTCTTTTGTAAATTTGATGTGGTTGTTTAAAGAATTTAAAAACTTGAAAAAAATTTCCAACTCATTCCCTGTTCCTGTCCAAACAATAAAAGTATCATCAACATATCTGCGCCATAATAAAATTTTATCTAGAAGGTAAAAATTTGAATTAAACAATTTATTTTCAAAATCACCCATAAAAATTTCAGCTAAAAAGGGGGAAAGACCTGAACCCATGGGTAAACCATCCGTCATTTTAAAGAAATTGTCATTAAATCTAAAAAAATCTAAACCTAGACATTTATTCAAAAGGGACGTTATACCCCTCCGTACATTATCAGACAGAGATAAGTTCTCTCCAAGCAAACGTTCCACGATATTCACCACCTGTTGTCGGGGGATACTTGGAAACAGATTGACCACATCAAAAGAAACCAAAAGGCAATCATTTGGCAAGTTAATACTTTTTAAATCTTGAATTAATTCATTGGTGTTCTTAATACTGTATTTATTTTGAAAGTCCAAGAGGCTTCTCAAACATTTGTCTAGCCATTTTGCTAAAAAATATGCCGATGAAGATACAAAACTAACCAAACTAAGCGTCTTACACTACAGAACTTAAAAGATTAATTAATGGCCAAAATTTTTATGATGAACTTAAGATGAATAAACCTGTAATTCCTATGAATTCTAGTACCCCTTTATTATACGGTATGGTCAAAATTCACAAAATTGATATGCCAATTAGACCTGTGGTTAGTTTTGTATCTTCATCGGCATATTTTTTAGCAAAATGGCTAGACAAATGTTTGAGAAGCCTCTTGGACTTTCAAAATAAATACAGTATTAAGAACACCAATGAATTAATTCAAGATTTAAAAAGTATTAACTTGCCAAATGATTGCCTTTTGGTTTCTTTTGATGTGGTCAATCTGTTTCCAAGTATCCCCCGACAACAGGTGGTGAATATCGTGGAACGTTTGCTTGGAGAGAACTTATCTCTGTCTGATAATGTACGGAGGGGTATAACGTCCCTTTTGAATAAATGTCTAGGTTTAGATTTTTTTAGATTTAATGACAAGTTCTTTAAAATGACGGATGGTTTACCCATGGGTTTAGGTCTTTCCCCCTTTTTAGCTGAAATTTTTATGGGTGATTTTGAAAATAAATTGTTTAATTCAAATTTTTACCTTCTAGATAAAATTTTATTATGGCGCAGATATGTTGATGATACTTTTATTGTTTGGACAGGAACAGGGAATGAGTTGGAAATTTTTTTCAAGTTTTTAAATTCTTTAAACAACCACATCAAATTTACAAAAGAAATAGAATCTGACTGTTGTCTGAATTTTTTAGATTTGACAATAAAGAGGGTGAATAACGTTTTTGAGTATGCTATTTATCGGAAAAACACACATACAGACAATGTTATACCTGCTGACTCAAATCATTGTTTAGCTCATAAAATGGCAGCTTTTAACTCTTTAATCCATCGTTTGTTCACTATCCCACTCTTACCTTTAGAATTTGAGAAGGAAAAGAACATCATCTTTCAAATTGCTTATAACAACGGATACAAGATATCACTAATCAATAATTTAATAAGAAAAAAATTTAATGGCATGCTTAAGAGGGTGTTGACTGACCCCTTGGATAAGACCATAACATCTTTTCAACCTCCTAGGTATATAAGGCTTACTTTTTTGGGCACTGTTTCTCTGAGAGTGGGTAATGTATTGAAGTCTTTAAACAACAATTTTAAAATAGCTTACAAATCGGTAAACAATTTACGTAGCTTATTCTCGAGAGTAAAGGATTCAATTAACGTGCTTGACAAGAGTGGGGTGTATTTGTTGTCCTGTAACTCTTGCACGGCTAAATATGCTGGTCAGACAGGACGTAGCTTTAATGTTAGAATAAAAGAACATTTAAACTCTCAGAAATCGCCTAATGACAAGAGATCAGCTTTTGGCCTACATTTAAGAGAAAATTTACATAGTTTTAATACTAAAGACAACTTTAAAATGCTACATAATGCGAATAAAGGCCTAAAGTTGAATTTTTTAGAAAATATTGAAATAACGAAATTAGAGATAAATAATCAAATTGAGTGTTTGAACGATCCTGTCAACGCCCACTATAGGGAAGCGGCAAGAATTATAAACGAATTTAAGTAGTGAATGATTGTTTAAATAATGGAACTTCTCTTTGTACAATCTAGATGTCGCTATGGTTCGGTGTATTTTGTTTTATTTTTTAAGTGTTTTATTTTTAAATGTTTTTTGGGTTTATCCCGTTTTATATAGTTAGTAAACCTGTGCTCGCCATTGTGAGCTTGTTTGTGTCCTTAATGTAAAGTTTTGTCTATATTATGTAAGTAACACCAAATTATTTTGATTTATACCTGAGATTATTATATGAATAAACTTTTTAGATAGCTCTTGAAAATGGTTTAAGAAACCGAAACGCGTAGAGCGAATTATTAAATATTTGTGAAGAATTTTGGATTTTTCTTTCCTGTTTAATGTATGTGAATGTATCAATATACTGATATCACTTGCATAATATAGTCGGCCACTAACTGAAATAAATAATCTCACTTAAGTACTTACTGCATTGCCTTCTATAAAATACAAGTTTAGAAAATGTTTTTGGTATAAATACTATTAAATTAGTCTGTGTCTAGGTACAGGACAAACATTTTGTTTGTAGTTAAACATTGGATATCCATATGTATACCGTTATTGATATTCTTTAGTCTACTTATTATGTTTAGGTTAGTTCGGTTTATTTTCAAAAATTCAGTTTAGCCTGAGATGAACTGGAGAGTGAAGTTAACCATAACCTATAAACCTGGGCATTAATGAGTTAATAAAAAAATGATATTTAATAAATAAAATCCAATACAGGAAGAATAACATAGGTATTATATTTTTTCCATGGATTTGTTTGCAAATTTAGTGATAGGTATAAAGAGTATTTACTGGAATATGTTCCTTTAATTGGGTTTTACTTGTTTTCGTACAGTATGGGGTTATACAGTAGAATATACAGTGTCTTCGAATGTAGTCCTTGATAGTGTAAGCTTTTACATGTGTCTCGGGGAGGGTACAGCTGATACCAGCATTACTACATTGAACCTGCTATGCAATTTAACTGGCCAATGTTTCTCTCCTCACTCTAATTGGGCAAAATATAAAAGTTTTCGTACCTATTGTACCTTATATCCTAATTGAAAAGAATTTTTTTTTCTGTTTCAGTCTAACCACACTCCTAGGCTTCCTTAGCTGTAATAATTATCAGTGAGAAAATCTAATTTCTTAAAAATATCATGACTTTAGTATTGTATATTGTATTCTTAAATCATATGTAGGTATCTTTTTAATTTAAATATTCTAAATAAATAATTTTGATCATATTTTCTTTTATTATGATAATTCACTAGACATTGTTTTATAATTAAAAAAACAGTAATAAAAACAATTAATGTGTAATAAATTTTAAGGTTTTTATTCAATTTGGTTGTAACATTACTATATAATTTGTATTCCAGAAGATATATTTTTAAATTGGTTAGAAATTATCACAAGCTGCTCACATCTACTTATAAGGCGAGCAGCTTGTGTATTCCTACCAAACATATATCTTTTGAAATCCAACTGTAATGTTACAGTCAAATCGAATCAAAACTAAAATTTATTTAAAAATTATAATATATTTTCAAATATTCCCGCGCATTTCTTCCGTCGATATGTCAGATTTCTATAATGCCATCATGACATTGTCGGTAAAATATAATTATATTTTGCCGGTGGGTTAGCCATGCAGTTGGTTCATAGATGGCCCATGTTTTGAAACTTTAACATTGTTGTAACATTTCTCTAACCCTTTATTGTTCTGTGGTTACCACCTCCGCACTTTGTAGGTGGAAATTGGCTTTTCCTATAAGATTTGAAAAATTTGACAATGTTAATTAGTTAGTAACTTCGTGATATTTTGTAAATTTGGCGGTAACAAATGTTTAAAAATACTTCGTGGTTTATCACATTTTGTACACTGTATTAAACCTCCATTACTATGGGAGGTTTGATACACTTTACAGTTTGTAAGAAAATCTTGAATATCCCCTACCATGTCCGAAATTGCAGGATTTTATCTATGCATAATTGATTGCAAGTTAGTTAGTTTTAAAGGGCACTACAAGGAAAATATATAAAACTTAAACTTATTGTCATTTCTAATTTAAATATTAAGTGTATCAACCCTCCCCTAATATCACAGCACAAAGCTGTGTTAATAATAGAAACTTTTAAAGAATTTTTTTTTATAATTTTGAATCATACTTTAAGCTTTGCCTTCGATAATTCCGGACACCATGTATTATATTTTAGCTAGATGGCAAGTGGGTCAAAACATCGCGGCAAGTTACACCTCGAATGATGTAAGAGGAGCCAATTGGACCCAGCCATTGACAATGTGGTGGGATGAGCATAAAGTATACAAGTATGGAGATGGATTTTCTACAGCTACAGGACATTACACTCAAGTAAAAAAAATATATTTGAATTTTTATTGTACAGGGTGTCCTGTCCCACTAAGGTCGGCAAAGTACGATATTATGGATGCCATAAACGTTCGGCTTCAGGAAAAAAAATTATTGACTAAATTGAGCAAAAGAAATTGCTGAAAGATATTTTGAAGTTTCTAAAATGACCGCTAGGGGGCACAGTTACTAAGATATATCTAAGAAGTCAAACTTTTTCAGATAATCGCTAAGTTAAGATACTGTTTTCATGACGGAAATAAAATTGGTTATTTCTTGCGGAAGCTTGTTTTTAAACCAGTTCTTGTATTTTCGGAAATATGGATGGGGGAAGCATGAGAAAAAAATACTTTTTAAATTGCGGTATCTTTCATATGCTTTACCCAAAATAAATCAACTTAGGCTCGCTTAATAGACACTTTTGCACTTGCCAGTGTATACCGCATATTCTAGGTGGCGCTGTTTACACAAGATTTAGTTTTTCATATTTTGCCTTTGAAACTCGTTCTTCTACTGCTAAGAACATAAAGCAACGTATCCACGATGCTATGGCCAGCATTCTAAGAGCTGAAATGGAAGCAGCAGTATTAAGCATGCAACGCAGATTAAATCGTTGGATTGAAAATAATGGAATGCGTTTTGAACATTAATAAAGACTTTTTGTTTTTTTCATTTCTTTGTTTCGTGCCTTTTTAAACTTAAGTGTTTTGTGGCTTGTCGTTACCTGGAAACAGGGCCATATTAATCAGTTGGAAAAATAGCTTTCGAATTGGAAGATTCGTCTGAATCCCGCCAAAACGAAGGTAATTTTCTTTTCAAAAAGTCGAGTACGAAGGCCTGAAACAAGGCTCGGGGTCAAGCGAATTGAGTTGAACTGGTACCAAGAGGTCAAATACCTGGGACTTATCTTTGACCAGAAACTGAACTGGAGGTTGAACTCAGTCAATAGAGTCAAGCTTGCATTGCGCCAATTGGGCTCCATCTACCCCCTGCTGCACAGGCGGAGTAGACTCAGTAATCGCACCAAAGTTAGTCTCTACAAGGTACTGGTCAGGCCGGTTCTGACTTATGGTGCGCCCTCGTGGTGCAACATAAGCAGGGCTGAGCTGAATAAGTTCCAGGTTATTTAAATTAGGGCTATGAAACTGATCGCAGATGTCCCCCGTTACACGATAAATCGGATACTGCATCAAGATTTTCGAATTCCAACTCTAGACGAATTTTTTCTCAAAATTATTACAGACTAATACAAACGCACAGATGTATCGACAAGCCCTAAAATCACCAACTCACATACAAGAGCAAGACCAGACTCAACTTACAAACTCCCAAAAGACTATTTACCTTTACCTATTATCGCTCAAATTCAATAGTAGAGATGCACTAAAATACAGTTGAGAGGCACTAGAATAGTAGAGAGGCACTGTACCTAGTTATGATTTAACGTATTTGAGGCGCCATACTACTGCATAACTAATACTTCCAGCCAGATAACAAGACACACTCATCAAGGCAAGAAATGCTAATTTTACATTCATTGTAAATGATAAGGTGTAAAAGCTAAACGAAGAATCAATTGATGTTAAAGGTTTTAGACCTGACGTAAAAAAATATTCAAAAGTGTTTTTTTTTTCGTTGCTTCAAATAGTTTTTATTTTATTGTCATTGTTTAAGTCCATTGGCCCCTAAAATTTTGAGAATAAAAGTAACTTTAGGCTATTACAGTTTAGTTTTGTTTAATAATTTTTACATTTTTGCTCTTGCCTTTGGATCAACTTAATGTTTTTATTTTATGCGAAAACAGACGCAAAATAAATGCGTTAATAATAATTGTTAATATTAAACGGATGAAAAATAATGACAAGAGAATCTTTACATTTCTTTCCTTTAACGATAAACATTAATTTTTTGAATTTAAATAGTCATTTGTAAATAACTCGATAACAAATAAAGATATCGAATCAAGGTTTTCGCCAAAATGTGGCAATTTTTATGCTCTTTAAGCAGAATAATAAAAAAATGCTTATTAAAAATGATCTATAAATCATGCCGTTTAATTTTATATAGAAAATTTAAAAAAACTAAATCCAATTTCAACAGCGCCACCTAGAAGACGCGGTATGTACTAGCGACCACGATCAAAGTCCGTGTTTTTAGTAAGTATAAAAGTGTCTGTTAAACGAGCTCAAGCTGAACAAATTTGGGTAAAGCACATGGAAGATACGGCAATTTCAAAAGTACTTTTTTCCACAAGTTTCCCCATAAGGTTTCCGCATAACTTAACCAACTTTTTATTTCCGTCATGAAAACAGTACCTTACCTTAGCGGTTATCTGATAAAATTTAACTTTTTATATATACTCTAGTAACTTTGTCCCTTGGCGGTCATTCTGGAAACTCGAAAATATTTTCTTCTTTTGGTCTATTTAGCCAATACGTTTTTTTTTCCAAAGCCGTAAGGTTTATGGCTTTTATAATATCGCACCTTGCCGACCTTAGCGGAACACCCTGTATATACCTATATGTCGTTGTATTCTCGTTTTGTTTGGTAAATATGTTTTTTTTTTGTAATCTAGATGGCGTGGGATGACACTAAATATGTAGGATGTGGTTATATTTATTTTCCATCAAACGGACAATGGAAGTTTCAAAAGCTATATGTCTGCAATTACGGACCTGCGTATGTAGATATTAATTAATTTTTATGCACATATTACAAAGAGTATTATCAAAATTCTGTAATAATTTTTTATATCTGTATGTGCACACAGACTACAGAAAAATATTTATTCTACACTACCTTCAGAAATCGCCATTATCTATTTTATTTCTCTAATGAGAAGTAAAATTTCTCTACCCAGGTAAATAAAGATAACAAATAATCACCTATAGGTCAACAATGAAAAACTATTTAGCATTCTTACTCACCGTTTCTCTAACATGTTATTGTTTTTGAGCCTTGACTAACCACTTTAAATGAAAAAATTTCGAAAAATAGTATCAAATTTTTAATGAAACAGAAATTCTCGTCATAAGTCGGATAATATTTAAAATGGAAACCATCATAATATTCAAGAATGTCAACACGGCAACAAATTGACATTTAAATAGCTTTATTTTTCACAGGCTACTTGATTCTCAAGATATTTTTTAAAATCTTCACAGAAATGGTTCATATAAAGAGCTAAACGAACTAAATATGTAATGTTTTAGTGTTATCAGTAGAAAAATATATATTCGCACCTCAGGATATAAAAGCGCTGGCCATATAACAGCTCACTTCTCAACCTAGGTATATAATGTACCGGGTGTCCCGCTAAGAATGGCTGTCGGCCGTATCTCAGAAAGTGTTAGTCGTATGGCTTGCGGAAAAAACATATATTGGGTAAAGGGGTCATGAGAAATTGCTGGAAATTATTTTCAAGTTTCTCAGACTGGCGCTAGAGGGCGCAACAGTAACGGTTAATATAAATCACGAAGTTTCCTCAAAAGTCGCCTAGTTAAGGTATCCCGAAAATAACATTTTTGTATATTTCAAAGATATATTAATAAAATTCACCTATAGAACGTGTTCGTCACTTTTCAAATAAAGTGGTGGGGGAAGGTTGATCATTATTTGTAATAAAGGCTGATAACTCCGGTCTGGCTTAACATAATTTAGTAAACTTAGCTTTGTTAAAAAGGGCTTTTCTCACTCCTCGTCTCACTCTATATATCATCTTATGAACTACGGCAATATGTGTTTTACACTAGGCGCTGGGGGCGCTGCCTTACAACTTCACAATAAACATTGCGCGTTTTTCCATAATTGTAAGTATAATAGTATATTCAATTTTACGTAATTACAAGAATGATTAAAAGTCTAAGAAGTCAGCCAAAACAGCTAGTTAATATCTATTTTCAATCCGGAGATATTAACAACAATAATCGTAATTACGGAACATTATGATTTTATTTTCAAGTTGCCATTGTAAAGGTTTTTTTAAGAGTCAAATAGATCCTTCAATCTCCCCCATAGATAAAAGTCTAGGCATGTTAAGTCAGGTGACCTAAATAGAAATTACCACTTTCATTAACAGTATCGCAATATATCCTATAATATTACCTGGCAGGCCACGGAAATATACTCCCTCTTCCTATCCACCTTGCAGGAAATGTGTCGTCAAGAAATTGACGAACGTTTGCCGCAAAATATGCAGGATATCCATCGTGTTGGAAAACCATAGTTTTGCGAATATCCAAGGGCACATCTTCAAGAAGAATTGGGAGTTCGTAATTTAAAAAATGTAAATATCTTTGCCCAGTAAGCGACTCATTAAATACAAACGCTCCAATTACTCTGCCACCCAAAATGCCGCACCAGACATTGACACTCCATCTTCCTTAATGCTGTACCTCCCGCATCTAATGGGGATTATCCCGCGACCAATAATGCATATTATGGCGGCTTACTCCTCCATTACTATGGAAAGTAGATTTATCAGTCCACAAAATTCTGGAGAGGAGATTTCTATCTTCCAGTATCATATTGAGCAACCAATAGCAATGATTTAATCTTCTATCATAATCTTGCGGGGTCAAAGCCTGGTAGAGCACAATATGGTAGGGATGTAGCCTAAAGAAAAACAAAATACTTATTACATTGACTTGCACACTATTATGAGCACAGTAGAGCGAGTAACGCCCAAGTCTCTAACAATTAATCTAATACTAATTTGTGGATAAAATTCCACATATGCCAAAACATTTACAATGTTTTCCTCGGTTCGACCTCGGCGGCGTCTGCGATATACAGGGCGACGAATACTTCCAGTAGTACGAAAAGGCTAGCTAAACGATTAAACATTCTACTGTCGTATCGGCGCCTTTGAGGGTATCGTACTGCCTAAACCCGTTCAGCAATTGTTGCATTTCCCAAACATTCAAAATACACCGCAATGATGTCAACCGCTTTTTCACGTAACAAAGGCATTTTGAAAATCAAATACGACACAACACTGTTGGCACGACAAAAATTTTGACGTAATAATGAAAGGTGACACGCGTGCACAGTTGCAATTCATATTTTGTTTTTCCAAGGCCTATTTGACTCTTAAAAAAACCTTTACAATGGCAACTTGAAAATAAAATCATAATGTTCCGTAATTATGATTATTGTTGTTGATATCTCCGGATTGAAAATAGATATTAACTAGCGGTTTTGGCTGACTTCTTAGACTTTTAATCATCCTTGTAATTAGGTAAAATTGAATATACTATTATATTTACAATTATGGAAAAAACGCGCAATGTTTGTGAAGTTGTAAGACAGCGCCCCCTAGCGCTTAGTGTAAAATACATATTGCCGTAGTTCATAAGATTATATATAGAGTGAGAAAAGCCCTTTTTAACAAAACTAAGTTAACTAAATTATGTTAAGCCAGACCGGAGTTATCAGCATTTATTACAAATAATGTTCAACCTTCTCCCACCACTTTATTTGAAAAGTGACGAACACGTTCTATAGGTGAATTTTATTAATAAATCTTCGAAATATACAAAAATGTTATATTTGGTATACCTTAACTAGGCGACTTTTGAGGAAACTTCGTGATTCATATTTACCGTTACTGTTGCGCCCTCTAGCGCCAGTCTGAGAAACTTGAAAATAATTTCCAGCAATTTCTCATGACCACCTTACCTCATATATTTTTTTTTCCGTAAGCCATACGACTAACACTTTCTGAGATACGGTCGACAGCCATTCTTAGTGGGACACCGGGTACTATGTATCTACAAACACTATTAAAAATGGACAAAAAAATCTAGAAATAAAGAAAAAGTATTGTTGGAAAGAAATGGTGTCTCCGTGAAACTGTTTAATTTACCACCATATATTATGGAATTAAAGCTAAGACACACCAAAGCTAATCAATCAGCCCTAAGACCAAATAGCAGGGTTGAAAAAAACATGTTTATTTAAAAAAAAACTTAAAAACATGTTTTTTTTTGTTTAAAACTGTTTTTTTTTGTTTTAAACTGTTTTAAACTATTCAAGAAAAAACATGTTTAAAACGTGTTTTAAACACATCCAAAATTAACTTAAGGTTAGAATAAAAAATTCATCTAATAAGACCCGTTCTTTTAAAAATAACAGAACAACAAATCGAATTAAATGTTGAAAATGTGTGCCATTTATGGCTTGACAATATCCAACGCAATCAATAACTTGTTGCAAGTTTTCAACCAATTCCGGAGTTATGGCAAGCATTTCCCTTCAGATCATCTCTTTCAACTCCTGCAAATTGTTTGACCGGTCAACACACACTTCCGATTTGAGGTAACCACACAAAAAGAAGTTCAGCGGAGTTATGCCTCGGGATCTAGCAGTCCATTCGATAGGTCTTCTCCTTCCGATTGGGAAAGGTTTCATCTAAATATGTACGCACAGTGGCAGCATAGTGCGGAAGAGTACCATCTTGCTGGAACATTAGTTCTTCGTCGGGGGAGTCTGGGTTCGATTGATTCGGAAATAAAAGTCACTAATGCTGGAAGTAATCAAGTTGGAGAAATTCGAGATATATTTATCCAGTTAAAGAAAAATGGATCAATTACTCCTCCGCGCACTATTTTACACCACACATTTGTTTTTTGAGGGTACTGGCTGTGAACCTCCATCATCCAATGCGGATTTTCTGTTGCCCAACAACGACATATTTTTCTGTCCACATTACCAATCAAGGAGAACGTAGCTTCATCGGAAAAAATAATATTTTTTACTAAATTATTATCTTCACTCAGCTTCAGCTTCATCTGCAGGACTCAAACTCCTTTTCTCGACATTTGGCATAATTCATAGTAAGCTTCGAAATTGATAAGGAACAGAAAATGCCGCGAAACTTGTAACCTTATTTAAGCAGCTTAATTCAAACCAAGAGTAGAGTTTAGTAGAATGACTAGGAGAATTTTGGTTTAGTTTTTAGTTTGTTTGTCTTTGTTACTTTTATAATGCGCTTTTATATGTTTACACTTTTTATTTGCTTATGTTATTGGAACCCCGGTACACAGACTGTAGGTAGGTATATAAACTAAGACCTAGAGCTCGTCTTAAACGTGTTTTTATAATTATGTACTTTTAATATTAAGCGTTAGATATAAATATTGCTATTTTTGTTTTTAATTTAACATTTTTTGTTTTAACAGTTTTGTGTGATTTTCAGTAAAGCTTGACAAAAAAAACGACTTAAAAAAAAACACTGTTTTAAACATGTTTTAAACAGTTTTAAACAAATCTGTTTAAAACAAATGTTTTAAACAAATCTGTTTAAAACAAATGTTTTAAACATTTTGTTTTAAACATAACAACCGTGCCAAATAGTAAGCCTTAACATGCCTCAACCGCCTTCGAATATCTATAATATTTCCTGAGATATTTCATTTCACATATAGACTAAAAATTTTCCTTAGGCGTTTCAAAGTTCCAGCAGTTTTAAAAATTCATTCTGACTTAGCCCGTTATCGACCAGTATACCTAAGGATTTAAAAATGAATCACATAATATTGTAAATAATGTAAAATAAAAAAATTGTTTTAAAGCCAACTACAGTTTATAAAGCGTATAAGAAAGTTTTTAGACTATTTTTAAAAGCAAAGTTGATGATGGTTGCGAAAAAACGAAACGTCGTATTGAAAATCGAATAAAACCTTCTTGTAGAGGATAAAAAGTCACAGTAAGAATGTAAAATTTATTTTGACATATCCCTTTAAATATATTCAGAACACAATAAGAACGATATCATAATAATTCGGGCTTCCCCGAATATCTTCGGAAATATTCGGAATTTTTGAAATTTCAAAAACATGAAGTTTCAGATTTCAGTGATGCGCAATTGTTCCGAAATTTTACATTTTTCACGTCAAACTGCACTCGACAACTTCCTCAAAAAATAAATGAGATGACACATGAATAAGGAGAAAATAAAGTAATTTTAATATACTGGGTCGCTTAGGTAAAGTTTTTCTCACGAAAAATGGTTCTGATTTAATGACTGCAATAAAATGGGTGCCAAGTGCGGTCGTTAATATTCGCAAATTTCCAGTATTCATTTTCAGGGTGGGATTATAATGTTTTTTTGGTAAAATAAAATAATTTTAAATGTTTAGAAATCCTCCTATAGCAGGTATTTTGAGAGATTTATTTTTTACGGGAAGTGTTCAGTTGTCAATATCATTTTACGAAAACGAAGAAACCGATAAGAACTTGATAAGGCGGAAAGTCTACACCATGTACAAAGAGCAACGCGTCCCTACATTAGAGACTCTGAAGCAACGGCTCACTAATGACGAAACCCTAATAGGGTGTGGCATCACTAGCCTTTGGAGAGTATTGCATAAAATGGGCTTTAGATATCGCACAATTGACAAAAAGCAAGTAATTATGAAATCCCAGCGATTACAAAAATGCCGTCGTGAGCATATAACATCGATAAGAAAATGTCGTTATGAAAATCGTCCAATAATTTACCTCGATGAGACATGGTTTGACATGCATGGTACACCATCCGAAGGATGGTCCGATTCTTCCGGCAGGTGTAAAATAAGAGCTCCGTCAAACAAAGGGAAAAGAATTACCATTTTACACGCTGGGTCAGAGAACGGTTGGGTCCCAAATGCCTTGTGGCCTTCTGCAAAGAATATTAAAGACTTCCGCGTGGAGTGCCATGAAGACACAACGGCAGAACTTTTTGAAGAATGGTTCAAAAATTGTCTTTTACCAAACCTTCCTCATGACAGCGTGATAGTAATGGACAATGCGAGCTATCACAGTCGCCAATTACATAAAGCCCCAGGTTCAAATAATACGAAATTGGAGATTTAAAACTGCATGGCAGCGAACGATATATGTTTTGCAAAATGTTGTAGAAAAGTGATCTTTTAGAAGTTTTAAAGGCATTCTGTATAAAAATAGTATAGATCTGTGACGCATTGGCAGAGGAAATGGGACCTACTGTGCTTTGGCTCCCACCTTATTATTGCATCTTTAATGCCATAGAGCACATGTAACACCAATTAAAATCAATTGTTAGGTCAGAAAATAATTTTCCGACTTTAAGTTATTGTATTGTAGAATTAATAAAAAAATGTGTAAACGATATTTCCCCATCTGGAAAAATTTAATTCATCATGTAATTACTGTAGAAAATTCTGATGTTACTCTGCATGATACAATTAAAACGATTATAATTAATTTAAATGAGGATAGCGACAGCGAAACAGAACTAGATATAGAATAATATTATATACGTGAATAAATATAAGTAATATTTAAAAGTTTATAATATTTACTTTTTTTTCTTTCATTAAATTAATATAAACACATCATACAAATATAATTACTTAATTTCTTTAGTCCGACCCTTTATACATCTTTATACTTTACATATTTATTGTCCACACAATGGGATCGACCCTTTAGTTTTATTGCAGTTAAAAAGTTAAAACCATTTATTGTGAAAAGAACGCGCGACATTCTGTTCACTTGGTCTGATTATGTCTAATACAGAATGGTTTACAAATATGCGGTCCTGAATTTTAAAGACATTGTATGATTAATCCTATTAAATCGTATGTTTCTCTCTAGTGGCAACTACCCAAGAGCTCCATACCAGACAGGCAATTCTGGATGTGAAAACTTGTGCGATTAATAGTCTTTTTATTAAGAACTTTTCTAAATATATGATTTAAAAAACTTATTATGTAGAACCGGCTGGTTAATAAAAGCAGTTTTTGGATATGTTTCTTTTATTTTTATCACGCACTGTACTAAAAAAATAAGACAACAAAAAATAATTTGTAAAGAACTACTAAGTAAGAGTAAATTTAATATACAGGGTGGCAAGAAAGTCGCGCATAATACCTGTAACTTTTGAATTACCTCGTATACCCAAAAGAAGCCTTTATGAAAGTAAATTATTCCCCACATTTGAACCTGCATGAGTTTTTTCCTGTCATTTCTGGTTTGGTTGCCATTGAGACTAACTTACTTTTTTTAAATGGAACACCCAATATGATGCATATGATTGCATTTTTGGATTCTACTGGAAAAACTCTGAAATTTTTGTATTTCAAATTTTCACTTGTAAGCGTTTCCGAGGTAATGACAGCTCAAAAATGAAAAACTTCCTAATTATAATTATTTCTACCTAATACCAAAGAATATGATACAAAGCTAATAACCACCAGTTGAGACAAGTTGTTTTCATGTAAGCGACCTAAGAGCTACTTTCCATTAAAATGGCATTGTTTATAGACACAATTACCGTTATTGGTCTGCTAAGAATAGTCACTTGTTCCAGGAAAGTTATACTCAGAGGCTCGAAAAAGTTATTGTTTGGGCGGGCATAGTTGGTAGACATATTGTGGGACCTTTTTTCATAGATGGCAATTTGAATGACGAAAAATATCTGAATCCCTCCAGGAATCAAGTAATTTCTTCTTGCAGAATGGTTTTACCGGGCGTAAATAATGACATAAACAAACAGGTATGGTTCCAGCAAGATGGAGCACCTGCGCATTATGCGGCAAATGTTAGACAATACATAAACGAACAATTTCCAGGACGTTGGATAGGCAGTAGAGGTGCTATTGACTGGCTAGCGCCTTCCCCGGACTTAACCCCGCTCGACTTCTTTTTGTGGGGACACTTAAAGAACAAAGTCTACATTAACCGTCCAAATGACTTAGTATCTTTAAAAGTCAGAATTGGTGCTGAAATTCGGACCATTCCAAAGGACTTCCTTTTAAACGTTGGCGCTCTGCTTAGCAGAAAATGGTGGTCATTTTGAACACTTGATCCACTGAAAAGGTTTCACTTGTTTATTATTCCGATGTTAAGTTGTTGAATTTATTTTGTTTAAAACTTAGAGTTCTCCTAGTAGAATCCAGATTTGCAATCATATGCAGGATGTTTCATTTAAAAAAAAATAAGTTGGTCTCTATGGCAACCAAACTAGAAATGACAAAAAAAAATTCATGCAGGCAGAAACGTGGGGAATAATTTACTGAACAACTTTCATAAAGGTTACTTTTTCGTATACGAGGTAATTCAAAAGTTACAAGCATTATGCGCGACTTTTTTGCCACTCTGTATTGTTGTAATAATTAAATTATAAACCATAATATTGCATTTATTAAGGTTTTTTTTTTGGACTCTGTGGTTGCTTTCTTTAATATACAATATAATATACGTTTTAGAATACATCCACCCAGCGCGAACAAGAGCAGTACGAATCTCAAGAAATATTGACACTCTGATTGGCCACCTCAAGGCCAAATTTCCATACCGCCGCTGAGTTTTATTAGGGTTCCATAGATATTCTCAAGAGTCCTTAGAAAAGCCTTAGATTCTATGTGAAATGGAGCTAAAATTCGAGAAACTGACCAAAACCACGTGCGGCTCTGCATGACCGGCTCGAAGGTCGTGTCGCAAGCAATAAGCCTCGACAAATGGGCACCAGATACATATATAAACACAAAAGTGGTTATCAATAATCCACGTCCATCTCCCCAACCGATGCTTTTAAAAAATATCTTAAATACCCTAAGTCAATTCCAAAAACAAAACGTTTAAAAGCTGGACCTTTCCACAAGTGTCATTTCGTCCAATATTTGGAGAACATATTACATGGAGAAGGATAGAGTACAAAATAAGAAAGAAGAAGCAAAGAAAAGGGAAAGAGATGATTCAGAACGAAAAAAAAGCAAAATGGTTAATAATACCAATAAAAAAAAAGAAAAACGTAGGGTACAGTGGTCCATAGTGGGGCAGGTTCTTTAAAAATAATATTATGCATCTCATAAAATACTTTTATTAATAAAGAACATATATAAACCAAGGTATGCATGTAAGGAAACAAAGTAATGTGGATTTTAACTAACTATTAGGGTTATTTACATTTTATTTAATATATCCCACTATATGCCACTATGTACCACTATACAGGGTGGCTGATTAGTGCGAGGAAGTCCAATATCTCCGTTGTTCTTAAAAATATCGAAATTTATTAAATACAAAGGTTCTAGGATAAACAAAAGCGCACATTTTAAAAATATTTTTGAATATACAGGATGCCCCAAAAAAGTGGGGTTTAGCAAAGATGTATTTTTTCAAAAGGAACACCCTATATGTTATATTATTTTTGGATGCTACATAAAATTACAGTTGTTTTTCAATAAGTGCATTGTAGTTCTAAACTTAATAGTTTTAGAGTTATCGACTTTTCCAAAATGATATTTTTGAACTTTGACAGCTTCTAATTTTCTAACGGTACTTCTTAGAGCAAAACGGCTTACATGTCCCTATCTTACTTTTTAATTGTCTTCCCAAAAATATTAATTTCCGGTTAAACCGGAAGTAGTATATTTCCGACTTTCGAGTTACATCCGGTTTAACCGGAAATTGATATTTTTTTGAAGACAATTAAAAAGTAAGACAGGGACATGTAAGCCGTTTTGCTCTAAGAAGTACCGTTAGAAAACTAGAAGCTGTCAAAGTTCAAAAATGTCATTTTGGAAAAGTCGATAACTCGGAAACTATTAAGTTTAGACCTATAATGCACTTATTAAAAAATTACTATAATTTTATGTAGAATCCAAAAATAATATAACATATAGGGTGTTCCATTTGAAAAAATACATTTTTGCTAAACCCCACTTTTTTGGCGCATCCTGTATATCCAAAAATATTTTTAAAATTTGCGCTCTTGTTTATCCTAGAACCTTTGCATTTAATAAATTTCGATATTTTAAAGAACAACGGAGATATTGGACTTTCTCGCACTAATCAGCCACCCTGTATGGTACATAATGGAAATCATAGTAGTCTATAATGGGACTTGTAGCTAAAACACTTAGTCTATCTTAAATTTTGAGAAATTGATAGAAAATACAAATTGGCGAGCAGCCCGTGTCGTACTCCCAGAAATGTAAGGAGGGGGCAGTTTTAATACAATATCTTCTACCACTAAGGTATCTTCATCAAATTTATCAGCCACAATTTGTTTCAAAAAAGAAATATTGTATTTCTCCCCACTTATCTTCATAGCCTGGCCAACATAATGTTTAAGAGATTTTTTTGTCATGTATCTTACTATAACGGAATCTTGCTCTTGAATGGACGAATCTTCAAACTCTGATGTAAAGCTTTCTGAATTGCTAGAATCGTTACAAATGTCTTCACTAACATCACTGTTCGAACTAGTATCATCATTAAAAACTTTACGTTTAACTTTTTTAGCATTCTGCTTCTTTTCTTCTGCAACTGCTTTTTTCATAATTTTTTCTTTATTCTGTTCCACTATAGCTTATGTTATGTTATTATCGCTGATTGTAGCTTTTTTCTCACTTTCCTAAGTTTCTTCCTAGGGGCAGCTTTCTGTGGAGTTACTATAATATGAGATCGACCTCGAATTGGACTGATATGTTGTGGTTCTTCTATAACTTCATTGTTTTCTTTACTCTGAACCTCTGCGTCAATGTTACCTTGGTCACCATTACCATCTTCGTTTTCTGTAGGTCTGTCGGTAACATAGGACGACATAAAATCACTCTCTGAAAATATTTGGGAGTTCAGGGGTGCTATGCCTGATCTTTGAAATCCTTTCATAATATCGACAGGCGTAAATGCTTTAGGGTAGACAATGCCGACAACACTAGCAACATCATGAATTGTTATAGGTGCACCTGGATGGTTTAGCATCCAATCGTCAACCCCTCGATTATAATAACTTTTAAATGGGAAGAAGCAGCTCACGTCCAATGGTTGTAGTTTGTGGCTGCAGTGGGGCGGCAATGTCAACAGAATAATTCCATTGTCTTTATACATATTCAATACACGAACATCGTAACGGCTCTTATAGTTATCAACAAGTAAATCACCTTGATGCTCTTTACCTCAGCGCACGTATTTGATAAAGTGCTCTATATACCTAATAAAATTTTCACGTGTCATCCAACCGGTGGGATAGACTGCACCGTCTGATCCTGGAGGAGCTCCAGTAAGCATAAAAGGCTTGAATATTTTTCGTGGAAATATGAAGTAAGGCGACATTGTTATCAGTGTCCCTCGTTCAGCACTTGTCATCTTTCCGACTTGTTTCTGTTTAATATTAACCAGTATCTTTTCGGATTTATGCACATTTGTGACACCTGTCTCATCACAATTGAATATTTGATTCGGCTGAATATTATGTCTTGTTATTACACTTCTTAAATTATTAAAAATTGTGGTCACATTATGCTTATTGAAGGTAGGTACCAAGGCTAGTTGCTTCTGGTTTGCGAAGCGTTAACGCAATGTGTCTTTTCCTGAAATTATTCACCCATTCCTGTTCGGTTTCGGTTCGGATACGCATAACCGGTAACACGTCATGGAGGTTTGTTTAGGATTCCAAGACACAGCACCGCACTTTTTCAGCGCTCCTTCACCTACAATGCCACCAAACTCTTCAACTCATTGCCACGGAATGTCAGGGAAGCCCCCACCCTTGCCACCTTTAACTCACTACTGAGAAATCACATTCTCGAGAAAAGGGTTTAAATTTATTTAATATACTGGTTGAATCACGACTTATCTATTCTTGTACCTACATTTAATATTTATTAAATTTTTCTCTTTTTCGAGTAATTGTAGGACAGGTTAGTTCTACATTCTACATTCTTAAACATAATATATTTTTTTTTCCTTTTACTTATTGTTTGTATGTAGTTTTCTCCCAGTGGTTGTATGAGCAGCTCTGCTGAATACCGCCACGTTTTTGATTTTTTTTTATTGTAATTTATATTTTATTCCTAATAAAAGACATCTTTATTTATTTATTTATTTATTTTATTTATTTATTCCACTCCTTCTCGTGCCAAGATTGAGGTACAGTTTTATTATTAGCAATTGCGTAATTGTAAGCAGCCCCGGATCGTGAATTTTTTCGAGGTGGGGCAAAAACTTAAAATTGCCGCCCTCGCTCATCCTTCTTTAAATTTCCGTATTAAGATGTATTTTTTTGCATATTTAAGCAGAATAGGGTTTAAGATAGAACTTAAAATCAATTTTATACTAACAAAGTAACAAAAGTTATGTATGTACACTATTGGACAAAAGTAGAGCAACAATGTGCTTTTATTTCTTTGAATTTAAAAAATTAATTATATGATTGTGATCCCCAGCTAATTTTAATGAAATATTATCCCCACAATATTAGTAATATTTCACAATATTTTGGTACACTTTAAACGAAATGAAGGTAGAAAAATATTTATAATTATAAAAATCGACGAAATGAAGTGCGACAAAAGTAAAGCAACAAATTGTGTCAACAGTATTTTATTTTACATATTACGATAAAAAAAACATTAAACACATTTAATAATTACAATGGCTAGGAATATTATGTTAATAGTTAATAGAGTATCCATTATTTTTTATTACTTGCCGACAACGTCGCGACATTGAGGCAATCAATTTTTAATCAGTATTTTCGGGAAGGTTTGTCCAAACTTCATTGATTTTATTTACCAATGATTGCTCATTCGGAAATAATTGTGTACGAATTCTACGTTCAACTTCTTCTCATAGATTTTCAATGGGGTTAAGGTCTGGGGATTGTGCCGGCCACTGCAAAACCCGAACGTTATTTTCTTGAAACCACTCTTGAACAATTGGTGAAGAGTGTTTTGGATCGTTATCCTGTTGGAAAATAAAACGCAACGGCATTTCCCACTCTGCATAAGGCAACATTACATTTTGCAATATATCTCTATAGACAAATCGATCCGTGGTGTCATTAATGAAGTTTAAAGGACCCATCCCATTCCATGGGAAACAACTTCATAGAAAAACACTGCCTTTGCCATGTATAACTGTGGGTGTTACTTATTTGGGATTAAACCTTGTGTTGATTGGCCGTCTTACACGCTTCATTCCATCAGAATCGAAAATTTTATAACGCGTTTCATCGCTAAATTAAAACTTTTTTCCACTCGTCTACTGTCCAATTTAAATGTCGACGTGCAAATTGAAGCCAAGCCACTCTATTTCTTGCCGAAATAAGGGGCTTTTAAGCCGGGCGTCTACTAAATAACTTTGCGTCTACAAACCTTCTTTGAACTGTTTGTGGATTAACTATCATTTCGGGAATTTCAGCAATAATTCTAGGTGCAGACATGCAAGGATCGTCTTGAGAAATTCTTTTAATGCGTCTGTCTGTCCAAATTGTTGTTTTTCTAGGCCTTCCCGATTTCGGTAGATTCTCTAAATGTCCCCTTTGGATGTAACTTGAAATTATTTTGGATACGCTGTATCTTGGTAAAACAAACCGTCTTGAAATTGTGGCTTGTATTGTACCTCCCAAGTGTGCATTCACTACTCTCTGCTTTAATTCTTTTGAAATTGGAATACCTCTTGGCAAGATTAATTCAGCACAGTAATGTTAATTAAACATAAAATAAAATCTGCAAAAATATTTTAACCTTTACTTTCACTAAAACCTCTCTTCTTTAGGAAAATATTAAAATGTTGCTTTACTTTTGACGCATTACAATACTGTATTTGAAAATTTACGTCAATATCAAATTATTTGCACGCTTCTCGGTCTCCTTTGCGGCGCCCGCGCTTCCTTACAGTGTGGCCAGATCGGGCGATTTTGAGGTGCGAATTAGCGCAGCGCTAAAATTTTTAGCAAAAACGTAAATCGCAATTTAGGTGATATTGTAAATAACTTGTCAACGATGAAAGTCTTTTTTCAGATTAATCGATTCATAAATTGGGTATTCCATATCGGCGTGACATACTTGAATGGCAGGGGTCCCGGCTTGCCCCCCCCCCCCTAGATCCGGGGCTGATTGTAAGCTAACTCTCGAGTCTTCAATAGGGATAAGCCATAGCACATTTTACAAGCTTCAATTAAATAATCGTTCAAAAGCTGCTTCTCTTTAGTTGTAAATATTTGCTTGCAACCGTGGCTTCGTCCGAATTCAACGTTATTATGATTGTTTTCATCAGCACACCAACACCGTTCTTTTTAGCATCATTTATCAAAGTCATTTGATTTGTGACAACATCTTCTACAGCAGCACGCATAGACTTTTCATACTTTTCATGAAAATCTTGGCTTTTTTGAAAAACGGATAATATAGCGACCTTGGATGCCTCGGCATATTTAAATCTGCAATGCATTATAATATATGATATCCCAGTATGGACCGCAATATATTTTCCTATTATGGACCATCATGCCTTGAAATAAAAATGATCATTATTTGATAAAAATGGTAGGACTAGGCATGCGAATCAAAATTTTTAGCCATCACTTGCCTGAATTTCAAATATCTGTAAATTCACCACATAAATCGATACAACACTAAATGATTGTTAGCCGTTAAAATAAACATAGCATCTACACTCAAACATAGCTTTACCGTAATGATAAAGAAGCGCGCAGAGAGAAATTCCCACTATGAACCGTGTCCCCCCACTATGGACCACTTTACCCTACCCAACGATAGAAGCGAGATTTTAGAAAAATGCTTTGAAAAATTTTATATTGTTTTTTGTCTCTTAATATTTTTTCGTATCTTACTTCGTTTTCGAGAAAGAAATTTGTACTATATGCAGGCTTTTATTTTTCTCGAAAACGAAGTACGATACCAAAAGATATCTACAGACAAAAAGGTTGCATATTTAACTGCTTAACCCGAAAAGAATATATTTTCCAACAAGTCAGTGGCGTACATTTTTTATGTCAATATTATTAGTGATACTGCCCCCCCCCCCCCGGGACGCCACTGGAACCCATAAATATCATCTAGTTAGTGCTAACTTAGCGTCTTATCACAACGAACAACACTGACAAGTATCACCAAAATCGGCAAAAGAATCTTTGAAATATTAATAAAAAACTATTTTCTTTTTAAACTTTGACACCCTGTATCTTGAAAACCAGACTTTTTAGGACACATGTTTATATGAACTTTTCTACTTGAATTTGGTTCAGGAATGCGCTCTTGGAATTATGGCCTATGATTAAGTAACACTCTGTAGAGGTTTTGATTCCGACTTTTTGATATCACTCAGGATCGTAACTTTACTGTTGCACTTCAAAGATAATTTTTGTTGCTTCATCCTACGATATCACTTATTGTTTTAATTTTATGCGTTTTTAACTAAGACGTTGCATGTTCTTAATGTGGTTAGACACGAATACAGTGTTTTTTACACAAAATATGTTACTTCGAGAAAGTTTTATGCTTTTGACGTGAACGAAAAGGTGAGTTTATTTGAAAAATATCTTAAATAATTCTATATTATATAAATTAGTATACACGCATTAATATAATACACATAACAATACCTGATAGGTATTTAGTAATTATTTTAATAAAAATTGTGACCTCGCAAAGCAACTACAGTTAACCATATAGGTACATTATGCGTGCTTTATTTGCAATAATATAGAATAAATAAAAAATATTTACACTAAACCACATAAAATGATTTTTATAGTTGTTGTGATGACCGTTAATTGGTAAGTCTGTATTTTCCATTGACCTAAAAATATCTTGGTGTAATTTTACAATTCTTGAAACCTATTTAGCTAATAGGTGAGAAGATAACTGCAATTAATTCCGTATTGGTGCACCTTTATACACTTAAGTAAAAATAAAATAATACCAGTCGTCTAAATGATCAAAGGATGGAAAAAGCCAAAGTACCAGCACAGGGGCGATCCTAGGGGATTTGCCGCCCGCGTGCAAAAGTCAAGAAAGTCAAAAGGGGCCCCCACCACTCTCCTGAATATTAAACATGAAACATAAAAACAAGTGCAAATTGTACTTTTCAAAATAAAATAGACATTTTAGAAATAGAAAATATCATAATCGTAATACATACCTTATTTAAATTAATTAATAATAAAAAAAGTTTATAATTTTATAACTTATTTGAACTTATAACCTAATAACAATAAAAAATGTTTTTATTTACAAAAACTTAAAAATACATAATAATATTTAGTACAGTAAAATCTCTCAATAGCGACCACCCTCGGGAAATCAAATGTTGCGTCGGTTAACAGGGGTGGTCGGTTAATAGGGAAAAATTTAAACAACTGGTCTGTATTTTACAGTGTTTGTTTATTTATTAATAAGTGTCTACATACCGGGTGTTGCATCGTCGAGCGGGACATAGGAAATCCCATGTAATTTTAAATGGGGTCAATTATTGGCTTCCCTAATTATTTTAGAGAAAAATTCTATTTAGGTTTATTAAAGAGCACTAAAACCCACATTCAAAAGAATAACTTTAGATATTTTTGATGAGCCCGTTTACGGGTTATCGCCGATTTCTTTTTAACTATTTCTCCTTTTAATGGCCCCGTATTTGCGGGCACCAGTCAAGGTAAAAGATGACTGTCAAATAAAGTTGTCATTTTGAAATGTGTGCTTTATTGTTATAAAAACTCGTACATCGAAAATATTAGCCATGAATTACACTTCTGAAGAAAAAATATTGATGATTAAATGGTATTATCAAGGAAATAGTTATCAAAATGTGTCAGACATGTTTGCTGCTCTGTATCCGAATAGACCGATACCTGCAAAATCTACCGTCGAAAGGACTATCAAGAAATTTGAGACAAAAGGCAATGTAATAAATAACTGCAGATGTGAAGAAAGGCAGGAACAAAGAAGAGATGCAAGAATTATTAATTACCTATTAATTAGTAAAATATTGAAACATGTAAAATGTCATAATTAACCTTGTAATTGGATACTTTATTTTAGTTTTATTCAGATTAATTTCTACTCATAAATACACCTTTAATATTTTCGATGTACGAGTTTTTATAACAATAAAGCACACATTTCAAAATGACAACTTTATTTGACAGTCATCTTTTACCTTGTGCCCGCAAATACGGGGCCATAAAAAGGAAAAATAGTTAAAAAGAAATCGGCGATAACCCGTAAACGGGCTCATCAAAAATATCTAAAGTTATTCTTTTGAATGTGGGTTTTAGTGCTCTTTAATAAACCTAAATATAATTTTTCTCTAAAATAATTAGGGAAGCCAATAATTGACCCCATTTAAAATTACATGGGATTTCCTATGTCCCGCTCGACGATGCAACACCCGGTATATGCAGGGCTGCCCAGAAGTCCGGAATAAAATTAGTATAGCCTTAACCTGTAACTTTTGGGGAAAATGCTCGGACACGTCAATTTAGTTTTTTATATATGCTCACATTTTGACGTTATTCGTTTGTTTTTTTTATAGACATTTGTCAAAGATATGACGACATCGATCTTTTTTTTTAATGGAAACATACAGCTTGTGATACATCATTTGAAAGCTAATATCTCCAATATACAGGGTTGGGCAAATGTTCCGGAACGGCTTAATTACAAGCGAACGAAAAGTGATATCGAATCGGGGTTTTGGGCAATCTATAGGACAAAAATTTTACTATTTGACTGGTATACCATATGTCAGTAATGTCACCAACTGTCAAGTGTCGACGATATTTTTTTATTTTTTTAAATGGAACACCCTGTATATTATCAGATATTCTAGATCTTCAATAAATTACAAATATTTTTCATATAGCATACCATATGATTAAATTCAACTGTTTCGGAAATACGGGCAAATGAATCTAGAAAGCCCATATTACATTTTGTTTAAAAATCAAGCAACATATTTCTTTTATTATGACATTCCAAATAAAAGTCTTAGTTTCCATGACTCCCAAGTGTCACTCTGACACATTTCCTATTTAATTTTTATTTATTTGTATTAAGTGAGTTGTGCGAGTTTTTTATTTATCGACTAAACCTCGGATATAACTGATAAAACTATGGTTCAGCTAACTGAACAAGAACGGATTACTCTGCTTATGATGATAGGATATGGGGATAGACGGAGATCTTTTCAAGAAGCAACCGACCTTTTCAATCAAAGTTTTCCTGTTCGAGATCCCATTTCTAAATCAACTGCTAATAGAATATTCCATACCTTTGAGCATACGGGTACGGTAAAAAACTTGCCAAAAACAGGTCGTCCGAAAACTGCTACAAATGACGAGAAATCCCTGGATGTTTTGCTTGCCCTGCAAGAAGAACCACAGACGTCAGTTCCAAAGCTTGCTCTTGCACATGAAAACAGCGAAAAATCAATTAGAAGAATCCTCAAAAAAAATAAAATGTTTCCTTATAAAGTCAGCTTGCTTCAAGAACTATCAGAGGACGATCCTGATAGGCGTATGCAATTTTGTCAAGAAATAATGGACTACATAGACCTACAACCTAACTTTGTAAGTCGTATTTTATTTTCTGACGAGGCTACATTCTGTCTTAATGGTTTCGTCAATAGGCACAACTGTCGATACTGGTCAGACCATAATCCCCATTGGATGATTGAGCACCGTACGCAACACCCCCAAAAATTAAATGTGTGGGCAGGTATAATTGGAAACCATATTATTGGGCCTTTCTTCCTTGATGGAAACTTGACATCTATTTACTACTTAGATCTGCTTCGAAATAGAATTATACCAAATTTGATTAATTTATATCATGATCAGGTTAACGATCAAATACTAGCGAATGACATTTGGTTTCAGCAAGATGGGGCGCCAGCTCATTTTGGTATACATGTCAGAAATTACTTAGATCAAACTTTTCCTGGAAGGTGGATAGGTAGGAGAGGGTCCATTGAATGGCCTCCTAGATCTCCAGATTTAACACCTCTAGATTTCTACCTCTGGGGTCATTTAAAGACTGTCGTATATCGTACACAACCTAAGACTTTGGAGGATCTTCAAAACAGAATTTTAGATGCTGTGCATGTTATTTCTCGTGAACATTTGCAAAACGTGCGTTCTGAATTTTCCGACAGGATTGGACACTGTCAGGTGGCTGAAGGACGACATTTTGAACATTTAATTAAATAACCATTATTTTATATTATTGTGTTTTAAAGTTATTACCTTGGTTTTGTTTAAATAAAATGTACTACATTCATTTGCCCGTATTTCCGAAACAGTTGAATTTAATCATATGGTATGCTATATGAAAAATATTTGTAATTTATTGAAGATCTAGAATATCTGATAATATACAGGGTGTTCCATTTAAAAAAATAAAAAAATATCGTCGACACTTGACAGTTGGTGACATTACTGACATATGGTATACCAGTCAAATAGTAAAATTTTTGTCCTATAGATTGCCCAAAACCCCGATTCGATATCACTTTTCGTTCGCTTGTAATTAAGCCGTTCCGGAACATTTGCCCAACCCTGTATATACTTACAGTATGCTTATAAACTTTGATACGATTCTGTCAAGCTATTTCAAAATGGCGACTGTTAAATGTTTTAAAAAATCCCTATTGAAATAAGCGGAAATGATAAATCATTGACGTTTTTTCTACCTTTCAAGGTAAGAAATCTTCATTGTTTCACGTTCTGACATTTTGTAACATTGTGAACTTGTAAAATTAATTTAGGTATTTCCGAAGTATTATTTTACAATTTTCTAAACAAAAATGGTTTTCTCCGAAAGGCAGCGCATCGAAGTCTTGATATTGTTAGGATGTGGAGATAAAATAAGAAGTCAAAGTGAAGTGTGCACTTTATTTAATGCTAAATATCCGGAAAATCAAATTTTACGGGGCACTGTTGGTAAAATATTCCACAAATTTGATGAACATGGCACAGTAAAGGACTTGCCTAGAAATGGACGGCCACGTGTTTTAGGCGACGATGAAAAAATGGATATTGCATTATCTCTGCAGGATAATCCGCATGTTTCAACAGTTTCATTGGCTCAAAATCATGATACATCTAGAGTCCAAGAGCTTTTAGAAGATGACCATGATAGGCGTTTGCAATTTTGCGAAGAAATTATCAGACGCTGTGACGAGAATAATAGGTTTCCACAGAACATATTATTTTCGGATGAAGCTACTTTCTATTTAAACGGGGTGGTCAACAGACATAATTATCGTTTCTGATGGAGTCGAGAAAATCCACGATGGATATTTGAAGTGCATACTCAGCGGCTCCTGAAAGTAAATGTATGGGCAGGTATCATTAATAACCGAACTTTAGCGCCATTCTTTTCGGAAGGAAACCTCACAGCTGAACGGTACCTGAATTTCTTAACCTTCGAGTTGAGGTCTAGGCTGTAATTTTTCTCAACGAAGTAGATCCAGATATACCTAATGAAACAATTTGGTTTCAGCAAGACGGTGCTCCCCCGCATTTTGGTGTCAATGTGAGAAGATATTTAGATCAGATATTTCCAGGTCGCTGGATTGGACGACGTGGTACAATTAAATGGCCTCCGAGGTCCCCAGACTTAACGCCTCTACACTATTTTCTTTGGGGATATTTAAAAGAAAAAGTTTACCACATTAGGCCAAATAATATTGAAGATTTGAAAAACAAAATTAGATTGGAGACACATAACATACCGGCTGAAGCCATTCGAAATTCTGTCGACGGATTTTACCATCGTCTGGGAGCATGCCAAGTAGAGGGTGGATGATATTTCCAGCATTTGTCACGTTAAACCACCTTTTTGTTGTGTTTCGTTTTGCTTCGTTACATTTTTTTTTTTTGACAAAATAAATAACAAATAAACCATAACTATTGTTAAGTCACAATGTCATAAAATGTCAGAACGTGAAACAATAAAAATTTCTTACCTCGAAAGGTAAAAAAAAACATCAATGATTTATCATTTCGGCTTATTTAAATAGGAATTTTAACAGTCGCCATTTGGAAATAGCTTGACAGAATCGCGCCAAAATTAATAAGCATACTGTACGAGATATTAGCTTTCAAATAATGTATCACAAGCTGTATGTTTCTATTTTAAAAAAAAGATCGATGTCGTCATATTATCTTTGACAAATGTCTATAAAAAAACAAACGAATGACGTCAAAATGTGAGAATATATAAAACTAAATCGACGTGTCCGAGCATTTCCCCAAAAGTTACAGATTAAGGCTATACTAATCTTATTCCGAAATTCTGGGCAGCCCTGTATATATACAGTGTGTATCGGCCAAATGGAATAAATTCGAAAATAAATACATGGGAGCGTGTCTGAAAAAGCGCTCGCACACGTCGATTGGTATTTCTCGTTGCACATCTTTTTCAATAAAAACTTCTTATACAGGGTGTGTCATGTAACACTGGCCAATACTAACTTTCTTATTTTAAATTCAACACCCTGTATATTATTCAATTTTTGGATTCTTCAGAAAAATCTAGACATATTTCATGTACAGTATCCTATACCTATCTTCAACTGTTTCGGAAATATTAAGTGTTTTCAGATTTATTGCAAAAACTAACAACATACTAAAAAACCAATAAGTAACACTGTTTATTTCTTGATTATGCAAAAAACCAAAAAAAAAACATTAAGGTAGGAGATGTTGAAAATGCTCGGCATGAGCACATGAGTAGGTGTCATTTTATAGGGATACATTTTATTTTCTTGCAATGTTCGAATAATCGATGAATGGCAACCATCGAACATTGTGACTGTTTTTCGACTAGAAGTATGTGGATTTTCCTGAAACTCAAGCATAATATCTAATTTGGTATCATCACTTATTGCATTGGCAGCTCCTTTTTCTATCTGCTTTACATGTCCAAGCTGGCGAAACTGCCTTTCTATTTTACTAATTGTCCCTTGAGTTATAGGCGGCAAATTTGGAAATTTTCCATGAAATAAGCCAGCAACTTCCATTTGTGTCCGTGTTTTATCTCCATAACCAATCCTCTGTAGAATTGTTATTTTGTGCATTTCTGTAAAAAAAATTTTCAACATCTCCTACATTAATGTTTTTTTTTTGTTTTTACATTATCAATAAATAAACAGTATTACTTATTAGTTTTTTAGTGTGTTGTTAATTTTTGCAATAAATCTGAAAACACTCAATATTTCCGAAACAGTTGAAGATAGGTATAGCATATTATTGTACATGAAATATGTCTAAAATTTTCTGAAGAATCCAAAAATTGAATAATATATAGGGTATTGCATTTAAAATAGGAAAGTTAATATTGGCCACTGTTACATGACACACCCTGTATAAAAAGTTTTTATTGAAAAAATCGACGTGTCCGAGGGTTTCCTCGGAAACGCCCCCATGTATTTATATCGAATTTATCCCATTTGGCTGATGCACCCTGTATATACTGCACGTGCATACTAACATATTATTATATATTATACAATGTACTGTATGTTTGCTTTGAAATTCTTATTTTTTGTTTTATTTTTTTTAACATTTTAATAGCAATTAAGAAATATTTGTAGACTTGTCAAAATTTTGAACATTATTAAAAAAGTCTCTCAAACTTGCGCAGGCTTTAGATAGGCTTGATATTTTCGACACTGGAGCAAGTTCAGGTTCCTCTTCCCCTGTCTCCGAGTTGGGAGTAGTTTCATCCGTTTCTTGGATCTCTTCAATTCACTCAATTCTGAACTTTCTGTTGGCAAATCGTTATCAATAGAGGCAAATTATTTCAACTTCATAAATGTGTCCTTAATGTTAGGAAACAGCTGTGCGAGCGGGCTAATATCTTCTTCTCCAAAGTCGTCACTCCGGACAAATTGCGCCAGGCCACCTAAATCCATATCAACGCGTTGGTTATGGTAATATTATTTTCGATTTCTTGGAGAGTGCAACCATTGTCTATACATGCTAAAAGCTTCTTAATAAAGTAGCCTTTGTAGAGCATTTTAAGATTCTGAATACTATCTTGGTCTAAAGGTTGGCAATGTGAGGTTATTTCCCAATTAATTTTGATCCAGAAGGCTTACAGGTTGTTAGCTTGGAATATTATTATTTATAGAAAGTTTTTATATATTATTATATGTATGAGGAGTACATTGCAAATAAGTGATAATTTTTGAAAACTGTGCATAAATCCAATTTTAGCTTGTTTCCTTCACTGATAAAATTAATTATTTGAATTAAAAAAATTGAAATATTTGTTTCCTATTAGCCACACAAATATGTATTTGAAAAATACCAAGGGATTATTTGCCTCAATTAGTATTATCTGATTTGATACGAATTACTTTTTATTTGGAATTAATCACTGAATACAAAGTTTAAGCAAATATTTATTTAATTTAAAGAAATAGTCCATTCTCGAAGTGGAGTTGAAATATAGGGAAAGGGGAAAAAAAGTCATAAAGTCTTTCTCCACTAATTTAATAGTGAGCTATTAAAGGCTCAATTTTAAAATTAAATTGTCTCTACATGTTTCGAAGGTAGTAACCTTCATCTTTAGGAGACCAAAGTAGTGCTGCAGTTATTATTAGCAGTAGAGAGAAAACTGTTGGTGGAAAATGACGTTGATGGAGCTTTTTTTATTTAAAAATATTTTGACAAGATATTAATAATTGAATGTAATCAGCATGCTAAAATTGGAATTGAAAGTGGAATGTTATACTTAAATCAAAGTTTCTGAAAAGACACTGTCAATCTGTGGTCGAATTTAAAAAGGGAAGATATTCGTTATTTGAAAATCATACGTCAGGATATATAAGAAGGATCTTTTGGACATTCTAGATCTTGTTAGAGAAAGATTTTTGTTTGTGATTTGTTTTATGAGAAATTATAATGTTAAAATTTCATTTGTAAAATTAGTTATTGGAGACCTAAGGTCCCGTCACCTTGCGTTATGTTCGTCCCATTTTGTAGGGAAAACGAAAACAATAGAATTTAATTTAAAATAAAATTATTAAAAAAAAACAGATCTTATAATTGGGAGACGAACACAGTTAAAATGAAAAAAAAAGCAACATTAATTTTAACTGTGTTCGTCTCCCTATTTTAATCTTTAAGGGTATATAAAATATAAGATCTGTTTTTTTTTTAACAATTTTATTTTAAATCAAATTCTATTATTTTCGTTTTCCCTACATAATGGGACGAACATAACGCAAGGTGACGGGACCTTAGGTCTCCAATAACTAATTTTACAAATGAAAATTTCAAAAATCTTTCTCTAACAAGATCTAGAGTGTCCAAAAGATCCTTCTTATATATCCTGACGTATGATTTTCAAATAACGAATATCTTCCTTTTTAAATTCGACCACAGATTGACAGTGTCTTTTCAGAAACTTTGATTTAAGTATAACATTCCACTTTCAATTCCAATTTTAGCATGCTGATTACATTCAATTATTAATATCTTGTCAAAATATTTTTAAATAAAAAAAGCTCCATCAACGTCATTTTCCACCAACAGTTTTCTCTCTACTGCTAATAATAACTGCAGCACTACTTTGGTCTCCTGAAGATGAAGGTTACTACCTTCGAAACATGTAGAGACAATTTAATTTTAAAATTGAGCCTTTAATAGCTCACTATTAAATTAGTGGAGAAAGACTTTATGACTTTTTTTCCCCTTTCCAAATATTTATTTCCTTAATTCTAACCTAACTTAAATAAGCTGCTTCAATGACTTAAAGTAAATAGGTTAAAAGTTAAGTTAACAAAATGTTTATTTGATTGATATTTATACATATTTTATCAAGTATATATTTGTTTTACTTTTGTTTTACATGCATTTGCCGTAACAACAACGTTATTTAATTAAACAATTTAAGTGATTGGATTTAAATAAACCGGTAATTTCCATCAAAGTTGTTGCTTTTTATTCAGGTACATAATTGTTTAACTTGTCTTTTATATTTATTTAGACCAAGTATAATTTTATTTGGTTGAAATGCCTTCTTTTAATTATAAATATACCAGAAAGTTCATTCAAATCAGTTCTTATTTTATCCAAGTAAGGGTTTATACAGATATCACATAAAAATAAGTAATAAGCAGATCAAATCCCTATTGCTATTCAATATGATTTAATCAGTACCTATACCATAATAATCAGCAACCTTATCAAATTGTTTATAGTGTTTGAATAATAAGGCAAACCAACAGAAAAAAACACATTTTGCCGAAAATGAAGGCTATGACAAATTACGCGCATGCGCACAACGATTTTCACATAAAAATAACAGAAAAGTTAAAAGATAACAATCTCTTATTTTATTTCTTATTTTTATGTTATGTTATTTGGTTCTATAAACGTCTTATGGCAGATATGTAGATCCAACTCTTATTTTATTTTTATGTCATGTTATTTTGCTGTATAAAACCCACCATTAGTTGTTGTCCCCCTTAAAATATACACCAATAAAACATTATAGAGAAGTTAATAACTTTGATAAAACATTAAATAAAGGCAAATTTTGCAAATATTAGGTACAATAATTGTTAATATTATATTAATTATATTATATCTTTTACGTTAGAAGGTTTGATAGGTATTAAAATATGGTAAAAATTGAGAAAAACTGTCTTATTTGTAACACGATTTAAAAAAATACACCTAGGTAGCTATGATTTATAAATACCTGGCTACATTTTTCTAAAAAGATTTTGTGTTTAAAATTTCAAATTAGGTATTACAAGTATAGTTTCTTTTCCTCTTATCTTATTTTTTTAACTCGTTTCATGCGTAACTAAAATATTCAAATATAGTTTCCTACCTTGAAAAGTATCTAACAGATGGGATATACCCCAATCTTCTAAATAATTATTCATATTACGTTTATCCCCCATATCTTACTTTTAATTTTTGCTGGAACCACTAACTTCTGTGCCACTAACAAAGAAGATTTCACTCTCACCCATAAATTTTTACAAGAAAAGATCGAACACCAATAACCAAAAACGCGATGATGATTTATCAGGCCACTTTTGTATAACCAATCAAATTACTCAAAGCCCCATGAAATCTTCAGCATTGAATGATTTAAATTAGGGTTAAAGGTATTTAGTTCTTAATTTGAAATGTACTTCGATTAAATAATTAGTTATTTGTAAATATTTGGTTGTTTTATATTAAGGATTTAATGTAAATACATAATTACTTAGTTGAATTGAATTAGTTAAATGACCTAGACATTTAAATAGTTCTCTATTGGGTGATTTAACTAGCGATTAACGAAATTTAGTTCCTAAATGAAAATTAGTTCGATTAAATAACTAATTTAGATTTTAATTTAAAGAAATAGTCCATTCTCGAAGTGGAGTTGAAATATAGGGGAAAGGGGAAAGAAAGTCAAAAAGTCTTTCTCCACTGATTTAATAGTGAGCTAACAAAGGCTCAATTTTAAAAATAAAACGTCTCTACATGTTTCGAAGGTAGTAACCTTCATCTTCAGGAGACAAAAACAGTGATGCAGTTAGTATTAGCAGTAGAAAGAAAACTGTTGGTGGAAAGTGACGCAGATGGAGATGGAGAATTTTTTGAAAAGCTGTCCAAAAACACACAACAATTATTCAAAACAAAGCTAATGCTAACAACATGTTTATCAGCCTTTAAAGCAAATTGAATGTATTCGCCTGCAATAAAAGAATTAGTGTATGTACCTATGTCTCTCAAGAATTGTCGGGTCGGTTTTTAATGCCCCTAATGGAGGGTGTTTATAGCATTAAAGTTTACTAAACATTCCGATGATGAGTGCCCGCGGTCGTTTAACGGATGGGTTTGTACTGTATTTAAAAAAAAACAAAGTTGATGATGGTTGCGAAAAAACGAAACGTCGGATGGAAAATGTAATTAAACCATGCTGTAGAGGATAAAAAGTGGCAATCAAAATGTAAAATTTATTTTAAAAAATCTCTTCAAATAGAATTAGAAAACAATTAGAACGATATCGTAAAAATTCGGGTTCTCCCGAATGTCTTCGGAAATATTCGGAATATTTAAAATTTCAAAACATGACGGTTCATAGTTCAGTAATGCGCAACTTTTCTCTAATTTAATCGTCTCTATAATATGTCCGATGGTTTAAAAGATCCCTGTAGAGTACATTGTTATCTAGGACACTCCTTTATACCTTACACGAGACGGAAAAATGTCAGTAGTGGCTCTCACCTGTACTTATTTGCATCTTTGACTATTTGATAGGTGTCCACGCCGTCTACGGTCATGTTTATGTCATCTCCGAGGACGCAAGATCTGTAAATAACTCAATTGAACTGAAATATCTACTTTCTAGAAGTGTAAAAAATTTTCACGATTAAAAATTTAAACTTGTAGTAAAAACATTTCTTAAAACTTAGGCATTCTATTTAGTTGCTGAATATCTGGAAGTTGTTAATCCTTCTTGCACAATTTTTATTTCATTATTTGAATACCTCTTTTTCTTCTACTTTTTAATTGTTGGCATAAGACTTTATTTCTTTGTCTTTTTAAAATGTAGGTGTAGTACTCTTAATATTGTAATTGTATCCATCAATCGTAAAAATATGACTCGCTGCAATCTGTATTTTATACGAAAACACTGTGAAATAAATATTTATTTATTTAACATGAATTTACTATGAATGTACACGTAGGTAAGAGCCTGAACCAAATAATCTTTAGAAATCACGGCATTATTGAAGGTTTTCATCGTGAATAATTAAACACTCATTTTTCTTAGAAGTGAGGTTGATAGGGCGAGTAATTAAAATAAAAATAAAAAGTTATCTACTTCCTACTTATTTGACACGTTCGTTTAATAAAAGTCTACTTAAAATGTAAATAGTCGTAATTGCAGCGGTAAAAATTATCAAAACATTGTCAGTGGAAAATTGATTTCATGTTTATAGATAAGAAATTTCTGTTTTTATTGGTATAAAAGTAAACTTGATTGTTTTAGATATTGTTTAGTGCAACATCAATTGGCAAAACGATGTCTGGGGTTTTCATAATTTTTTCAAGTTTTCTTGGTGTTGTTTTATGCTTTGCATCACACTCACAATACTGTGGACGTGTATATGGTAAGTTCTCTAGGTTATAAAACATGTTTAAATTTATATCCGAATTAAGTCACTTTCTTGCCAATTTAACCGTTTTTTTTTGCTCGCTTTCATTTTTTTTATTATTTAACCTTTAAATGCTGACGTCACTTCCGCTTAACAGCCGTTCCACAGAATTGGTCCCAGTACAGATCCTTGTGACACCCCAGCTGTATTGTCCTTCTCAGCTCCTGCAATTTTTAGTTTCCGATTCTTAAAGTAGTGTTTTATTATATTTATTATTAAGTATTGCGATATAGGCCTTTACCTAAGGTCGCTGACGATATAACTCCATGTTGCATTGTTAAATGCATTTTTACGTCCGGTGTAATGAGAACACATCACCTTTCTCTAGCCTGTTCTACGGGTTCTACCACGGCCTTTACCGCCTGAATTGTTGACCTGCCCTTCATAAAACCAAACTGTAAATCGAATACTCCTCCTTTGTTCTTTAGCTCTTTTATCAATCTCTCTTTTATCATTATTTTAGGATTTTTTCATTCTATCCAGAAGACAGATAGCCTAAAACTTGAAGCTTCATCTAGTGTTTTTTTATTTTTCCACAGTAAACATTCTCTTGATATTTTCCATACATCCGGAAAATCCTATTTCTTGTCAGCCTATTTAAAACTTTAGGCGTAAATTCCATTGCCCTCTCAACCATTTCTCTAACTGGTTCTGGTGAAATTCCGTCCAGACCAAGTGCTTTTCCGCTTTTCATTTTTTCGCTCGCTGCGAGAGTTTCCACAAGTGAAAATCATTTCCTCTCCCCCACTCGTCTTCTTTGTAGGTGAAAAAGTTTTTCCTTTATACTCGTTACCCCATAGATTGTCATTTAACTCATTACATAGGTTTATCTAGTTTTCTCTTTTGGCCTTATTGTCTCTTAAGTTCATTCCTGGCTAGTTTGTAATTTGATTTTACTTTCTCTATTTCCGGGTCGTTAATATTTATTCTCCTTTTAAATCGCGTTCTTCTTCGTCTGATATGTCTGCGTTATTTTCCGTCTTACTTATTTTAATATTCAGTTGTTTCTGAAATATTTCTGTATTAAAGAATATATTTTGACGTCCGTCTTGTTGTCTTCTTTTTGAAGTTTCTTTTTTAATTAAGTAGTAGTAGCAGTAGTCTTAGTGGTTGGTGAGGAAAGGCACATTGTCCTGGTAAGCAGACCAAGGGCTATCCTTTTCGGATGGCCCTAAGTCTTCCCAAGTCAACCCAACCACTCAGGGCCCAGAACCTCGTCAAACCAGCCTGGCTTTATCATAAAGATTGGGATATCGTTTTAGGTGAGATAGGAAAAAGCCGGTAGCAATGACCACCAGTTGTTTCATCATTCAATTGTACTGTTCAATATTTATATCTAAATACCTCCGGGGGAAGAAGGGTCACGACTCCCTGGATCTACGCCACTGGTATAATTAATTAAAATAAAATTTTATGATAACGACGCAGAATTAAAGCTACATAGCATGTTATGTTACTTTTATCGGTTGTTAAACCTAAGCTCTTTTTTATATTGTTATATGTAATGTGCTACTTAAGTAGTCCTTTTTCATTATAATACCACCCATTATGCATGCGACAATTTTTTTTTAATAATTACTGTAGTTTATGCTTACGAACGAAATTACCCATCAATTAGGTGAATCACAAATTTGTATAGTATGTAGCCTTCTTATCAACAATTAGTTGCTACAACTGACGTGATAATATAATATGCATTATATGACTTATTTTACGTACCTACATGCATAATATGAAATATTATAGGTAACGTCTTGTTTAAGTGTATTTTAAACTATTTTAGTGCTCAATTCTATTTGAAACTAAATATTAAGGGGTGCGTTTTCTTTATAATTAATTGCAATGAAGGTGCAGTGCTGGATTGACGGATAAGCAAAGTAGGGTTAACTATGGTGGCAGAATTAAAAGATTACCAAGTGGCCAATTGTGCTTTGTTTACGATAAGTTGCAGCAAACATACATCATAACAAACGATTGTTGGTGGATGGCCTATTAGACGTTCTGGCAAACTAGTCAACGGATCAGCTTGGAAATTTGGGAACTTACATAAGTGAACGTGCTCTCTCCTTTAAAATTATTTTTAACTGTGCAGTGTTGCCGATTCTACTAAAAAGTACTAGCTAATTTGATATTTTGAATAGAGTACCCTGTATGTACAGGGTGTCCCATTTTCGACACTTTTATAGGGTATCTCCGTAATTATTAGTGCTATCAAAAAAGTAAAACTTTGGTCAAACTTAAAATGGTAAAATCAAAATTCGAAAATTTTCGCTCGCTTAAGAGATACGGGGGAAATCAAAAAATTGATAATTTCAAAATTACCCTATATTTTCTTAGTTAAAAGAGATGCAGAAAAATGTTTTATACAAAAGTTTCTTTATAATGATTGCTGAATAATCAGCAGTTTTCAGAATAATTATACGGGGTCAGGTAAAAAGTTATCGGACCTAACCTAATTTTTTTTAATGGAACACCCTGTATATTTTAATCTAAAAAGATAGCATTTTAAATTCTCTTTTCAAATATATGACACACCATGGATGATATTGGTTTTCTAGGCGATTTATTTAACCTTTATTACTTTAAACCACAGTAGGCCACGAAACAAAAGCTAAAATCCGAGAAACAACTATGTTGTTATTAATATTTAACGACAATTTTATTATTACATATTCGTTTGTGAAAATGACTTATCAATATATTGAAAAATATGATATAATATCAGGTTATATTGAAAGTGGAGAAAACGAAGAAATGGCGCAAAATTTATGTTTTGTTCGCTAACCGGAAAAACGGCAACCATTTAAGGACATATTTAGATGACTGGAACATAATTTAGAAACATGCGGCTCTTTTACGATGCCGAGATTAAAAACCTATAATAAAGAAAACAAGGAAAATGAAGAAATAAACGTGTTAGGATTTGTCGATGCCAATAATCAGGTAATATATCTTGTGATAGCTTTGAATAGTAGTAGCTCAACTTTTATTGAAGTTAAAACTTCTTTAGGCGCGTTTAGCACTTTAAGTGGGTATAGACTGAGCCGTTAGATTCGGCTATGCAACGCTCATAATGCAGTCGGGGAAAGAAAAAAAACTAAAATATGACCAAATGCATAGTGTATTTGCTTTTTATGGATCGATTCTTTCATCGTCTTGAATTTGAGATTTGCGGATGTTAGATTGTGAAAGGTTAATAGAGAATCACTTCTGTCTTGTGGTCTTAAGTACACATTCTAATTTTATTCTCTAAAATCACTTTGTAATTTTAGGAACAAAAATCTACGTCCGTCAGAAACGTAGAAACTGAAACTGGAATTCCAAAATCTAAGGCGCAAATAATTTTGACGTCCAATAAATAATTTCCCTATATTGTTAAAATTACCCAATATTTGCATACTGGTGATGATGTCAGACGATTGGACTGTCACTGGTGTTTAAATAAATCTAACGAGGATCGTCCTTCTCACCAAAATATAATTTGGTCACATAAATGTCGAATTACAAGTTGCGGAATTTATAACCGACATAATGAAAGACATTGGAACTTCACAAATCCCCACATGGTGCGACCTGTTCGCCAACAAGGTCGATTTGGGTATATATTAGTTGTTTTTTTGTTTCAAAACAAACTGGTGTATCGCTTTTTTGAAGAAAATTTAAATGCAGATAGATATCTGGACATAGGTACTCCAATCAAACTTTTTCGATATCCTTGATGATGTTCCTTTAAATGAAGTAATAAAGATTTACTTTCAACAAGATGGCGTCCCTACCCATAAGGCTCTTCGAATAATAAGAGAGTATTTAAATACTCACTTTAGAAACCGTTGGAAAGAAACACAATATGGACCTGTAAGGTGGCCACCACAATCTCCGGATTTAACCCCTTCAGATTTTTTTCCTTGGGGAGTGTTGGAAAATAAAATTTATAAAGAAGTCATTTTAACCCGACAACAACTTGATCAAATAATTCTTGAGGCCTTTGCAGAAATAAAACCATTACACATCATGAATGCCTTAAAATCCATTCGAAAAAGATGTCAAGAGTGCATTAAAGGCAATGGAGGAGCTTTCGAACATTTGCGATGATTCCCGTTATTTTTTACCCTAATCTGAATCTTTTATTTCGATTTAAAGCAATAAAGTTTAAATAAATCGCCTAGGAAACCAATATCATACATGGTGTGCTACATGTTTGAAAAGAGAATTTATATTCCTATATTTTTAGAATAAAATATATAGGGTGTTTCATTTAAAAAAATGAGGTTAGGTCCGATAACTTTTTTACCGGTTAAAACGGCTGATTATTCAACAAACTTTATAAGGAAACTTTTGTATAAAACATTTTTTTGCATTTCTTTTAACTAGGAAAATATAGGGTAATTTTGAAATTGTCAATGTTTTTATTTTCCCCCGTATCTCTTAAGCGAGCGAAAATTTTCGAATTTTGATTTTACCATTTTAAGTTTGTCCCAAACAGAGCACATGACACCTATATTACTTTTTTGATAGCACTAACAATTACGGAGATACCCTATAAAAGTGTCGAAAATGGGACACCCTGTACATTAGTTTTTTTTTAGAATCCCTATTAATTTATTAATAAATTCTCTTAACATTTTCCTATACCTATCTGTCATCGTTTTCGAGACAATAATTTATTTCTGTTTTCTTTTTCGCAAAGCATGACCTTTAAAAACTGCCGATATTTTTAACTTCGTGACAGATTAGGACATGGAAATTTGGTGGAAGTTTGTGTATGTATCTTAGTTATTATAGTACAGGGTGTTTCAGAAATACAAATATTTTGATGATGTGGAAAAATTACTAAAATTATAAGTACTTTTTTTAAATGGAACATGGTATTTTATCTCTGATTCTAAAAGCTCTTAAAATTTTCTGTCTTTCTATATAAAATGTTCTTATACCCATCTAGAACAGTTTTTGACTTATGAGCATTTATTTGCAAGATTTATTGTTAACAAATATCAATCATATGAGTTTTCAGTAAAATTTAACCTATGGCAACTATTGTTTTAAAATGTTTGACATTCTGCTATTATTTATTTAGTTTATTTGTCAGTTGTTGTATTTAAAAATTCTATTTTAAAGTTTTGAGACAAATGGAAGAAAACAACAACTATCAAATAGTAGAGTACTTTATGAATTTATTATTTATAATTTAAACGAATTCAAAGCAATTGCGTATATTTTTCAAGCTTAAGGTTACTTAACCAAATCTAAGTTGTTGCGTACAGGGCGACATCGACATACAAATAATTTTCATTTGACTTCTTACAAAACTACTAATAAATTAAAAAGAAATCTAATTAGGTTTTAATAAATGTTCAAAATGTTGACCGTTGACATCTAAGCATTTTAAAATTCGAGTTTTAACACCATATTTGTAGTAGAAAGTATAAGTTCATCAGCATCCAAACTTTAAAAAGCGCGATTCACCCGGTCTTCCAACTCTTCCCTTGAATTTACTGGTGTTTTGCAAACAATATCTTTGACAGTACCCCAAAGGTAAAAATCTAAAGGCATCAAGTCTGGGGACCTGGCAGGCCAATTCCAAGGGCCCAAACGCCTGAACCAGCGATCTTCGAAAACTCTCTGTTTTTCCGCACTTACTGTGAGAGTGCAATGAGCGGGAGCCCCGTCCAGTTGATACCAGCTACTGCGATACTGAGCAAGAGGAAGATTGTCCACGAAGCTTTCAACAAACGTATTTAAAATTTCTCAGTATTTTCTAGAAGTCAAGTTTTCATCATACGTTAAATATCGAATTTTGTCGTCCATCATTAAACAAAAAACATTAAATTGAAATTTTTCTTGAAATGTTGAATATCTCATAACATGGCGATTTTCTTCCGCCCAATATTATTTTTCCTATTAAAAATCCCTTCGCGAGAAAATTTGGATTCATCACTCCAAACAATTTTCCTTAAGAATTGCCGGTCTTCCCTTCCTCAATATGAACTGATTCGCGAAACAAAACTCTTTGTGGAAAGTCCTTAGGCTTAAGAAATTGAACTTTGGTAAACTTATAACCATGCATATTATGTTTAGACAATATTTCTTGCACACAGAAATAGGTTAAGCTTAAATCTTCTTTGGCACATTTTTAAAATTGCTTTGAATTCGTCTAAATTTCTTGTTGTTCATTGATGCTAAATTTGGATACATTTCGTTGAACCTTCTGCAAGTGCGGCTAATAATCTTATAACACTGACCATGTAAAACAAATAAATTCATAAGTACTGTATTTGAATAGTTGTTGTTTTCTTCCATTTTTCTTAAAACTTTAAAATATAATATTTTAATTACACCAACTGACAAATAATAGTATATTATTAACCAAGGTTTAGACAGCCATTATTATTGCCCGAGCGGAGAGTTTAAATCACGAGGAGCGAAGCGACGAGGGATTTAAGACGCGAGGGCTATTATAAGCTGTCTAAACCGTGGTTAATATATTATTTTTTCCACTACTACAAACTTTTATATGAGATTTATCTTTATAGTATTAATAATTATAAAAAATTATAGGTAGGTATAAGTATATTTTTTAATCAAGTTACCTGCGCTTTGGAATTGGCAAAATATTTTGTGGTTTTGTCAGGTGGCTTTGTCAATGTCAATTTGTGTTCATTTGTGTCATCAGATTTCACGAGTTTTGCGTTTTTTTAAAAAATGAGCGAAGAAAATGTTAGTGATAATATTATGTGCACACCTCCCGAATTAAGGATGGAAGCAGAAAAAATGTTGATTGTATCGATATTTTACAATATCAAGTAATCTAATATGTATTGACAATTATCTGGTTGCCTAACCACAATGAATTGATGTTGTAGAATTAAAAAATCAAGTTACCTGCGTTCAAACAAAATTCGGTTAAGGTCAAAGATCGGTCAATAATGGATTTCAATGGCTTATTATTGACCATGATCAATAATGACTTATAAGGTAGAGAAAAACGATTTCTAGCGTTAATAATCGGTCAATAATGGCGATGTTATAGGTTAGTAGTGGAAAAACTAAATAAATAATAGCAGAATGTCAACCATTTCAAAACAAAAGTTTCAGTAGGCTACTTGTTAAATTTGACTGAAAACTCTAATGATTGATATTTGTTAACAATTAATTTCGCAAATAAATGCTCATAAGTCAAAAACTGTTTTAGATGGGTATAAGAACATTTTATATAGAAAGACAGAAAATTTTAAGAGCTTTTAGAATCAGAGATAAAAAGTATAATTTTAGTAATTTTTCCAAATCATCAAGATATTTGTATTTCTGAAACACCCTGAACTATAATAACTAACAAATAGTCCATTCTCGAAGTGGAGTTGAAATATAGGGGAAAGGGGAAAGAAAGTCAAAATGTCTTTCTCCACTAATTTAATAGTGAGCTATCAAAGGCTCAATTTTAAAATTAAAACGTCTCTACATGTTTCGAAGGTAGTAACCTTCATCTTCAGGAGAAAAAAGTAGTGCTGCAGTTATTATTAGCAGTAGAGAGAAAACTGTTAGTGGAAAGTGACGCTGATGGAGCCTTTTTTAAAAAATATTTTGACAAGATATTAAAAAATTGAATGCAATCAGCATACTGAAATTGTAAATGAAAAATGAAATGTTATATTTAATTCAAAATTCCTGTGAAGACTCTGTCAATTTGTGGTCGAATTTAAAAAGGGAAGATGTTCGTCATTTGAAAGTCATAAGTTAGGATATATAAAAAGAATCTTTTGGACATTCTAGGTCATTTTATAAAAAAAAAAAAAACGTTTATGTTTTATTATTAAAATAATATCCGTATATTTGAAAAACCCCAGTCAAGATTTTCAAAAAATATTTTGGTCCCTTTAAAAAAACTCAACACAGTTGATTTGATACCATCAAGTAGTAAATCAATCCTGCAATTTTAGAAAAAAAAATCAATGCTTTGTCTCACACGCCGACGATTTAAGACATTTTTTTTTAATTGATTTTAAATGATTGATTGATTCGTCATTGAGACAAGTCACGGACATGTACGATTTTCTCTTCATTACACAGCAACGACGTGCTACATAGCGTTAACGGTTAAGTTTAATGTACGAGTTTATACACAAAATGACTATCTTAACTTAAAATGTCAAATATTGGACTTGTACTGTTTTCAAATTCATCGATTCAATAGGTCTACGAATAACCGAATAAAATCAATTCATACCATTAAGTAACACTCCCTGTTTTTTTAGTTTCTTAGTGTGAAAACAAATTTCCAGTTACTTAACATCCTGTCAGGAGCGGATACAAATTTTTGCAGGAACCCACCTTTTAATTAAGGGGCGGAGAAAGTGGAAAAAAGTTACAACCGGCATGCGGCACTGGCAATGTAGTAAAGTTCAAAAGATAATACTTATTATTTTTCAGACAACGAAGTATCGGACGATCATGCAAATTTAATTGTTGCAAAGCACAACGAGCTAAGAAAATTGATATCTGATGGCAAAGTACCTGGACAACCACGAGGAGTGAATCTTAAAAAAATGGTTTGTAAATTTATGTTATAGTTGTTCCAAGCTTAATTCGATTACCTAAAAAAGTATTAAGCTCCTGACCATAGGCGTCGCCTCTATCAAATAGTTAAAATGCGGTTGTAGTAGATTTTAATTATTATTAAATATTATATGTTATAGCTTGTTCATAATAGTTTATATCGATAAGAGGTTTGTATCCGTTACCTTGCCTGCAGAGAACGCATGCATTTAATATTTTTAAAATGGTCTTTAGGTAAAAGAAAAAATTGCCAAAAACAATTTAAAAATAAGTCTTTGTCCAGCAAAGGACTACAATAAGATATGAGTTTTCCTTGCCAGAAATACAGTTAGTGGTTAGGTATACATTTTAACAACAAATTGATCGCAGCAGAATCACAGTAAACGTTTCGTAATACAACAAGTACTTAAGATACCAAACGAACATAATTAATTTAAATCTCATAAGCAATTTAATGACTGGAATCGTTAGAACTTTCAAAAGTAGAATCGTTTCCAGGTTGAATTACTACTGACGCTATAGGCGGTAAAACAAAATATCCATTTTCTGTTTTTAAAACATGATCTATGCAATAATTGTTCCATGCATCTCTACTCCTTTCGCTAATTACCTGCCGAATATTATTAAGGACAACTGCGCTTAAAGTTGGTGATCGTTCATATTTTCGTTAACGTGTTCTTATTCTATCCCAAACTATTTCGATAGGATTAAAGATACAATAATATAAGGGTAATCGCGAAAGGGTATGGCCGCGCAGTGCAAAGAGTATCAATCACATATTCTTTTTTAAAGTTTTGACTTTTGGTAATCTTAATTAATTCCTTTTTTAATGGAGTTCTTTCAGGAATATTTATACTTTTGTTTCTCCTAAATGTTAGAATTAGGTATTTTATATAATATTCCTGAATGATACAACTCATTGTCCAAAACAATTACCGAATTCGGTGGAATGTTGGGGTATAAGCTGTTCGGTAAACTATTTTTCAAGCAAATCTGCGGTCAAATATTTATCATAATCGGTCGAAGATTGAGTGATATTTTTTGCTGACAAGAGCAGCGCATTAGGTACAAAGCCATCTTTACTTCCGGCATGAAGAATAATAACGCGTTTTCCTTTCGAACACTATGTATTTAAAGTACAATTTTTTGTACTGTCTACCCAACTATACGTAACAACATCATGAATATTAAACAAAGTTTCGTCTAAATAAATTATACTTTTATCGGATTCATGGTACTCTTTTATTTTACTCAAATGGTCCTCTCGTAGTTCAATGATACGAGGAGATTCCATTATAATTCAGTTTTTCTCGGATTTTCTTTTTTTAAACACGCGTACGTATTTCAAATAACGCGTTGACATTAAACATGTAAATATTTGTTTCTTAATTTCGGACTTGTTTCGCTTTCGACTCTGACACCGACTCATTATATTCCTGCGATAATTCACCTTGACCTTCTGTTTTAAATTGTCGCCAAAAAGCCATACTAATATAATAAAATATAGATAAGCCAAGTAAAAACTCACTTGCCTAAAACACACGCCCATCGTACAACATGAAATAATATGTAAATTACTCAAATCGTTTCAACCAGTGACGCCACTGTCCGATTCCCAGTATCGCACGCCTCAAAAATCAAGTGACTTTAAAGCTGATAAGTGATAACTCAATTGACAGAAGCTTAAACTATTTTCTGTTTTTTTCTACAGCATATCAATTTGCACAAAAATGCTGCTATATTAATTGTCCCACTCAAACCAAACAGTTCGCTCTTTAAGCTGCGAGCGGGCCTCGGCGGTCTGTCCCCAGGGTGTTGCCAATTCTACAAAGTTTTCGTAAGTGTGGGAGAAACATAAGGGTTTCTTAATTTTTTATTTTTTTTTTGTTTAACAACAGTGAAAATCTGTTTTATTTCGATGTCAATTATTTTTTATTTTAATTATTTCTTAAGTACCCAGAAAATTACTATAATATTCATGAATCGCTTGTTATTTTTTCCTTTGACATTAAAAATTTCTTGGCCCAAAGTACATTTGCAAACTAACTTTCAAGAGAGTTACCGATTATCAATTGACTACTGATATAAACTGTTTTGCAGTTTTACAACCCTACCGATTGAACAAGTATAAAAGTTGAATATTTTAATTTTGTTTTATTATTTGACCTATTTCTGAAGAAAAAACTGGGCTGCCAGATGTCCAGGGCCATCGGGACATCTCTTTAGCCGCCAGCTGTTCAATGCTAACGGTGGATGTTTACCGGTGCGTCATTACTTGCACGTGACTAAAACCATATAAATCTAATCAAAGTTACGAGATGCAAGGAGTCGAAGCAAAGTCAAAATTTTCGTGGCTAGCGTTTAAAATGAATAAATAATAACAAATATCCATAAATACTTAGCGCCAACATGCTATGAAAAGAAGAGTTTTTAGAATTAAATTGAATTTCAAGGCACAAAAGCGTTTAAAAGCAATTGTATCAATTATATATAATTTTTTAGAGACATGACAAAGAACTGGCAGCTGAGGCTCAGAAGATAGCAAATACTTGCAAATTTGCTCATAAAAAGGTACATGATGGTAAGTAAGGAACCAATTATACTGGCATATGTTTTCTATTCCTAAAATGTGTAATATACAGTGTCACCATTAAAGTCCGCACCATATGGAACTTTTTTTATTAATGAGGTTAGTTAAAATTAAATTTGGGCAATCGTTTTTGCTTCAAATTAGACTAAAAATTATATAATCAAATGTCACCATCTGTCATTCGGTATCTGTCAAAAATTACATTTTAATCAAAAAATGCTGAAAAATGGCATTGTTTTACCGAATTTCAAAAAATTTTATTAGAAAAAGTTGTTTCTAGTACAATTCTTGGCCTAAATACAAAGTTTCAGTTTTCTAGCTCAAAGTTGATTTTTTTGCCATTTTTTCTAATTAACTTTTTTTTTATTTAATGTAAGTTCGCTTAATGGATATTAAACTATTTGCTTATACCATACTCAATATTTTATTTAGTTTGTATGAACTTTTTTTTACTAGAATGCCATTTTTTTTCGAAATTTAAAATTAGAGGCAAAAAAATTTGACACAGGTGGTGCAAAGTTATCCTAATTTAAAAATTTTAACAGATAGACGTCAGATGTTTCGTTTTTCAAATGACAAATACATCTAAATATTTGATAAAAATTTTATTTTATACTTAAAACTATCATTATTATTAAAAGGAACAAAAAGGAACTTTAATCATTTTAAATAGGTAACACAAAAGCAATATAAATTTCACATTTCAGTGTGACGTCCTTCTCGCTCTATACAAACACCCGTCCGTCTATAAACGTCTTTGACAGCATTTTGTAAAAAGCTTGGTCTTATATCGGCACAACACTGTCTTATCGTTTGTTCCAAATGCTCGATATTTCTAAACGGTCGATTCTTATAAACTTTCTGCTTAAGATAACCCCACAGAAAAAAGTCTAGTGGGGTTATGTCAGGCGACCTGGGTGGCCAGTGACATTCTCTATCACGCCCTAAAACTCTGTTTTGAAATAATTGGTTTATGCGTTCTTTCACTGCTACAGTTTGATGTATGGGTGCACCATCAAGCTGATACCATAAGTTATGTCTATGGTGTAAGGGCATGTTATCCAAAACTTCGGTAATCTCGTTATTAAGAAAATTCAGGTACCTTTCACCAGTTAAGTTTACTCTAAAGAAGTATGGTCCAATAAGCTCATCTTTCAAAATTCCACACCAAACATTGGTTTTAAAATGATACTGGTCGCGACATTCAATTGTGAAGTTAGGATTTTCTTGGGACCACCATCGGCAATTTTGTGAGCTCACGGTACCATTCGAAGAGAAAGTGGCTTCATCTGTCCATAATATCTTGTATGGAAAAAGAATATTCTCCTCATATTGTCCCTGATACCAAAACGAAAAATCAAGTCGGATATCAAAATCGCGTTCTTTTAATGTGTTTATAAACTTGGGTTTATATGCCCGAAATCGATTTTTCTGAAGAATTTTTCTAACGCTTTCCCTCTTGCTTGTTGAATCACTTATCTTGGTTACACTAGTTTGACCGTGGTCAATAACAGTTAAACAAACATCAAGTTGTGCTGCTTCATCGTATTTACTTGCCGCGTGAGGTTTCTTAAAATTATTTTGAACAGATCCAGTTTCTCTAAATTTTGACATTATTCTTGAAACACTGCTATGCTGCAAATTTTTTTCTGGATGCCTCTCATTAAAAATGGCAGATACTTGCCGGTGAGGCATATTCTCTCCACAAATTAAGACAATTTCTATTTTTTCTTGAATGGACAACATTGGTGATAACACTGAAAACTATAACTTGCGAAAATATTCAAATTTATGACATTTCTTTTATTTATTCGGCACTCTAATTCCTTTTTTTTTCCATAGCCTACTTATAAAATTCAAAATTGCCTTGATATTTTATTGTGGATAAAAAGAAAATGTGTCTAAATTTTGAACTAATCTGATATCTGGGAATTTTATTATAAGTTTTTTAAACTTCTTAGGTGTATGTACTATCAAAAAATGGAATATCTGACGTCTATCTGTTAAAATTTTTAAATTAGGATAACTTTGCACCACCTGTGTCAAATTTTTTTGCCTCTAATTTTAAATTTCGAAAAAAAATGGCATTCTAGTAAAAAAAAGCTCATACAAACTAAACAAAATATTGAGTATGGTATAAGCAAATAGTTTAATATCCATTAAGCGAACTTACATTAAATAAAAAAAAAGTTAATTAGAAAAAATGGCAAAAAAATCAACTTTGAGCTAGAAAACTGAAACTTTGTATTTAGGCCAAGAATTGTACTAGAAACAACTTTTTGTAATAAAATTTTTTGAAATTCGGTAAAACAATGCCATTTTTCAGCATTTTTTGATTAAGATGTAATTTTTGACAGATACCGAATGACAGATGGTGACATTTGATTATATAATTTTTAGTCTAATTTGAAGCAAAAACGATTGCCGAAATTTAATTTTAACTAACCTCATTAATAAAAAAAAGTTCCATATGGTGCGGACTTTAATGGTGACACTGTATATACAGTGTGTTTCAAAAAACCTGTGCCATCTGAGTGGTAAATTCCTACTCTAAAATCAAACAAATAGTTCATTTCGACAAAGGTCCGCAACCGCTTTATTTTTAAGATACATAATGTTACATTTATAAAGCGGAGTACGCCACTGCCGTTTTCTCTCTCTACACAGTTATGTGGGTAGTTTGATGTCTAATGGGAAGTTCCTTTTATAAACTTTTTGATTTCGGCTTTGTTTAGGAAATAAAAGCAATTTAAGCAAACTCTGATATACACGTCACACGAAAAAGTCTAGGAACCATTTTCGTGTAGTGAGAAGTTTGGAAAATAATATTTATTTTGAAGATAAACAGTGGCGTATCATTTTTTTCATAAGAAATATCAAAGTACAGGGCGATTGCTTATATTTTACTGGATGGATATCTCGGTTAATATTGGCATTACAAATAAGTTTAAATTAGTATAATATAACTGAACTGCGAGAAAAGTGACGCACCTAAAATTTTGTGAAAGTTTGATGACTCGTAACTTCTGAACTGGGTAATCGATTTGAATGATTTTTTTTTATTTGATAGAGTTAATCTTTAGGATTAATATACATGTTAAATATTGTTTCTTTCTTATGATTTTGTGGTGTTTAGAGCCTGATACAGATATGATTATTTTTTTCAGAAAATTTAGAACACCCTGTGGATTGTTTCAGCATCCAATTTTGTTTTAAGCTAACATTAGCTTATTGAATGACATGTTATTTATCTTTTGTTTTTTGATTCATGTACCTATCTTATGTAGGTCAAAAAATACCATAATTCAATTAAAGAATAGTAGATTCTGTAACGAGGTTGGAATGAAAATTCGATCCGAGTATCGAATTTTCATTCTAACCGAGTAGCAGACTATATTTTCTCCACGACCAAAAAGTACGAATAAAAACAAATAAAATCTGTACAAAGCAATTAAGTTATTTATTCGCAATATTCGTAATTTCAGGTGGAGTATTATCCAGTTCCACATCTAATTCATCCGATTTTTCACTCATTTTTTGACTTGCACTAAAATTTGTCTGAAAATAATTATTACAACGCAGCCATTTTTATCTGACACTGACAGTTTCGAAATTCATGGCAACCTATGTCGTTTAGATCAATTACAGAATATTCATTCCGTATCTTGTTATGGAACGAAAATACACGCAAAACGCATAAGAAGCAAGTGTTTTAGAATAAATATTCCAACTCAAGAGCGAGAATTTTTACATTCTAATATCAAAAATGATTTTGGAATTATTGCATTCAGTAATGGTCGTGGAGAAAAGTACTTTCCACCCTACATAAAGGAAAAACACTGTCAACATTTAAAAGCTTTATTAAAAACAACAGAAACAGGAAAGTATGAAACAAAATGTAAGCAAACTGCCATTTAGTACCGAGTGTTACCAACTCTTGCTCTAATTAAATCCTCTATTCGCCTTGGCACGCTTTGGATGAGGTTGGAAATGGTCACCTGAGGAATATTATTCCACTCCTCCACTAGGGCTTTGCCTAAGGCATCATCAGTTTGCGGAACCCTCTGGCGAGATCTAACTCGCCGCCCTATTTCATCCCACAAGTGTTCGATCGGGTTCATGAACCTTTTGGTGGCCATACCATTGTTTCTATGCCGACCTTATTAAGATTGACAATTCGGGCGGTATGCGGTCTCGCATTGTCGTAGATAAGAATAATATTGTTCCCAATAAAATGTGCATAGGGAACAACATATTTCTGCAAAATATTTTCGGCACACATTTGAGTTCTGTGCGGCCTTCTAGTGGTATTCCTTTCCATATCATTACGAATTCCCTTCCATAGCTTTCTCGCTCGCTGATTAAACCTTCTATCGTTCTTCAGTTCGTCTTCAAAATCTTTGACGACCATCAGACGCAAACAAACAAAATCGAGACTCATCGGTAAATAAAACCTGAGACCATTGTTGCTCATTTCAACCTCCATATATTCTACAAAAGTTTAGGTGAGCTGCACGATGCCTGAAAAGTAATTTTGGACCAGTTGCTGGTCTCCTTGCTCTCAAATTTATCTCTTTTAACCTTCGACAGACTGTATGATCACTTACATGTATACCGCGTATTTCTCTTAACACATAGTTTGTTTTCACCGCAGTTCGAAGGCGGTTGCGTAACGTTTGCATTTGAATAAAACGATAATCAGAATTCGTTGTACATCTAGGACGGCCGGAACCTACTCTTCTATGGTAATACCGCACAAAGAGAAAATTTTTATTCACAAACTGACACATTAACGTTTGACATATAGAATCAAATAAAAATCTGTAACATGTGTTTTATCGCCTAATTACCATTTAAACATACTGTTGGCAGTGTTTTTCCTTTATGCAGGATGAAAAGTACTTTTCTTTAATAAAACTATGGTATTTTCTGACCTACATGAGATGGGTACATGAATCAAAAAACAAAAGATAAGCAATATTTCATTCAATAAGCTTATGTTAGCCTAAAAGAAAATTGAATGCTGAAACAATCCACAGGGTGTTCTAAACTTTCTGAAAAAGACAATCATATCTGTTTCAGGTTGAAAACACCACAAAATCATTAGAAAGAAACAAAATTCAAAATGTGTATTATCCTAAAGATTAGCTCTATGAAATAAAACAAAAATTCGATTCAAATCGATTGACCTGTTCAGAAGTTACGAGTCATCAAACTTCCACAAACTTTTAGGTGCGTCACTTTTTTTGCAGTTCAGTGTATATAGTAACAAAATTTTGAAGCATTCTTAACGGGTATTCAGGTTATCAGAAAAAACAAAAGCGCATCAGGATCTTAAAATTTTCAGGTTCACCAGAATCTTAATAAGAGGCTCTTCAAAACCAATGTCTTACGTTAGGGACTTGGCAAGCAAAAAAATATTAACTAACTCTAGAGAGAATGCCGAACTCTTTATCGACAGATTATGCGAGCAATTTAGTAAATTTCCCTCAACCAATCCTATAAGGGATGCGCGAGTCACCAGGACTATTTAAATCTATAAAAATATGCCACATAACTCTGGAGGAGGTTCGCTCCCTCATGCACTTTATAAGTCCAAAAAAGCGCCTGGTCTTGATGGTATCAATAACATGCAAAGTTGTTGAAAATCTGTCTGAAAAAGCAACAACGAATGTAGTAAACATAGGACAAGCTATACTCGAAAGAGGTTGCTTTCCTGAAGGCTGGGAAAAGGCTAAAGTGGTATTGATACCAAAAACTAGTAAATATCTAACGTTGGCGGTCAGTTATAGACTTATAAGTGTATTATCATGCCTTGGCAATGTCACTAAAAAATTAATACTAAATCGGGTAACCGATTTTGTATTAGATAATGACGTTTTACTACCGGAGCAGTTTGGGTTTAGAACGTATGGTGCGCCAGATAACATGACTGGCAGTGGCGTAACTAAGGGCATGCGCGCCCCCCGCAAAATTTTGAAAGCGCCCAACACCTGTCTGAATCCTTCACATTTACACTATAGTAAAAAATATATTGCCATTTGTAAGCGTTTTTTAATATAGAAGGATACAAAGTATTGTAGAGAACAAAGAACAATTTTTTGTTGTCATGGGACTTAAAGGCGCCCCTGGCTTTGCTGCCCCCCCCCCCCCCCGCAATGCGGGGCCAATTTTTACGCCACTGATGACGGGAAACCAATACACCAAGAGGTTTCATCCGCCGCATGTCAACGGGAGCAGTCTTTTTTGACGTGTCGAAAGCATTCGACAGGTCTGGCACGACGGCCGCACACTGTAGTTGATAAGATTAAGTACTCGCTAATCAAAGTTTTAATATAGCACATTGAGTACCATACAGTGAGAACGTAAAGGTTGGAACCAATTTATTTAAAATTCATGTGTTTTTCTTTTCGAAAAAACGCTCGAACCTTCAATCCTTCATTTTTGTTACGCATTTTTTTAAGCGTATTTCATGTATATAGGTTATCCCAAAAATAAGTTATGAGGGTTCACCTTATCTTTTTAAATGGATACCGTTATTTTATATTATTTTTTGGGATTCTGCATAAAATTCTAAACCTGTTTCATGAATAATGTCATATACTTAAATTCAGCCGTTTGCGAAAAAATCGTTATTTGGATTTTAACAAACGATTTCTTTATTTAATACTAAAATCATAAACAACTGTTGTAAATAAAGCCTTTGGTTGTTAGGGTGTCACACTGACAGTGGCGGTTGTCCCCTGATTTGAGTAGTTTTGCCGCGTGTCAAAGTGTCTGGCAAAAGTTATTTTGATAATCTTGTAAAAATGGTATACGCTTAACTGAAAGAAAGCGAATAGAAATGTTAATAATGATGGCTATGGAGATAAAATGCGCACAAAAATGGAAGTTTGAAACTTTTCAGTAACAAGTCTCCTCGCAGAGAACCGATTCGATCTCGATCTACTGTCAGTAAAATAGAACAGAAGTATAGAGATTTAGGTCATGTTAGGGACAATTATACGAAAGGTCGACCTGCCGTATTAGAAGATACACAATTAAATGTGTTGTTGTCGGTTCAAGAAGAGCACCATAAGGCGAGTAGTATTATTGCTTAGGAAAATCATATCTGCAAAACATCCATCCTAAACTGTTTAGACGATAATAAATTCCATCCTTACAAAGTCCCATTGGTTTTAACTCAAAGAAGATGATCATGAAAAAAGGGTCCAATTTTGCGCGACAATGGTGAATTAGTGCAATAATCATCCACAGTTTTCGAAACGAATTGTATTTTCGGATAAGGCAACGTTTTGTTTGAATGAGGCAACGTTTTGTTTGAATGGACGTGTGCCCAAGCAAAACTGTTGGTATTGGGCTACAGAAAATCCACGCTGGATTATAAATTGTCACACCCAATATCCTTAAGATGTTTGGACCGGCATTGTTAAAAATATAATTTTGGGACCCTTTTTCGTTGACGGAAATTTAACAGGTGAAACATATTTATAATTTTTAGAAAATGATTTAGTACCGTGCCTTGCCACAATATACCCTAATTCAGAAGATCCTGATGCACCGAACAGTTTTCTGTTGTATCAGTAAGACGGGGCTCCGGCCCATTACACCCGCCGCCCGTGGGCGTGAGTACCTTAACACAGTTTTTCGCTAACGATGGATTAGCCGACAAGGTTCAACTGAATGGCCGGTCAGATCTTCAGATTTAACCCTTTTAGATTTTTTTTTGCGGGGTTATCTTAAGTCTACGGTATATGTTGACCGACCAAATAATATGATAAAGTAACTTTTAATTTTTTCTGAATTTTCCTTTCTTTTCGATAGGTAATAAATAATGTGTTGTTATTTGAAGTTATGACGCAGTTTCCTCGTAAACGGCTGAATTTAACTATATGACATATTTCACGAAATATGTTCAGAATTTTATGCAGAATCGAAAAAAATATTAAAATAGGGGTATCCAATTAAAAAAATTAAATATTCTCTCATAACTTGTTTTTGGGATAATCTGTATACATGAAATAAGCTTTAAAAGATGCAGAGCAAAAATAAAAAGTTGATGGGTCCGAGCGTTTTTTTTGAAAAAGAAACACATAAATTTTGAATGAATTTATTCCAACCTTTACGTTCTCACTATATAACATTTATACAGTCGATGGACAGCATCAGGTCTAAACCGAGTAATAACTGTTTTCCGATGACATCGTGATTACTGCCAGCTCAGGGACACCCGGGGTCGTGGTCTCTCATCTGCAACGCCATATTGTTATCCTCCAAGGGTGGCTGAATACTTAGAAACTTCAACTAACTACGCAGGTCATATTCTTTTCGAAGGAGAGAGTAAAATTATCGAGGACGTGAGTCAAGGTACAGGGACATTTTTTTAAGTGTCTCACTCGATTGACGATTTTCCTGCTGACTATCTTAAAAAACAAATAACATATTTCTGAATGATTTTTGATAAGGAAGCCGAATTTAATGTCAAAAAATACATAGATTTACAAATTTGACAGATGAGACGCCATTTTTAATTTTCTTAAATGGCAACCCCCATAAATAACCACACGATTGGATTGCATTTGGCGATCCGATTCTAAAAGTATATAGTTGTTGATACTTATTTTCAGCCGTTTCGGAAATACGGGGGTTCCTAATTTGCCTCCATCGATTTTGTCTTTTAAGTGTCTCACCCCTTTAATAAATAGACCTTCTAAGCTGAACACCTTAATTTTTTTCACAGTGACATAATTTCGCGTGAGCAAGCGATCTACGGTATAGTCAAATCCGACAGATGTCAAAAAGTGGCAGATGGAACGATAAAATCAAATATCTCTGCCTTATCTTCGACATAAAAAAGGTTTGGAAAACATTTGTGTTGATGAAAGCATTGCTAAGGTACAAGCGCAGTTGGACCCCGTGTCCCTACTATGTGCTAGAAGTAAAATCAACTTTAAGACATGAACAGCCAATTACAAGACATTAGTCAGACCAATTTTGACTTACGGTTAACCGACTTGGTGCACCGTAAATAATACAAGACATATAATAATATAACTTTAAGAACAACATAGTTATAGGGGCTAGCCACTTTTAGGTAGGTACATCAGATAAACATTTGATTAAAGTTATATGTTATTAGGACGATGGCACGCAGTTGGTCAAAATCTCTACATCAGTTACTCTACAGGACAAGACAGTGAACCTGATTGGTCAGGAGCTATTCAAGCATGGTTTGACGAATATAAGGACTACACTTTTGGAGCATGTTGTAATAATGGTTCTAAAATGACAGGACATTACACACAGGTAAAGCGCAAAAACATAACATCATTACCGTTCGTTTCTTTTTACCAAATATTATAAAATACTAATAATTTAATTATTTATCTAATTCTGATAAGTAAGCATATTTTATTTACCATGACACACTACATTATATTCCAAATTTGATGCTCACCCTTGGGGTTTTAGTTATTATTAAAGCTAGAGATATGGTTAAATTTGAACATTTTTAGAGAATTCTATGCCTATTTTAAATAATGATCCAGAATTGACTAAACATATTTTCTTTTTGAAGTATGTCGAAAAAACTGAAAATGGTCGATATGGTTTTTTGTTATTGCTACCCAAACAATTTACTTAATATCTGTCAAACTTCGTCATAGTTGGGATACTTTTTATGTGCTAAAAGTTTTCATCATGGCGTCATAAAAAAAAATTAAGTTCAAATATGGCAACACCGCCAATTACTATAACTTGAGAAACTATCAAACCAATAAACACAATCTTTTAAACTTAAATAATAGCTGCACAAACTTGTTGATGACATATTATCTTACTAATTATTGTTCAAAGTGTATTTCATTCTAGACTGAGCGAAATAGCGAGTTGACATAACATAGACCGACGCGTGTTGCTAATAGGGGACAGCCCAGACCTCTGAATTACGGCAACTAAATCGAAGAAGTTGCATTAAATCACTGTTCATAACTTATAATAGCCCTGAAGATGGGTTGTTTTAGCTAGCTAGCTTAGCTAATCGTAACTGGGTTTGACGAACACATGCGACGTGGCCTGCAGCAATTCATTGTTTAAGCTGGCAGAGACCAATATGGGAATTGTGATGCGTTACTACTCGGGCTAGATTAACTCATGATTCGGAGCTATCAAAACTGGATCTTTTAGTTGTTCTAGCTTACTTAACAACTATAGATTTAATTGTCCTAAATGTTGGCAGGGAATCTCAATAGAGCCAAGAAACACAAGGAATATTTAATATTATGTAAGGATTAATTAACAAACACTTGTTACAGAAAACACATGCTGGGTTAACTGACATTACTGACATATCTAATAACATATGATAAGCGTCAAGTGAAAAACAACTACTCTATGGACGAATAGGGTTTGGCACTTTCAATATACTTATTCCAACACTAAAGTTGAATTATTCTCATTTTCACGCACCTGTATGAGAACGAACTCTAAACAAAAATAAAAAAAGATCCCTCCGATCGACGATTGCGCGGATATCAAGTCCAGTTATGTGGTCTATGGCGACGCGACGTGCACGAGGTACTAATAACAATGGGATGAAGTTACCGCGCCAAATCGGCACGAGCGCCAATTCGGAACTTTCCGTGACCTTTCGATCGGTGATTTACCCTCGACATGTGTTTTTAAAGCACTCTTTCTGACTTATTTCAACTCAAAATAATTTACACATGGTAATGAGTTAAAATAATGCACGTCTGGGTCAAAATGGCACTTTAAAATCAGTTAGTAAGTTTTCTCAATCCAAAAACTGAGTTCAGGTAACTCATATAATGAAGGATTGTGGTAATCCCAAATGTGTTTAAAATGTTGATATTTCTGTGTTGAGGCGAGCCAAAAGAAGCTGAGTTATTGTAGCATTTTTTAAATAATTTGTGATAATTCGTAGGCTCTAACCTGAATAACATAGAAACGTGCGTTAAAGTAGGTCTAATTCTGCAACTCACGACATCGGTAAATCCATTTTTGGCAGTGTAGTCAACACACCGTTGGCACTCTTTTTTAACGGTCCCGCAAACTTGTCGATTAGTGTTTCTATAAATAGACCTTAGGACATCTCGGGTTCAAGCATCTAAGAGTTTCAGGCAGAGCAAACTAATAAACTTTATTTTTAGCGGCACCCCATAATTAAAAGTCTAATGGTATAATATCTGGAGAAAGTGCAGGCCATGATACTGGACCTTTGTTGAAAATCAGACGGTAGTTAAAGTTCTCTCTTAACATTATCTGAACTATTCTAGTACCATTTTATTGGAACCAGATATTATTCAATTGTTCGGGATTGAAATGTTCTCTGATTGCTGGAATAATCTAGTTCTAAGCAACTCGACACAAAGAGGTGCTTATCTTAAAGGTTTATAGTTAATATTATAAAGAATTAATATATAATTCTTTTACCTACTATTCCGCATCAAACATTAAAATCAAATCAGTTGCCATGTTTGTTAAAAACACCGCAGTTTGTGAATCGGGTTTTATCGGCCATAAAACTTTTGACGAAAAGGCATCATCTTCTTCACATTTTTGAGGGTACCATCTGGAAAATTCCATTCTTTTAGGGCTGGTATAAATCGTCCCTGAAAAGCCGTAAAGGCGTATCTCTATTATTACAAGTTTTCAGTAAAGCAATTTAAAGAAAAGTGGTGTCACTATTCTCTTTATAAACCCTAAATGATTAAATCTATTATACTTCCATTTTCACATTTATTTTAAGCAATATCTATTAAACACCATAGGCCATAACGAAAGTTTGTAAATTTACTATTAAATATAAATATCTGCTTTTGTTCGAGATACGCCTTTACGTTTTGCTAGTAACAAATTGTTGGTCACTGATCTATTGAGATACGCCTGTTCAAATTAAGATGCAAAAGGATTTAATTTTAAATTTTGATGGAAAATAATCAGGAGAAACGGGTATTTATTATAATATTTTATTTTATAAGGAAAACGAAATGACAGATTACAATAAATGGGGTCTTCTGAATACCTTTATTGAGACCAAAACGAGATACTAACATTTTAAAATCGGGAGAAAAAAACAAAACGGTAATATTTTAATCATTCATTCGTATGAGGCAAAGACTCATAAAAATGGACATGCTCAGGTATCTTTATGACTGGCGTTTTACCCGAATATAGAGCTTTTAAGTCATTGTATTTTGCTAATGATATTGGGCGAAGCCCTTTATTTAATGTATTAAGCGGGTTCATCAATATTGGTGTATTTTGGCGTTTTAGAGTTAGTGATCGATAGTTTTGATCTTGGTGTCTCGTTTTAAAATACATTTTATCTAAGGCATCTTTTTCACCATAAATTCAACCATGTCTGTCCATTTAAAAGCATTTCCCTCATCATCGATTCTTATAGTACGCAACCTAAAGTTTTCACTTAATGATTTATAGTCCAAGAAATCATGAAAGGTTAAGGAGAAAATTTCATAAGGTTTTGCATCTCTTGCAAGACGAAATACGGGTATCAGTTGAGACGGTACAAACAATTCACTGGCCTTTTTAATTGCGTAATTAATCGCACTATGGGCGGAGTCGCCTTCACTTTGACCGTGACTAGTGGTAAAAAAACGAAGGCTAATTTCTTCTAGGTCTTTTGATTGTGAGATAAAGTGCAAAAGAGCTCCTGCCACAATGGTATTTCGGTTTTGCCCCCACAACCATCTGCGAATAAGTTGGCTACACGGATTTTTTTTTCGTCGTATTTTAGTAACGTTTAAACTAGTGCTGTTGATATTTCACAACCACCACGTCCACTATCGCATTCATTCCAGGTATAGCAGTAGCAATCTCGAGACACTATGTCGTAAAAGGTTAAATTATAAATAGCCACAATGGTATTTCGGTTTTGCCCCCACAACCATCTGCGAATAAGTTGGCTACACGGATTTTTTTTTCGTCGTATTTTAGTAACGTTTAAACTAGTGCTGTTGATATTTCACAACCACCACGTCCACTATCGCATTCATTCCAGGTATAGCAGTAGCAATCTCGAGACACTATGTCGTAAAAGGTTAAATTATAAATAGCAAATCTTCATTTATAGAAAACTGCACCGTGGTTTGACATAGGCAAGTATATTACCTGTTGCAAATCAAAAGACATGCAAAGCAAGTTAGGATCATTTTGGGCCGCAACCTTGGAAAAGTTTTTGATCTCGCATATAGCGTCTTTTGTTCTTGTATGTTCGTCATACATTTCTTGCATTTCCAATTTGGTTTCTACAGAATCCTCATGATAAGTTTTGCATAAACCGCACTGCTGATCCTTTTTCGGTCTATAAAATGAGAGATTCATACCTTTAAAAACAGAACGGTATATTGTAAAACATGGTTTTTCAGTCACGGGTTCTAATTCCTCAACGAACATTGCATACATTTTCTTTAAAGTTAAGTCACTGTGCAGATATTCTCGAGTGCTCTTGGCTCGGCAATAATGAGACTCCACTCTTCGAAATCGATTAATGTGATCTTCTACCAATTTTCTATTAGCTTGATCCTTTAACGCAGCTGCATCACCCCTACCACCACGGCGATCCTTTTCAATTACACCAGTAACTTGAAGTTTTTCAAATACTGTTCTGATTGTCTTTTCACTTATACATAACGTGTTTATAAATAGTTTACGACACACCTTGACTAAACTACCTTCAAATGGCAGAAAAAAGAAATTTGTGTTCTGACGTCGCGATTGAGCTTTATTGGTGGTGGTCGATTTCTTGTTTTCCTGTTTTACGTACCGTGAAATAAATTCTCGTTGAAGTTGAATGTCACCTAATTTTTGAAAATCTGTAAATATAGCTTGCCTATATTCTTCACTAAACTTAACACACTGTCTTCCGCCTTTTTTACACCATTCAGTGTTACACCTTGGACCCAATACCCGCTCCTTTACAGTTTTTTTAGTATTAACTGAAATGTATTGTGCGCCACTGCGTCGTAGGGTTTGGGCTACTTTCTTTTTGTTTACCCTAATAGTTTCCTCTTTTTGATGTTCTCTTGGAGCTCCTTCTATATAAAAATCTTCTGGTATTCTTTCCTGGATATCTTTACTTTGTTTCTTCTTACTAGGTCGTTTCTTTAAAGTCAAAGTAGAGTCATCAGAGTCATCACACGAAGATTGAAAAAAGAACTGAGAATAAATCACCTTCCGCGGCATAACACATTGTCTTGCACCGACAGGCATAAACAAGCAAAATTTGAGATAGGCCTCAAATATTTAAGTATTTTCTTCAAATAAAATTGTAACAAAAAGGCGTAAGTCAAGATTCGCCCTAGCGCGATCAAAAAATATATTATTTTGTGGCGTATCTCAAGATACGCTTATACGTCAAAATATTTTTATCGAATTTTTGAGATAGGACAAAGAGGAAAAATTTAATTTTATGGAAGCGGTGTTAGATTTAGATACGCCTTTCCGTCACAACATAGAGTACATACCTACATGTTTAAATCCGGGTCTAACTCAATTTCGCCTAAATTTGAGATACGCCTTTACGTTATAACAGGGACGAAATATGTGATAAAGACCCTCTTCATCAGAAACTTTACGAACAGATGACTTGCCTACTCCAGTTGCCGCAGCAACGTGTCTTGTGCTTATTTCGGGATTTTTAGCTACGCAGACCAGAATCTCTTCTTCTTGTTCCGGAGTTAAAGTCTTCGGGCGCCCTGTAGAATCCCGTTTAGGACGAACGGTACCTGTTTCTCCTAATCGGCCGTAAATATTTTTGAACATCTTAAAATCAGGTTGTCTTCGATTTGGATAGAGTTTCGAATATCGTCTCTTGGCTCCTCGTTCATTAAAATTTTCCTGCGCGTATACACACAACATATCCCGCATTTCTGCGTTTGAAAACAAATTGTGTCTCGGCATTGTTACTTAACTTACGATAAACTCAAAAATTAAACATTTTCTGACAAAGCTATCTTACCATAATCAACAAACAAATAACAACATGGAGGTTTCATAGCAACTGCATCATTTCATTTGTTTTCTCATAGCTTAATTTAAGGAAAAAGTTTTGTTTGCAAATTATAGTAATTGGGCAGGGTGCACCAAATAATTTAAATGCAAATATCTCCGAAACGGTAACTCTGGGCGACCTGAACTTAGTATACCTTTCTTACGTAATACATATGAAAAAAGTATTATTTTTATTAAAAGCTTAAATCCACTCAGGCACAAAAAAGTTATGACCTAATAAATGTGCGAAGAATACCGCAGACAGCGCTCCCTACATTTTACATTAAAATTTCATAAAAAAATCAATTTCTCGTCCTAAAACAGCCCTAATTACAAAATTTTGTGAAAAAAAGGTTAGTTTTCCTCAAAGTTATTAGAGAAAAACAAAAATGAAGTTTTAACTTTAACACCCTGTATCTCAGTTAATATCAACTTTCGGATATAAGTAAGTATTATTAAATCCTAATATTTTTACGTGAGGAGTCTGTGGTTTTTTCTATGCACCATTAATTAGCGGACACCATGTATATCTTTTTTTTTAAGTTGGATTAAAAATAAAAGAAAATGTAAAACTTTCTTGTACTTAGCCTCCAGAGCGAACCTGTGAAGGGTTAGGTGCAATTTGGGCATGGTCCAAAAATTTTTTTCGCCTGCATCGTTATTTTTTTTATCAGGCACCAGACACTACCTAATAGAGTCCATGAGCCGCGATTGGCTGTTAATTATTGTTTAATTTTTTGGGATATTTAAAATAGAAAATTAATTTAGAAAATTTGATATATTTTATGAATTATGTCTAATACATTTGTGTTTTATATGTACACTGTGGCTCAAATTAAAGGAGTACTCTTTTTAATTGTGAGTATTTTATTTCAGTTTGCACTGATTTAATTTATTTTTGTAGTGATGATGAACTGAAATCGTTTCAGTAAAATGTGATATTGTTATCAAAATATTTTGAACAGGGCCGGAATGACAGGTATATTTCCACAAGCGTGCGCTTATGTTCGTTTCAAACGGAAACCGATTTATTTAAATTTCAGATAATATTACGTTTTTTTGGTAGCTCAACTATCGAGAAGTCTCCAGTATAGGTTTCATTGTGAAAGATTTTAAAATTTAAGAAATACAATTTATTTTGTTCGATCTTAACTAACAAATTTAATAATATTAACAATTAATGATATCAAGACTAAAACTATCACTTAAAATCGAAAGTAGTCTAAACATTTACAGGATAACATTATGAATATGACCACCATGATTTTCTATTACCGATTTCAGTCGCCTTCGCCATAGGTCAATAGCTGCATTGATTATGTCCTGGTTAAAATTATTTCAACAGAACTGTTACCTTTCCTTTAGCTCTTCGATGGTGTTAAACCTTTGACCACTGTGAACATTTGCCTCTAAAATTCCCCATATGGAATAGTCAACAGGATTTAAGTCTGGACTATTGGGATTGGGTGGCCACATCTCCGGTTCGATGTAATCGGGGCATTGCTCAAACAAAAACATTCTTGTACTTCGAGAGGTATGGGAAGGAGCACCGTCTTGTTGGAACACGTAATCGTCGCAGATTGCTTCAATTTCAGGAAGCAAATGATGTAAAATTTGTTGTTGATACGCGTCCGAGTTGAGTTTTACTTTGGCATCTACAACAATGAGACTTGACTTCCCCAATTTGGAAACTGCCACAGAGACCATTACGCCAGGTAAAAAGTAACTTCTCTCGATTAAAAGATTTTCCAAAGGGATTTCCCTCTTTACTCGCACAATTGCGTATATCCTATTATGTTTGTGTATTCTTTGGGCCTTAAGTACCTAATACATCTTCTCATCTGAAAACCATACATTTGCGATATTTTCCCGAGTGCGGAATCTTCGTAGTAATATACTACATCTTTCTAATCGTTTCTCCTTCACATTGCCATTAAGTTTTTGACAGTAAACTTTTTTAAAGACTTTGAGTTGGCAATTATTTTTTATAATTCTTTAAACTTCCAACGTTTATCTTTATGGATCCATTATTTTCTCTAAGATGTCTTAAAAACTTTCCAACTGTTCCAACATACCAATTTTTTTCAGGAAACTCCTTTATAATTTTTCTTGCACCGTAATTATGTATTTGTCGAAAATATTTTATAAGAATTCGATCCTCTTCACGTAAGACTGTCATTGAGTACGGATTAGCTGTCTCGAAGTGTACAAAACAACAAAAATACCATTTTTTATTATTTTAATAACAGTCATGGATGCTGCGATCATGGTTCAAGCGACTTCAAATTTCCAAAATAATAACCGCAATGTTCATCACCACTCCAAAAACAAACTAAATCAGTGCAAAATGAAAAAAAATATTCACAATTAAAAGTGTACTCATTTAATTTGAGCCACAATGTATATTATGTTATATTTACGTCAATTTTAGATAGTTTGGGCCCCTACTGAATATGTGGGTTGCGGTTACACGTATTTTGAAACAAACGATATTTGGAAGTATCGAAAATTGTACGTTTGTAACTATGGACCTGGGTAAGTATTATTTCTTTTTCAAAAATAATTAATGTCTTAAGTACAGAATTTATAGCTACTGAGTGTTAAGGTTGTCACGCACTAGCTTGACATGTTCCAGCAGTCAAAATATGATAAGAGATATGCCTCGATAGGTAGAGCAACACATTTTTTCACCCTTTGTATGTACGGGGACTATCATACTTTCTCTCTAATTGGACGGTATTTGTTCTATTTTTCATATTTCGCAAATTAGTTTATGAAAATCAATGATCTTCCTACATACTGCTGATATTTCTGAGTTATTTCCTGTTGCTTTGTTTTTTCATCAGCCAAAATCGCTTTTGGCACTTCATTTGATATTGGTTCCTAGTGGTTCTGCTGTGTAATATATAACTTCATTACGTACATGATTTGGTTGTACATTTTACAATTTATCGAAGTACCTTCTCCACGTCTCTAGAATTTCTGCTTTAGTTGTTACCAGGTTTCCCTTTTCGTTCTTAATTATCATACCAACTCGAAGTCTAAAACCCTTTTTCATTTAATTAACTTAAATATATACAATACAAGATTCAAACACGCGATGACTAAGCGAGAATAAAATAAAAAATGAGTAGGGTTAGGTATGAAATATGCTTTTAGATTGACAGTTCCTGCTGCAAACATACCAAAAAGTTCAGTGTTGCTATGCAAAAATGTGATCACAATGGCGGCCAGCACAGACAGGATAGTCATTTTTGGATCAAGTTACCATTTTCATAATCTGTCCAGTTTTAGTTCCTAGATTCGTGTAGGGAACATTTTAAAAATGGTTCCAGGGCACCTCGTGATCATGTTTAAAATTTCAACTAGACTAGAGTATGTGGCTAAAGTTAAAAATAAAATAAAATTACATGGTTAAAATTAATTAAGGTTTTTTACTTCTATTTTCAGAGGAAACTACATAGGACAATCTCCATATCAGACTAAGACTAGTGGTTAAGGATGTAAAGTAAAAGTATTTTAGAGTTATTCAATTAGAGTAGTTCTTCAATTTATACTGATTTTTATTAATCTTCTGGTCCTTAATAAGTTCCTGCTTCCTTTTCTAATTTAATAGATTTTGCTCTTATGCATAGTTTAGAATAGTATACACTGCGTCCATTAATTATGGAATAGGTAAAAAAGTACTCAAATTTTAAACATCCATATCTCCATCAAAATTATATCAATCCACTCAATTTTTGATTTATTAGGTAGGCCGTCCCTTGGACTACTTAGCACAAAGTATTTCACCCCACTTTATGTCTTTTTTATACAGGATGATGGCTAAGATACCAAGCCATGTAAAATGTGCTGATTTTAAAATTAATGTTCGGAAAATACGAAGCAATGGAAATTGAATTTTATTAGTGTACTGGTTACAGCTTTATGTTAGGTACTTACTCTACAAATTACAGCGCAGTGCCGTTCGTGTCAATTAAAAAAAAATAAAAAAATAAAAAATGGAATAGGTAAAAAAGTACTCGAATTTTAAAATCAATATCTTCATCAATCCATTCAATTTTAAGTTTATTAGGTAGGCTGTCCCTTGAGCTACTTAGAACAATGTGTTTGACCTCACTTTATGTCTTTTTTATACAGGATCATGGATAAGATACCAAGCCGTGTAAAATGTGCTGATTTTAAAATTAATGTTTGGAAAATACGAAGCAATGAAAATGGAATTTTATTAGTGCACTGGTTATAACTTTATGTTAGGTACTTACTGTACAAATTACAGTGCAGTGCCGTTCGTGTAAATTAAAAAATCTGTATATTGCAAATTATATTGACTGAAAACGTTTTACTTCTATTTGGATTTACGCTGCTAGTCAACCAATTGCCCTTGTCAATTTATCAAGATTATAAATTTGTTGGCAGTTCTTGACAAGGCCTTTTGTTTAGTTTCTTTTTTTAAAAGAATGCCAATATCCGATTCATATCTCCAGAAGAATGTTCCTATGCAAGAGGACTGTTTGAGCAGGGCCGGTCTCAGTCTGATATTGCCAGAATCATGAATAAAACGCAAGGGGCTATATCAAAAATTTTAAAACGGTATCGAGAATATGGATCGAATCAAAGAAGAGCAGGGCAAGGCCGACCAAGGAAAACAACTGCTAATCAGGATCGGTTTTTAACAATGCAATGTGTTCGGGAGCGATTTACAACAAGTACCAAGCTACAAGCACGGTTGTCAAACGTTCGCAATGTTCGACTATGTAAGCAAACAATACTTAATTGCTTAAAAGAGGTCCAACTGAAACCGTACGAAGCAGCGATAGGACCAAAGCTGGAACCGCACCATAGACGTGAACGATTGCAGTTTGCTCAAGAGCATTTGCCATGGGGTGAAGATGAACGGGCTAATGTTTTATTTAGTGACGAATCCCGTTTTTGTCTATACAACAATGATAGACGTTTAAAAGTGTTTCGAAGACCTGGTGATCGCTATGCTCAGTGTAATTTTAAAGAGCGGGTTAGTTATGGCGGTGGATCAATTATGGTTTGGGGAAGTATATCTCTAGGGGCAAAAACGGAATTGGTATTTGTAGAGCGATTAACTAGTGACAGGTACATTGCGGAAATTCTTCAGGAGCATGTTGTGCCTTTTGCTCCCTTTATTGGAGAAAACTTCATTTTTATGCAAGATAACGCACGTCCACATACGGCGAGAATAGTAACGGAATATCTAGCAGAAACGGGAATTACTAATTAACCCACCAGAAACTTTGGCTCAGCTGAGATTGACGCTACAAAAAATACGGGAAAATATGGATCAGGTTTTTATAAGAAATTCTCAGTATGCCAAATCGTTGTCAAGCTGTCATTAATGCCAGTGGAGGAAATACGCGTTATTAATTTTTTATTCTTATAATTAAGTTGTTTCTTTAAATTGTTATTACTATTGTTAAGTTAGTGTTATATCACGATTTTTTAATTTTTTTTAATTAACACGAACGGCACTGCGCTGTAATTTGTACAGTAAGTACCTAACATAAAGCTGTAACCAGTACACTAATAAAATTCCATTTTCATTGCTTCGTATTTTCCAAACATTAATTTTAAAATCAGCACATTTTACATGGCTTGGTATCTTAGTCATCATCCTGTATAAAAAAGACACAAAGTGAGGTGAAATACTTTGTGCTAAGTAGTCCAAGGGACGGCCTACCTAATAAATCAAAAATTGAGTGGATTGATATGATTTTGATGGAGATATGGATGTTTCAAATTTGAGTACTGTTTTACCTATTCCATAATTAATGGACGCAGTGTAGTACCTATGATGGATATTAATTTATATTGCAGGCTAGCAGGGTGTTACAAAAATACATTTGGAACTATAAATGATTTTTTTATGCTCAGATTTCCAATGAAGACATAATACGTGTGACAGAACGACGTGATGGCGATAGACTTGGTCTAGAGAACGTGGTAGCATGGAGACCACGTCAGTATCATTCCGCACAATTTAATAGAAACGTTTCCCTATCGGTCCCATAATTTAAATCGGGGCAAAATCACTTTTGAAGAATCTGGAAGATCAGATGGTACCTAGAAGTATCTCAAAGTTCGAATATTGTCGGATGTAGCCATTAATTATTAGTGTTAGTACCTATTCAGGTGCACCTACCCACCTGAATCTCGTCTGAATCTAACAGTCAGTTGTAGCGGGGGGAGGATCCCTTACTTCTCTAGTCAGCTGGTCAGCAGGCACACGCATAGTATTACACGCGTCCGCGAGACTACCGCGAAATGCAGAATCCTCGTTAAGTGAACCTTATAAGTAGTTTGGTCAAGAATTATTATTAGCCAAATAAAACAACTACTTTCTCAAAACACTTAAAATGTATTACAAAGAAAAAGAAAGTGATACTTTACAAAAGAGCCTTACATATATTTACAAAGGAATATTTACATCTAGCGAGAAAGAGAAAATCCCCAATTAAAGAGAATAATTAATGAATTTAATGAAAGTTAATTTCGAATTCGAAATCCCCAATAAAAAAAATAAAGAAATAGAACAGAATGTACTACCAGATAGTACACATCTTACTCCAAAACACTGATTAGTAAACAATAAGAGATTGAATTGAACTTTATAGAATCAAGAAAAGGATCACTTTACACGAGAATTAGTAAGTCAAGCAGAGAGTTCGGTAAAAATCTCGAAACTGATTTCACTGCGTTCTCGAAAAAGAACTTGTGCCTTAGTACCACACCCTTGGGCTCCTAAAATCCCAACCTTTTAACTTTTAACGAATTAAAATTCCCAAAACAAGTAATGGTGGTTCTCGCGTCCAATGACTGATGGTACTTGACCAATCACAAGTGTAATTGCACTTCCATCTTTTTAACCCTTATTGACCCTCCCCTTAATATTCTTAGGCTGTTCGCCGATAGATGGCTCACCTAGTCCACGGAAAGGATATAATTGAAAATTTTGATTTCCTTTCATAGAAAATTACTTAAACCTATAATTTATACAAAACAACAAAGTCGTAATTTAATTATACCTAAAAAGAGCTAGAAACGTTAAAAAAAAACCTAAAAAGTCGTTTTTGCTTGTTTCCTGTGTTTTTCAGGTTTTAGGTAAGTGAAAAAACAGATCTAAAACTTTTGTACAAGGTGTATAGGGCAGATACCGGTTTCGGTCTCAAAGTCGCAGCTTTATGTATTTTTCTTTTAATATCAAACTATATGATTCAATTTTCGCGCATTCTTTGTTTTTGAAACCCGTTGCATATGATAATAACATCCATGTGTTCTCCAACTTTCTAAACTAAACCCTAGTAGGTAAGGGTACTTTCTAAGAAAAGTACTTTTCTAGCAGATTTATGTTTCAAGTGTCCATAGAGAATATCTTTTTTTTAAGTCCAAAACTTTTCAATATTAGAAATATTTACTGTTATTGCTTTTAGTCAGGAAGTATCATAACGAATGAAATTAGGTCCAAAAAGGAGTTAGGTCTATATTACAGAAAATATGTTCTATAGTTTTATTTAGTGTTTAGCTTTTTAAAATACAATAAAACCCTTGCTTTTCCCAATACGAGCCACATGTGGGAAAGTTTCTTCAGTTAAGCAAGCTTTTAAATACAAATAAAATAAAATAAAATGTTCTATGCTGTAACATACGATACGATTATACCGGAAGATAGTCAACACATTGTTGTATTAAAGGATTCTTTTTTCTGTACTATCCATCAGCATCTCCTTTATCCAAATCCACTTTTTTTTTATTCCCGAGATGTTTAAGTCGACTCACAAATGTTGGTAAAAATATTAGGTACAAAATATTTCAGTTTGAGTTGCCTCTCTTTTGTGATAGTATATTCAAAATAACAAGTACCCTATCATAGGTATTACCCTGTAACAGATCGAAATCTGTATCTGCAATAGTATATAGAACTTGAAAACCAAGGGACCTGAGCCGCAACACCCTTGACTTGCTTTTCATCATCATCATCATTATTAGCGCTACAACCCTGGGTGGGTCTTGGCTGACTGCACAACTTTTCTCCAAAAGGCCCGGTCTTCCATCATTCGGGGCTCGAAAGAAATATTCATTTTCTGTAGGTCCGACCTAATGTTATCTCTCCAGCGCATTCTGGGTCGTCCGAGCGGCCTTTTCCCTGTTGGAACCTCTTCCCATACCAGTCTCACCAGTCTATCCTCATGAAGCCTTTGCACGTGTCCTGCCCATCTTAGTCGTTGGGATTTAATCTCCTGTACAATATCACTATCATTGTATAATTCTTGGATTTCGGCATTAGTTCTGATGCGATATTGGTCCGTGGTCGGGTCATGATGGGGTCCAAAAATTTTCCTGAGGATTTTTCTTTCGAAACGTCTAAGTTTTTCCTCATTTGCCTTGGTCATTGTCCACGTTTCTCCTCCGTATGTTATTATAGGTCTGACAATGGTTTTATATATTTTGATTTTTGATGTCCTCGTTAGATTTTTTGACTTCATGAGACTACCTAGCGCGAACAGGCATCGGTTTGCAGATTGAATTCTGCCTTTGATCTCTTCGGTGATGTCATTGTCAGCTGTGATTGTGGCTCCAAGGTATTTGAAACGTTCTACTCTTTCGAAATTATACGTGTCCACTGTGATGTTTTGTCCTATTCTATCTCTCCGCCCCGTTCTGTTTATGCACATGTACTTCGTCTTTTCTTCATTGATCTTTAGTCCTACTTCTCTTGTTGTTCTTTCGATCCTGCTAAATATGTCTTTCACAGTTAAGATTGTATCTCCGATAAGGTCGATGTCATCTGCATATGCTAGAAGTAGTTTGGGGCCTTTCACTGTTAGCAATTCCGTTTTTATTTCGGCTGTTCTGATGGCTTTCTCTAGGACTAGATTAAAAAGTAGTGGTGACAAGGCGTCGCCCTGTTTTAGTCCACTGCGTATTTCGAAGCTGCCAGATAAGCTGTTGTTTACTCGCACTTTAGATACTCCTCCTTCCATGCAGACCTTAGTCATTCGAATGAGTTTCCCTGGTATTGAGATCTCCGCCTTGACTTGCTTTTGTAAAAGTATATTCGAAATAACTTCAAAAGTTAGTAGCCTATCATAGGTATTACCCTGTAACAGATCGAAATCTGTATCTGCAATAGTATAAAGAATTTAGAGACCAAGGGACCTGAGCTGCAACACCCTTGTCTCGCTTTTGTGAAAGTATATTTGAAATAACTTCAAAAGTTAGTACCCTACCATAGGTATTACCCTGTAACAGATCGAAATCTATATCTGCAATAGTATATAGAATTTGGAGACCAAGGGACCTGAGCTCCAACACCCTTGCCTCGCTTTTGTGAAAGTTAATTCGAAATAACTTCTAAAGTTAGTACCCTATCATAGGTATTACTCTGTACCAGATCGAAATCTCTATCTGCAATAGTATATAGAATTTGGAGACCAAGAGACCTGAGCTGCAACACCCTTGCCTCGCTTTTGTGAAAGTATTTTCGAAATAATTACAAAAGTTAGTACCCTATCATAGATATTACCCTGTAACAGATCGAAATCTGTATCTGCAATAGTATATATAATTTGGAGAACAAGGGACCTGAGCTGCAACACCCTTGCCTCGCTTTTGTGAAAGTATTTTCGAAATAACTTCAAAAGTTAGTACCCTATCATAGGTATTACCCTGTAACAAATCGAAATCTGTATCTGCAATAGTATATAGAATTTGGATACCAAAAGAACCTGAGCTGCAACACCTTTTATATTAATTTTTTAAATTTAGTTCAGCAAGAAGAAAGTTATTAAAATAGTTCTTTTTTTTTTAAATAGTCATTATTATCACTTATTGTTTTCTTCAATACAAAAAATGTTACTTATTTATTCAAGGAATAATCAGTTTTTGTTAAACCTTAAACAAATGAAGGGCAAACGCTGAGAAAATTTATTATGATTTTTATCTTAATATGCGACTATTATTCAGAGCTGGTTAGTTATGTTTATTTGTTTGAATTAATATAAATACCCTTACCTAAATTAATTATTAACAGTCAAAAATTTTGGGCTAAACGATGCAGTTTTATTTTATTGCCTTAGTAAGTTACCTTTCTATAGAAACTGGATTTTGCAGCACAATTTTAAGTAAGTATTATTATATATTATAATAAATTAAATTAAGAATCAGAATAATTTTATCCTTTGGGCAAAAAACTGAACTTTTCGTTGTATAGTGAGGATGTCACAAGTATAGACTACAGGCACACAAGCATAGAAGCAAACATTTTTACACGTTCTTTCTTGAAATAAAATATTTATAGTGTTTTTACAAAACAAGTGTATTCCTTTTAAAAAGAGAAAAATTGGTTTTCATTTTAAAATGAAGTTATATTAATTTAATATTAGTATGTTGTAAGGTCAAGTTGGATAACTGGGACCTAATTTTGCATAACTTCTAAGAAAGAATAATTGTGGTATTTCATTTATAAAGTGTTTATATCCACAGGGTGTGGGCAAATAATGTTCGGAATAATTCTAAATTGATGCGGTAAGTCCAAGAACAGTACAAGTGCCAAAAATGGCGTTTTGACTTGAGATAGCCAAATCGTTTAAAATTCGAAGATCCATGTGTTGCGCTTAAAAACATTACAACATTCAAGGCTAAACCGATCTTAAGCTCCGCCTACCTACGGCGTTGAGGTGAGAAACATTACAAGTCCAGGACATGTACTGTTTTTGATCTCACTGATGTCATTGGTCGAGTGAGTATGAAAGTTAGGTTATTTTATTGTTGTCAAGCTGCCAAAACAATACTTTTGACGAGTTTTGAGAAAGTTAAAAGCAGTAGTTTTTGCGAAGTTTTAATGGATATTGATGACAATAATGATATTGGGGTTGACGGTCTTTATGGTAGCAAAAAGCGCAAAAGAGATACGCAAACTTGGAAAGACAATAAAAGGAAAAGTGCGGGGCATAAAGGTGAAGCATATGTTTCTACATCCGGAAGAATAGTTGCACCAAAAACCTTTGGTTCTCCATGCGGGTAAGTTCTATTATTAATACTCAAACGAACGTGATTTATTTACTGTTTCTTATTTTTAAGGTGTAAGCAAAAATGCACGGAGAAGTTTACCGTTGAAGAAAAAACTGTTTTAAACTCAAAGCTGTATGATGGTAGACCCAAAAATGAACGTGACACATTTCTACAAGGCTTAATCGAAGAAAAACCCATAATAAGACGCAGAGGACGAGTCCAAGCTAATGTTAAGCCCAAATCTGCAAGTTTTAAATACTTCATGTTGAATATCTCTGGAAACCGCTCAGCTGTATGCAAACAAGCTTTTATGAGCATTTATGCTGTGACACATATCCAAATTCAACGTATAACTAAATTGCTTGCGGCTGGTCAATCTCCAAGAGATTTGAGGGGACTACACAATAACAGGCCACGTTCCAAATCAGATGAATTGTTAGTCAAAATAAAAGAACATATAGAACGTTTTCCACGCAAGAGTACACATTATTCTTCAAAAGTATGCCAGTACTTAGACGCTAGGCTAAATGTTAAAACTATGTACTCTCTTTTTATTAAAGAAAATCCAGCATTACAAAATAACGTTAAGTATGAATTCTACTTAAAATATTTTAGGGAAAACTATGCACTCAAATTTGGAAGACCACAGGTGGACGTATGTTCCGAATGTGAAGGACTAGGTACTAAAATAAAGAGTAAAAGTTTAAATGACAATGCAAAACGAGTCGCCACAGCAGAACTGATTGTCCATAAGCGACGTGCCAAAAAATTTTATAACAAACTACAGGAGATTCAGCAAATGTGTCAAGAACGACCTAAAGTTGCCGGTATAACTTTCGATTACATACAGAATCTACCCCTCCCGATATACCAGTACAGGAGATCTTTTATTTTCGGCAACTGTGGGTATACGCTTTTCAGATCCACAATTTATCAGATAATACTGGACATTTCTACACGTACCACGAGGGGCAGGCCCGTAAGGGACCAGACAAAGTATGTACTTTCCTCAAAGATTACATAGACACTTTTATACCTGACAACGTTACCGAGTTACACCTATTTTCTGATGGGTGCCCTGGGCAAAACCGGAACAACACAATGGTGCGATTTCTCCTGGCGTTACAAGGAACCAAGCGTTTTAATAAAATATTTCAGTACTTTCCAGTACGTGGGCACTCATTCTTGCCCTGTGATAGAGATTTTGGAACTTTAAAACAACTCATTAGAAGAAGCGACCGAGTCTATCTACCAGAGGATTATCAGGAAATGATGGTATCCTGCAGGAAGAATAATCCGTTTACCTTTAAAGAAATTACCTATAAAGATATCCTTGATTTCAAAAACTGGTGGCCTTCTAGTTATAAAAAAACTGCTTCTATCATCGCCAAACCTGGTAAGGGTACGCAAACATTTACCATTTCAAAGTATAGACAGTTCGTTTATGACAGTTCATCCCCAGGATACGTTACAACCTATGATTATGTAAATGGTATTCTTTCTTATACCTTTAAGCTTCTCAAACAAAACAAAACAAGACCTGCTTTGCCAGAAGTACGTGCATATCAAGAACCACTTCCTATCAATCATAAGAAGATTGTTGATATTAAAAAAGTCATGCAATATATTAACGATGAAACACTGGAGTTTTACTATCATATCACTTCCTGGAAACAAAGTAACGCAGATGAAGACCCTGATAACTAAGTTGGCAGTATAGTGTAATTAACATTTTTGTATTAAGTTTACTGAATAAAACATTTTTCATATGCTTCGTATTCTCCATTATTGCTTTCAAATAGCTTGTCATTCGCTAAAACTCAAAAATGTAGAAAAAAAACTCTTAAAAAAAGACGTGAGTCCAAGAACAGTACAAGGGCATAATTTTGTTCTCCGGTAGCTTGGAGGGGGGGGGGGGATTTTTTCGGATTTTTTATATTTAATTATCATTCAGCTAAAAAATTACCATAACTTTTCAATGATGGCCAACATGGTGGCTTTACTCACTGTGGAGATATTATGTTTTTTAATTTTTTCTCAAAACTATCTTTTTGCACTTGTACTGTTCTTGGACTCACCGCTTCAATTAGACTCTCGTTTCTAGAGCTACAATTTTTTAAATAGTTTCTTGTTAATGGTCCCACTTACCCCATAATATGAGGGAACCGGAATCTATACATGTAAATTGCTATTAAAATGTATATTACATTATCTGTGACTTCTAGAAACCATTAGGCCATGTGTGCGAGAAACCCACCAAATTTTATACTTTTATCTTGAACAAGAAGGGTGAAATGGAAGATGCATTAGCAAACTGTTAAGTGTGAGAAGAAAAATCTACGTGAAAAATAGTGCAAGGCACAACAGGACATTAGAAAATATTAAAAAAGAGAAACAGTAGATTTTGTATATTAAGTGTTTAATCTATAAGATATACAGTTAATACACAAAATCTACTGGTTCCCTCTATTAATTCAAAAAGTGTACCGGGTGTTCCACCTAAGGAGGTAATTGGCTATATCTCAGAAAGTAATAACACTAGGACTTTGGGAAAAAATATATGTCGATAAAAGCGGTCAAGAGAAATCGCTGGAAATTATTTTCAAGTTCGAAAAATGACCGCTAGGGGGCGTAAGAGAACTTTCAAAATAGAAATGCCGATTTTCTCTTGATTTTTCTTAATAAAAATATGTTAAAAATATAAGCATTGTATTCTTTATAAAATTATGCAACTTTATGTTAGGAATCGTTTTTTTCTATTTTCAATACTAAAGTGGTGGGAGAAGGTCAAACTTTTTTTCTTTCAAACGCTGATATCTCTGCTTTGGATAAACCGATTTTATTCAACTTTGTCTTGAAAAAAAGCCCTTCTTTTCCTCTACACGCAGATCTATTAACTATACCATATTGATTCTGATGGTGGCCACTAGATAGCGTTTTTCCGTAATTCGAATTTAAGTTTGGACAGTTTGGTTATAATCTTGTGCTCTATAAACAATATCTGGTAAAATTGGAAAAATGTTTGTTTTGTCTAAAACAAAATACTTTATAATTTTTGGCAAGTTTTGTTAATAATTGGCAAACAATATTCTTTCTTTTTTTGTCATGTACAAAACAACACTGTATAAAGTGCGATCGATACCTCTACACTCTCAGCTGTTTCTTGTTGAAGTTATCGGTTGATAATTGAAGGTCTTTTTCTGAATAAGAAAATGTTATGTTAACTAAGTCATCTCCTTCATCTATGTAACTTTCTTCTATTTCTTTTTCCAGTGATAATACAGTACATTCGGATAATTCTGAAAGATTTCTGACCCTTTTCTTACTTGTACTGGCTGTTTTGTTGTCTTTTTCATTATTTCCTTGTTCTATATCTTCCTGGCTTTTTTTTTATCAATCATTTTTTCTGTTCTTCTCCTTTTTCTATGTAAAATTCTTCTGTAGTTATAAGATCCCGTGACTTCGTGGTAATTGAAATGTATATTCCAGTTGCTCCAAGTATTATGTTTTAGTTACCCCGATTTCCAGTTCTTGCCGGGATAACTGGAAGACAATATATACAGGGTGTCTCAACTTTATTTATACACGAAATATCTTCTTCCCTGTTCATGATATAAAAAAAAGTTTCAAGAGAAATATTTCTTGGTTTAAAGAACTACTTCTACAGAGAGTACATTTAAGTATACAGGGTGCCTCGAAAGTACAATTTTTAATATCAACTTTACTTTTTTAAATAGGACACAATATATTTTATGTCAAATATTGCTTCTTCAATCAATTCTTTATCAAAAATCTATGATATGTTTTATGCTTAATGTGGTCCGTTTCCTAGATAATGGTAAGATTAAATTAGTATCAAAACTTTGAAAATGCTTTGAAATATTAGGTAAACAATAATTACCTATTATTATAGTAACAAACTAGTGACATTTTAAAATAAATTTTGACATTTTTAACAGTGATATACATTTTTAACTAGAAGATAAGAGGTCAAAGTAGTAAGTAATTTTTATAACTATGCCATCACTTTTTACTCCGAACGAATATGTTGACATGCTGTTAATCTACGGCGAGTGCAGGAAAAAATCGCGGGATGCACAACGGTTATACAGGGAGCGGTTTCCAGATCGTCCAACACCATCGCTTTGCACTTTTGCAAATGTGGAAAGAAAAATGCGAACGGGTTCTTTTCCTACCTCGAGGGGTTCACAACATGCTCGACCAGTAAGAAACGAAACTAACACAATAAATGTCCTTGCACTCATAGTACTAAACCCTCATGTGTCAGTAAGAGGCATATCAGAAGGAACGGGTATTAGCAAGACTTCAGTGCAGCGAATTCTAATTAACAACGGATACCACACCCCTTTAAAGTTCATCTGGTACAAGCTCTACGGCCTAATGATTATGAAAGACGATTGAAATTCATCGCCTTTTTGACTACACAGTTAAATGAGGATCCACGGTTTCTGGAAAAAATTATGTGGAGTGATGAATCGCGATTCCACAATAACGGAATCGTGAATCGTCATAACATTCATTATTGGTCGGTTGAACATCCACATTGGGTTTGGGAAACTCATTTCAAAAATATCTGGGGAGTAATGTGTGGTGTGGTCTCTTTAATGAACGATTAATTGGGCCACACTTTTATGAAGGTACATTAAACGGTCAAAGTTATTTCAATTTTTTAATCGAGGTCTTACCTACGCTTTTGGAGGGAGTTCCCATAAACAAACGTTTTAATATCTGGCTTAAACAAGATGGTGCTCCGCCACATAACTCCCGGATTGTATCAGATTATTTAGACAATAATTATGGGAGACACTGGATTGGGAATCGAGGACCTGTCAGATGGCCAGCACGATCGCTGGATTTAACACCTTTAGATTTTTATTTGTGGGGATATTTAAAGCAGGTAGTTTATACTGGTGAAAAACCAAACAATTTGGAGGATTTAAAAAATAAAATTTCATGCGTCTGTAGAGAAATTCCAGCAGAAGTTATAAAGGTCTGCCTGCACTACGGAACTCCTCAAAAGATACGATATATGTCAGACCGAACATGGTCGTCACTTTGAGCATCTCTTATAATATCATTGTTATTTTTTTTTTAATTTTAGGTTAATTTTAAATGTATTTTAATTAATAAACACATCAGAAAATTGTATTTGTAATTATCTCGAAAACGGACAACATTATGCATATTATACATTTTTGATAGAGAATTCATTGAAGAAGCAATATTTGACATAAAATATAGGGTGTCCTATTTAAAAAAGTAAAAATGATATTAAAAATTGTATTTTTGAGGCACCCTGTATACTTAAATGTACTCCCAGTAAAAGTAGTTCTTTAAACCAAGAACTATTTCTCTTGAAACTATTTTTATATAATGAACAGGGAAGAAGATATTTCGTGTATAAATAGAGTTGGGACACCCTGTATATGATATATAATTTTTAATCATAATCTCAAGATATTATCACGTTCATATTCACTATATTCTGAGAATAACATAACCCGTGAGGTGGAACCAGTCGCCATCGGAGAAAAATGTCAGATCTAATAAATCATTTATTTCTCATAAACTTGGGGTAAACCACTCACAGTAATTCCTGCATATTTCGTGGAATAGTTGCACTTTATAAGGAAATAAATTTAACTATTTTTTAAGAATAGTCATGCATGTTCCATAATAAGATCTTCTCACTTCTTGGGACAGGCCAGGCGTCTTACACATTTTGTTGGTGTATTTTGCATTATTTCACGAACATTTGCAATAAGTGTTTTTGTTCTTACAGATGGTCGTTGAATAGAACCTGTTTACCTAAACAGAGCCACGGTTCTTCTCAGGCAATGATAAAAAGCCCCAGCAGTAAAAGCGACGTTAGGAGAATTTTCACTTATAATATCCCTAGTGATTAAATTATTACGCCTTTCAGCTCGAGATTAATTTTCAAAATATTCATGACCTCAAAAAAATTTCCGGTTATTAATTGAAGCACGTCGGATATTCGGTAAGAAAATTTTACACTCATTTATTAAAAAACCTACGTAAAAATTAATTTTTTTACATACATTAATATTACTGAAACTAATATCATAATGAGCCATGGAATAACAAAACAATCTACGGTTGTTAAGTGTGACAGTCTATTAGTTACGTATACGTTCACAATCATTAATTGAGCGAGCTTGTAGTTAATGTTGTGTATAATTCGATTTAGATTGTGTTTGAAAAGTTTTTGAAAATGTCTCGATTTGAAAAAGAAGGTCAAGATGTTATTAGGGAAAAAGCTCAAAACCTAATTCCAAATAACACGAAAAAATCCAAAGCCAGTGTTTGGAGGCAGTTATGATATTACCAATGAAAATATTTCAACTAAGGAGTTAGCCCAAGTATTGGAAGATTTTGTTTTTAACATGAGAAAAAAAATGCAAAGGATTATAAAGAAAGTGTTATAAAAATAATGTTTTATTCTGCAGCTAAACAATTGCAAGAAATGTTTTATGAAAAGTATGGTAGAAAGGTTTGACCCTTTTTTGGATATTGAGTTTGCCGCGGCCAGGGCAGCAAGGGATGCCAAACGAAAACAACTCCAAAATAATCCCTTAAAAAGAAAATTAAGTGCTTCGGCCTTAAGTTATGAAGAATATGAAAAAATTCTTCAGACGTGTGATAAAGATACTCCTGATGGTCTTCAGCATAAGCTTTTTTTTGTTGCATCAAATAAATTAGCATGGAGAGGCGGGGAAGGGTGTGCAGCTGGTGTAACATATTTTTCTGAAGAATTCGAAAATATGTGAAATTCAAGTGGACGAATTGAATATAATCCGATTTTTTCAAAGACGACTCAAGGTGGATCAAGGAAATTGGCCGACAGTAAATGGATTATTGCAAATATTACTAAACCAATGATATGTCCTGTCCTTCTTTTTAAAGAGTTGATGGAAAAGAGAAGTACATTTATAAAAACTGAGAGATTATATATATTGGTATAAAAATAGCCCAGTGGGAAGAAATACCATTTCTAACTGGTTTAATTTGGCTGCAGGTAAAATAGGTATAGATACTAAAAAATTTAAAGTCACGAACCATTCAGGAAGAGTTACTGCTGTGTCAAAACTTACCAAACGGGAATTGGAGAGCAACAACTTATTAAGATTACAGGACATAGTTAAGCCCTATTTGCAGCTGGATAGTGAACATCATCAGAACATAATTGAGACTATGAGAAGTAACATTCCCAGTACGTCAGGTAGTGACGTTCTTAATGAAAGTATTAATTCTAAGCAGCAAAATATGGTTTATAATAATTGTACTTTTAACACGAATAATAATTATAATACCAAAGATAATTAGAGAATAGTTTTTTAAAATATTGTTGAGAATAAATTGAATAGTTAACGCATTTTTAGTAAAATAAAATCATTAGAAATGTGTTATTATTTATTTGTTAATAAAGATTTTGAAGAAAATTGATTTTTACTTGTTTAATTAAGTTTGAAAAATTATCAATGAGGATGTGTAATTTTTTAGTTTAATAGAATAAAGTTATCTTATTTTAGTTACAGAAACCTTTATAAAATAACTTAAAGAATACCCTTTTATTTGTTAATTATTCTGAAATATATACTTACTTCAATATTTATAAGTTTCACAAAATGAGAAATTTGTTGGTGAAATAAAATATAATTTTCCAGCTTTAGTTATATGAATCATTGATAAGTAACTTAAAAACATTTTATATTTTCATTTTTTATTAACTTCATTCAACTAAACTTGGTGGAACATCATTTTTTGTTAATATTTTTGAAGGTTGTATCTAAAGGGTTTTCCAACACTTTTCCAATAAGAACGATATGATTTTGAAACGATATGGTAACCATGGTAATAAAGTTATACCTGTCACCAGTTGTCAGTTATTGTCAGTAAACTATAACAATTTATTATGGCTAAATACGCGCTTCAGGAACGTTTGGTTATTATCCAAAAATTTTATGAAAATAGACGATCTTTTGTGAACACTTATCGCGCACTTCGCGAAAACTTTGGTGTAAATAATCGTCCTTCTTTGCTTACCATTCGTCGCATCGTTGTGAAATTTGAAAATAATTTTACTCTTCACGATGCAAAAACACCAAGAAGACATCGAAACGCAAGAACTGTTGAGAATATTGCTGCTGTAAGAGCTAGTGTTGCAGTGTATCCAAATTTATCAATTCCTCGTCGTGCTCAAGAGTTAAGGATTAAAAAAACGACAACTTGGCGTATTTTGAAAGAAGACTTGAATTTACACCCGTATAAGATTGTTTTGACCCAAGAACTTAAGCCACTGGACCATCGTCGGCGCAGAGAATTTGCTGCTTGGAGTTTAGAACAACTTGAAAGGGATCCTAATTTTGCCAAAAAAATTATCTTTTCAGATGAAGCTCATTTTTGGTTAAGTGGATACGTTAACAAGCAAAATTGCCGTTTTTGGTGTAAAAACAATCCACAAAAGATTCATGAGAAGCCTTTGTATCCGCTAAAGGTAACTGTATGGTGTGGTTTATGGTATGGTGGCATCATCGGACCATTTTTTTTCCAAAATGAGGCAGGAGATGCAGTTACAGTGAATGGTGAACGATATCGACAGATATTAAGAATTTTTTTGTTGCCAAATATAGATGCACTTGATTTGGAGGATATGGGGTTCCAGCAAGACGGTGCTACATGTCAAACTGCTCATGAAACTATCGATATACTGCAAGAAAAGTTTGACGAAAGGATAATTTCAAGGAATGCTACTGTTCAGTGACCTCCAAGAAGCTGTGATTTAACTCCTTTAGATTACTTCTTTTGGGGCTATTTGAAATCTAAGGTTTATGCAAACAGACCACAAACACTTGATGCATTAAGGTTGAACATGGAACCCTGCATTCGTCAGATCACGCCCGATTTATTGCATAAAGTCATCGAAAATTGGGTTCGTCGAATTCGCTCGTGTACACGAAGTCGCGGAGGACATTTAGACGATGTGTTATTCAAAACATAAATGTTATCAACTATACTTTAAGATAATATGAAAAGTTTTATTGTATCTGAAATAATTTTAATTTTATTTCATTTTGAAATCATATCGTTCTTATTGGAAAACCCTTTACTTTAATATGGCCAGATTCTCCACAAAATAAGAAATTTATTGGTGAAATAAAATATAATTTTCCAGCTTTAGTTATATGAATTATTGATAAGTAACTTAAAAACATTTTATATTTCCATTTTTTATTAACTTTATTCAACTAAACTTGGTTGAACATCATTTTTTGTTAATATTTTTGAAGCATGTATCTACTTTAATATGGCCAGATTCTCCACAAAATAAGAAGTTTGTTGGTGAAATAAAATATAATTTTCTAGCATTAGTTAAATGAATCTTTGATAAGTAACTTAAAAACATTTTATGTTTTCATATTTTGTTAACTTTATTCAACTAAACTTGGTGGAACATCATTTTTTAATAATTTTATTTTAAGGTTTACTTAGGTAATCAATAAAATGCGAAATTTGTTAGTGAAATAAAATGATATTTTACAGCTTTAGTTGTATAAGTCTTTGATAAATAACTTAAAGACATCTTATATTTTGGTTTTTTATTAACAGTAATCTGCTAATCCAGGTGAAATATCATATATTCTTATATTGAATAAATTCGAGTATACTAGACATTAAAACTTCTAGGCGGCCATGGAATTATAAAAGACATAAATAGTAATGGCTGTCTCAGTGACAAACATCAAACACATTATTTTCTATACATTTTTGCTGCTAGATAATTTGATAAACCTTATCACAAAAATGGCTCCTGGCTTTAAATAATACGGATTGTGTACATTTTGCGAAGAATATTTGGATACTGAAAAGTATCACCGTTATCTTACCTACCTGCCTCAATTGATTGAAGATGTCGGTTATGAAAACACAGCGGATGGAAAGCTATTTACAAAAGTCCAAGAATATCTACAGACTTATTCAAGTAAATTTAATAAAGTATCAAAATTAAAACTAAATAAAATTGTATCCAAATATTTTATATATTTTATCAAACATTCACATTTACAAAGTGCTGTTTCTAGTCCTGTTTATTCTCCATTAAAACGGGAAGATTTTTTGTTAGACTACCAGTTCCACTTAAATTTTGTTTCCTAATGTTTCATCTTGTTTATTATAACATACCCGTAATTTAATCTTTAAGAAATAAAGACATATTACCAAACATACAATAGAAATTTACGTTATAAGTCCGGTAAATCAACTTTTACAGTATGAGTGAAATGTGTCGAGACGAGGCGACGAAGGAGCCGAGTCTGGAATTTTGAGACGAATACTGTAAAGGATTTGCCGAACGAATGACGTACAATATTTTATTTCATACTGTTCTGTTGAAAATTATAATTATGTTTTGAAATTATAATGAAGTTTTATTATGCGTCGTATATTTGAAAAGTGCTTATATTTACTGGTGGAAACATTGTGTGTTTGACATTGATTAAACTAAAACTTACAAATTTCAGTCCGGTAAAGAAATTTTACAGGACTAGTCCAGTAAAAAAATTTTACCGGACTTATTGCTGTAAAACCTTATTTTCTGGACTAAATTCAAATATGTAAAGGTGTGATTTACAATGACGGAATAACTGATTGATTGATATGCTGGTATTTACTGACATCCAACAAGTATTAAGCCCTACCGCTAAGCAGTACGACCTTGCAAAGCACATTTTGATGATAATAGTTATTGCTCGCAGGGTACAAAAATATCGGTTGTTAAAATTAATATGAAACCATTCAAGGATTCAAACGTCTCTTGTTAGTTCAGGTGGTGATCTAAAAACTCAAGATAGGAATTCATCTCATTAAAAGTTCTAAGAATTTTGATTCAAGCTGTGGCGTAATTAAATATATACACAGGCCTTAGCGGAGATTTAATTTAATTTTATGTTGGCAAACTAAATATTTGCATTGGATTTTTATTTTTTGATTTAGAAAATCATAGAATAGTTCAAGATTTATGAAAAGATAATTATATTAATAGATTCTGTCTCAAACTTTTTCCATATTGCGGCATTATTGTCGTCATTACGCGGTTCGTTCAAGAACAATCTGTGATTAAACAAAAACAAAAACTTGCAACTAAATATTAGCAAAATATTTAACAAGATAAATCCAAAAACAATTTTTGTCTTAAATGTGAAAAATTTCAGTTTGACAACAAATATTTTTAGAAAATGGTCTAACCCAAAATGAACAGCAACTGGTGCTGGATCTTCACAACGACTACAGAAAAGCTATAGCAAATGGTTCTGTTTCCGGACTACCACGAGGAATCAACTTAAAACGTTTGGTGTGTACTTTACATAGGTTTACAATTTATACTAAAATTGGTGAAGAAATTGAACTATAAGGACATATTAAGTGTGTATGTATTTCTGTAACGTGTATGAATCATATTGCATCAAAATTATCATGAAAAAATAGCTGGCATGTCTGCATGAAAAATAGTTAGAACTTCTTCAAAATGCGCAGAAAACAACAATTTAAGAACATTTATTTCTATACAGGGTTTATCAAAAATATAGGGTTGAAGCTCAGTTGAATTTTTTGTATAGTGATTTTTCAACTGTATATTTTTCGGCAAAGTTTCTTTATTAGCAATACAAATAATAAACGACACCATATAATTTTTTAGGTGTTCGAGGTTGTTAGGGAGAACTTCTATATTCAAGCATTCATTTTTCACTATGCTACGCCCTATGATAACATTCTACAAGAGAAACATTAAAATTTTATATCCGGGATCACCAAGACGATAAGATAAGCCAAACAATCCAATCTTTCCCCACAAATTTTATTTGATAAGGTTGATGTGTTCCCTACATGCTTCGGGCATCTAAACGTCAATCTTCAGGGGATCCCAAAATCGAGTTGAATACAAAAATTATGGAGTTGTCTTAGGTTAATGAGTGCAACCAAACAAGAGTTAGGAATTCCAAAACTAAAAACTTAGTAGTAATATTGTGAATGGTGTCATTTTGAGGGTAGGAGGATTTCTATATTCTTCTACAGCAATTCAGGATTAATCCTTTATGCTGCTCTGCGCGCGGTGCGTGTGCGCAGAAATCGATTCTCGTTGCTTCGAATTTTTGGAGTTTATACTCGTTGGGAACACAGCTTCAGGGAAGTCGTTCCAGAGTGATGACGTTCTCCAGATGAAAGAATTTTCAAACAGTGTCGCTCGAGGATCAATAATCTGAACCACGTACGGGTGGGCTGCAGTGACTCGTCGTGTATTTCTGCCATGCACCGCTCTGGGTAGAATCAAGCGGGCAAGCTCAGTTGAGCACTTGCTATGAAAATATTTGTAAATTTAATTTAATTCCAGGTTATTTATCAGATCATGATCGCCGATCAACCGAATTGCTCGTCTTTGAATGGAATCCAGCAATTTTAGGGTATGTTTGGAAGTAGAGCCCCAAATATGCGAACAGTACAGTTAATGTACAGTAACAAGAGTGTTGGCGACTATTTAGAACCATAAAGGACTCATTGGACAGCATTGATGTTAAATATGTCTGAAAGAAGTCCGTCCACCGTCACTCGTAGAGAACGGTCTTTAAAAAAGCTTGACAGCCATGAACAAAATTTAGCCGGCATTCCATACGCTTTCCCCTTAGATAGGAGCCCCCCATGCCATACTCGAACAAACATCTTGGAAATGTCCAGTGCTACCGCCCGGGACTCCCCATGTAGACTTACAGTACCTTCCAGATGGCTCCTGTTTCATCCTGCTGTTTCTGTTTTAAAACAGACGCGGATGCTTTTTCCTTTAGTCAGAACTTAACCCTCACTGGCGAGCTGAGAAAAAAGCAAACCCCTGTCCTTATGATAATATTTACTGGTAATGTAGGTTGTCATGACAACAAAAAAAAATTTTCACTGTAATATTTTTTCAATTTCCACTTACTACTTCAGTACCTGTTATGTGGTTACACAATGTATGAGTGAAATAATCATAAATATTTTTAAAGTGTGTACAACAGTTTTTCTGGAAAATTTATTTAAAAATGCTATTATTGGGTTATAGTTAAGACAATGCGTTTCTTGTTAGTTGATGACCTGATCTAATTATTTTTTTGTTGTTAATTTGAAAACAGGAATTAATCTTGAGAACAGTTCTAGGTATTTAGATGTAAGCTATTGCGTATTTTAATTTTTGCACAGGTTGACTAAACTTTATGTTTGCAGAAAAAAATATTTTGATTGTTCTTTTATCTCTAAGCTTTAGGAAACATTATAATAAACAATATTGTGCACTCAATTATTTATTTACGAGTAACAATGGCTTCTCACCTTTTTTTGTTCAGCAATATGACGCCGCATTGGCCGAAGAGGCTCAAAAAATTGCAGATACCACAAACTTTAATCATGTGACAGTCTTTGATGGTAAGCATTACACCAGTACTTTACTTGTTTAGATAATGTAAATGAAACAATTCATTCTTCCTTCACAAAGCATTTTTAAAGGAAAGTAGTTGTTTGGTTCCCTACATGTTTCGGACGCTTAGACGTCCATCTTTAGATCAGCTTAGTTTTTTCATTATGGCTTAGGTACACAGAGCTAAATTTAAAATAATTTAATCTGCCAACTTTATCTAAACGTAAAAGTTTACCATATTTATTTATCGAGATCACTTGAGGCTATAGACGCTTTAAATTTGTAGATAGATGGGATGCAGTAGGTCAAAACTTATTCATGAGTTCATCAACTGGTTCGGGTGCAGCTTCTAGCTGGACTGCAGCTGTAAAATCCTGGAACAATGAGTACCTCAAATATACGTACCAACCGTGTTGTTCAAGTGGAACTGGTCATTTTACGCAAGTATGTATCTTATTGCTATAATCTATCTAAAATCAATTGAAACAACAAAAAATATTTGCATGATGTGATGTCGTGCTTTGATGCTTTCTGAGGGATCAATAGAGTCGATTTATTGGGTGCATAGTAAGAAAATATTTTTTTGTACCCATACCAACTGTGTTATTTTATTTAAATGTCAATTAAGTTTAATTTAACTATAACATTAATGACACTGGCGCAATCTCGTATAGCTCAGGGAGGTTATAGGGCTGCACTTTCAAAAAAGGCATGCTCGTTACAAGATACAACTTTGATTGAATAAAGAAAAGTTGTGCAATTAAGCGACTAATAATATTACACGACAAAAATGTTGGTAGGATGTTTAAGTTTTAAATTAATAAAAAATTTTTTTTTTTGCATTTTTTATTTTATTTAGAATAGAATAGAATAGAATAGAATAGAATAGAATAGAATAGAATAGAATAGAATAGAATAGAATAGAATAGAATAGAATAGAATAGAATAGAATAGAATAGATATATTACCATTTAGATACAATTTGTACATTGGGTCGTCAACAGTAGAGATATAAAATATAAGATATTTTTAAATTACAAATTAATTAATTAGGAAATATATAAAAACAGTCAGTAATATTAAACAAAACTGCCAAACCTTTTTATACAAATTAGGAAAGGGGCTGAGTGCACCATCAAAGATTAAGATAGAATTTTTTTAATTTTTGTGCTTAGTGCAAGCTTATTGAATAAAACATAATATCCGTAGAGCGCTTTCGGCAGTTACGCCATCATCAGTACTACCTACAAAGCAAGAAAAGAAAAATCAACAAATTTTGAAATTTTACGAATCTTTGATGGTTAAAGTTACTTGAAAATCTTAGATAAAACTCAATGTAAAAATTCTCACCAATTTCTCGTTACTTATTTTGTCATAAAATATAACCAACAATATGACAAAGTAAGTAACGAGAAGTTGGTGAGAATTTTTACATTGAGTTTTATCTAAGATTTTCAAGTAACTTTAACCATCAAAGATTCGTAAAATTTCACAATTTGTTGATTTTTCTTTTCTTGCTTTGTAGGTAGTACTGATGATGACGTAACTGCCGAAAGCGCTCTACGGATATTATGTTTTATTCAATAAACTTGCACTAAGTACAAAAATTAAAAAAATTCTTTCTTAAGCCTTTTTATAGCAACTTTAAATGAACTTTAGGATTGCACCACAATTTCTTTTATGACGTTTCGTTTCCAAGCAATCACCATCTACTTTATTTTTTCTAATATGGCCCTGATTTTATATTGGCAAATTTTAAGAGCATTTTTGATTCAAAATTCAATGATGTACCACACATTATCGTTTAATTACGTTTCTAGACTTTTTACCATCTTTCTGAAATTTTACAAGGTTTTCGCTTTCGAAATGCATGCAATAATATATTTATCGCTGAGTAATGGCAGACGTAGTCTTTAAGCGACATCTAGTGGCGATCAAATGCATCAACCTGGCCCGTCTAATAAAAATCAGTCAGAAACGGAGAAGCTATATATTTATCGCTGTTAGAATTGCAACTTTACGCATGATTTTCTCCACATGTAAGTCCTTAATAAAAATTCTGCAACATGGCAAATCTAGCAAGTAGAGTTGCCTTTTAATATCCTTTTAACCAAAGCTAAATAACTTACCAGTTTTCTCGAAATTCGTGAACAGCTGAGCTCAAGAAACCCGATTTAATTTAAATTGCTGTATAGTCGGTTGCGGGCCGGTAAGGGGTTACCGTGATGGACTCTTAAGCATCCCCCACTCAGCCCGCCCCACCCTAGCTAATATTCGGGTTAAGGCGCTGGTTAATGATAGTTATTTTTTAGGTCGTATGGGCAGATACAAAATATATCGGTTGTGGCTGGACTTACTTTAGCGATTCCAGTTCGTATCCTTACAAGAAATTGTATGTTTGTAATTATGGACCTGCGTAAGTATTTTTACAACCCTAATGTTTATTTAGATCACTTATACCACTTATGTGTTGTGAGCCCCTGCAATTTCGTAAATTAGTTCAGGTTTGTTGTAGGCAGGCACTTAGCCGGGGCTAACATATTTTTAAAATATTGTGTAGAATCCCCGACAACGCCAAGTAAGAAGAAGCCACTTCGTCATCAGCTTAAGTAACGAATTATCAATCTCGAGAGACACGAGACAGGAACATTTTAAAGTTAAAGTGAGGTAGAAAACGTTCTACGCTTGCAGGTTGTTGACGACGCGGCATATTTATTCTTGATTTTAACTCCAGTTCATTTAAAAAAAAAAAAACATGTTACAGGCGTTAGAAACAAATATTTCTTGTTTGTTTATTGACTGTGTCAAATGATCTTTAATACGTTTATCATAATGTTGATAACTTTATGTTCCCCCTTATTTCCAGTGGAAACTATGTGGGATCGTATCCATACAAAAGTGGAACCTCTGGATGCGAAGATCTATGTGCCTAAAGACGTATCTACTTTGATTAAACTGAAACAGTAAAAAAATGTACAAAACTAATTTTGTTTTATTTTCTTGGTGTATTTTATAATATCTCACATAAACTTCTGATTCAAAAGCGATATCGATATGGCAATAGAATAGAAGAAACCATTTTAAACTAGAATTATATCTATCGGGTGTGTTCCCTGCATGGTTGCGAATTTTTGACTTTCAGTATAATCACGAGTGGAGTGCCTCAGAGATTAGGATGTATCTAAATAACCTGTTCTTATTTCTTTCTGCCTACAAACGTTTTCGGTATGCGGATGATACAAATTGCTAAAATAATATTAGAAAACAGTTCCCAATTATCTTTAAGTCTGAATCCATATGCATCCGTATGCGTATTGGACTTGCCTAAGCGCTACAGAACCTGGTGAAAATGCTGCCACGCCATTGGTTGAAATTACTGTCGAGCTACCATTCCAGAGGAGAAGACGAAAGTACGACATAACCAAGCTTTCCGTCTAAAAAAATTGGTTCCAATGCGCCTTTTTCAAGTTCACCGGGGAATATTATTATTAATTGTTTGCCCCTTTTATAGACTTATATTGGTTAAACAGCGCTAACACGGCATCTAATCCACCTTTTTGGTTCCAATTCGCCTTTTTCAAGTTCACCGGCCAATTATTTACCAGCCCTTTTTGATTCGATCTACTTTAAAAAAGACTAAGAGTCATAAAAAAACTAAAAAAAGTCATGAAAATACTAAAAAATACCTAAGAAAAAGTGGCCAAAGTGGGAATCGATCCGGCGACCTATAGCATGGCACCTAAAAAAAATAATTTATTTAATTTTAAAATGCTTTATTATTCTAATTTTGTATTTTGACATTAAACGCTATATACACTACACCACAAATTAACTAACAATGTTAAGTTAATTTAGTAACAGTAGAATGAAAGCGGCGGCACAACCAATCAGAACGTAGCTCGACAGTAATTTCAACCAATGGCGTGGCAGCATTTTCACCAGGTTCTGTAGCGCTTAGGTAAGTCCAATACGCCATCCGTAATCACGCATATCCGTATATGTATTAGGGATAGGTGAAATTAGCGTCATCTGAATAGAGACGCGTTATTCGGATGTAACTGAGTTAATAAAAACTTGAAAACTATGTCAAATAGAAGTGCCAGATAATTGGACCAATTCGTAAAATCAAATTTGTTGCACTAACTAATCACAAAAATACCAAAAGAAAAATTAAACCCTCCACTCAACAGATATTTCAGAATTCTAACCAAGCATTTGAAATAAATACGTCAAAACACGGAAAAAAGTTAAAATTAACCAATTTTTGTACATGATAACCTTGACGGGCTGTCAGCTCCCTAAACAGATATTGATATCACGTGGTAAAAACGCATCTGTGATCACGGATGCGTGTGAATTGAGACTAAGGGCTGATCTCGGTTTGACGCAGAACTTTTTCTAAATACCGGTAAAACACTTAGATTGGATTTCTCGACGAGCCATGATGTTGTGAACAAAGAATCTTCAAAAGTTCTAGGCTTGATGCTCGACGACACACTTAGCTAGACTTTACATGTTGAGTCGCTGAGAAGTAGACTATCATCGGTTATCTTTGTAATAAGAAGATAAAAGTGATTATTGCATAATATCAGGCTATTCTGAACATCTATTATTCGCTTGTTCATCTAAACTTTCCTTATGGGGCTACGGTGTGGTCCAGCCTTTACAAGTGATTACTGCAAACCACACTAAAAATCTAAAAATATTGACGGTTACGCCAATGCTTATCTTGTACCGTACCAATAATTATACTTGAAATTTAAAGAAACAGGAATCGCTGCCGATACCTATATCTCAGATATTCACAATTAATATTGTGGAACATCGGCTCATTTAATATGAACAAACAGATACAGGCTTAATACATTTATAAATATTTTACTTAGGATTGAAGTAAGTACAAAAAATGTAAGAGCATATTCTAGAGTCAATTTTATGAAGAAATGTTCATATGAACATGTGGTATTTATTTTATTTAACATTTAATAACTAAAGAAAAGAAAGACAAAGCCAACTTTACAAATTAACGTGTAAATTTTTTGTTGCTAATAAAGGATTATTGCATTTTTTCCTTCAAACCTGTGAGTTTCCTTTAATAATCCAGATATCGATATGAATCAAAAAACAGGTTGTTGAGAAAAGATGAGGCTTAAAAATTCCGTGCAAAGAACCATCAATCAGTTCTTAAATTTTTCCACAGGATGTTCAGAAATTAAGCGTAAAATGCAATTTCTTGTGCTAAACCCTGTCCAGAGATATAAGAAAGTTACACTTTGCCTTTGAATGAGATTATCCAAGAGTGGCCATAAACAAGCAATGAATGAATGAATAAATGCAGGTAAATAATGGTCCGTATTTAAAAATGTCCTAAAGTAAACCGCAAATCCGGAAGACGTAATTTCATTATTAAAGTAATAGTTTGGTGATTTTAAACTGATTTTTACCTGATTTAAAATGAGAGGGTTAATTCAATAAAACAAATTATGTTCTAAAGATTGTATATATAGCCACTCTAGTTAGGTATACCCCGTCGAAAAGCAGAAAACACTTTCCTGTAGAAACTATGGAAGTTATAAACAATGTTTATTCAACTCTCATTGAACGTGCGGTCAGCAAGCAAGCAGCGTTAGAAGAAACGGCCACATTAACAAAAATTCCAACATCAACTGACTGGAAAATTGTGAATAATCCCATTTTAGCGAGGAAAAGAGAACCGATACTGGCATTTTCTCGAAGGTAGATGGAAGTATTCAAGATATAATACGGCGTAAAATTTACAAGTTATACGAGAAACAAAGCGTGCCTACATTAGGTAATTTAATTAAGAGGCTTGAAAAAGATGATACCGGCGTTAAATGTGACAGAACAACGTTATGGAAGTGTATTCAACACATGGGTTTTAGATTTAAAAAAATTAACAAAAGACAAGTTTTAATGGAATCCAGTAGAATTCGGGAATGGCGATTCGAATATCTACAAAAAATTAGGATTTACAGAGATCAGCAAAGGCCGATTATTTACTTGGATGAAACCTGCTTCAACACATATGACACCCTGGAAAAGGGTTGGGTTGACTCAAGCGGCAAGTGTAAAACAAGCGCGCCATGTTTGGCACTAATTGAAATCTGCCATTTGTCGTAACAATATTTGCGCTACTATTAACTCCAGTGTACTTGAGCTTATAGAAACTGAAGTTTTTAACATCCCATCGCAAGGTTCGGCAAATTTTGTTACACATGTTGAAAAAGTAGAAAAATCCTATATCCATATAAACACTATGGCACAAATAATAATTAGAACAGATGATGATAGCGATAGTGATATATTAAGTGAATAATTATTGTAAGTACCGAATAATTTGTATATTTTTGTAATCATAAATATAATTTTTAATAATAAAATAACTTTGGTAATTTCGCATTTAAACATAAATAAAATATTATTTAATGTCTTACTTATTCTTATTACAAACCATGATTCAATTCTAAGCAAAATACGGACTTGTTCGGCCATATTTCAATTTTACAGCTGGCCCGGATCTTTCCTGATAGGGATCAGTTAGTCACTTTCTTATATCTCTGAACAGACCTTACCCTGTATGTCAACATATCCATTTATACTGTTCGTAAAAATGATATCAGAACGTGATGAAGACGACAGCATCCGCAACATATCAAAAATTATCGAACTTGGTAAAAAAACTTAAAAGTTATTTGAGATTGAATTAAAGCAAAATTTTTTCCGTCCGGTTAATTTTGTGGCCCAGTGTAGATTAAAAAAATGTGCGTGTTGCAAGCGTGCCCTATGGGTAAGCTTTCCAAAATATCTATCGAGTTAAAAAAGGAATTATTTTAGAAACTTTCAAATCGACATACGCAAATGCTAACATCACACAAAATATCGTACCAATCGATGGGTTGGTCGGTATATGTAATTTTAAACTTTATAGACGTGCCATGGGAGGGCTCTAACATCCAAGGCTTTTTAACGAAATCAATATCAATTGCAGGGTTGTATTAAACTTTCTTTAAAGCGCTTAAAGTTTAGTTCAGCTAAAGTTTTTATTTTCAGGGTTCCATGTTTCGGTATATCTCATTAAGGTATGGCTGTAAATTTATTGCTGCCCTTGAAGATTGGAAACACTAAATCCTGCACATATACAAACTACTGTAAAATCTCTCAATAGCGACCACCCTCGGCGAATTAAATGTTGATCGGTTAACAGGGGTAGTCGGTTAATAGAGAAAAATTAAAACAACTGCTCTGCATCTTACAATGTTTGTTTTATCTACATAATTATACAGTGTGTCCACGGATTGACTATCGAGGAGGAAAAACTTTTTTATTTGTGGGTTTATGAAAAAAAGTTATTTTTCATAAAAACTCCTGATTGTTCTCAAACGACCAAAAAGCATATTATTTTTTCAAATTTATATACCGGGTGTTCAGAATTTAGAAAAATATAGAAAAAGCAAAGAACAAAGTACCCTTATGTGTAAAGATAGGATAAAAAGTAATTAGTAAAAATTGTTGTGGTTGAAAACCTACGTCTCATTACCAAGTTTTGACTTATTATTAGCTAAATGTACAGAGACCGACAAAAAGTTCCAACTCATAAAATATGATTTGATTTAAATTAACGCATTTTGCAAATTAGTTAGTCTTTAGAAGGTATTATTCTGTAAAATCTTTATAGTATACGTTTCGATGACAATGGACGATTGTCATCGCGGAGCGACGTATTTAACAAATTAAAAATGTTGTCAATGTCATATTGCTCAATTTATGACAGTGAAAAAAAATGCTAACGTTAGAACAAAAAGTATTTATTGTCCAATGTTATGGTTTAGGAGAAAATATCTCATACTCGTATGTAACAAGAATGTTTAATGAGAAATGGCCAAATCTTACCATTAACCGAATATCAGTTAAATCTATTGTTTAAAAATTTAGAAGAACAGGAAGCGTTTTTAATATTAAAAAGAAGAAAACTCCTATAAATGAAGAAGAAAATGTTGGGGCAACTATTGCGCTGGATTCCGTTCGGCATTTTCCCAAAACATCGCTAAGGATCAGAGCATCCCAAGTTGGAAACATTAGTAAATCATATTTGCAAATAATTTTTAAAGCTAATAAAGTCAGGCCATATAAACCTAAATTTGTTCATACTCTAGAAGCAAATGATGATGCAAAAAGACTTGATTTTTGTTTATGGGTTGGTCAGAAATACTTACAAAATAGAAACTTTTTTCATAATATTATTTTTTTCGATGAAGCTACTTTCTCAACTAATGGAGTGGTTAGTTCCCAAAATCTACGTTACTGGTCAACTAAAAATCCCCATTTTCGAATTCGTTGCAGAAGACAGTACTCCAAGAAAGTTAACGTTTGGTGTGCAGTTAATGTATTTCCGGCCAGTAAACCTGCAAGATGGCGACGGGCAAATCATGTCAGTGCTCTCAAATCACGTTTAAACGAAGATAAAAAGTTACTAGGATTTTACACCAGAAATTATTAAAATTAAATTCCAAACATAAACAAAAGCAACGTTTATTAGGTACCTAGATCGTATATCTATCATGTTTCCTCGTGTTGAGTTAAATACATGCAAGAGAGAGACACACACCGGTGCTAACTAACACGAACCATTATACGATCACAGGCCAGGCCAGGCTTTGCTTCTTCGCTGCTATAGTTGTAATAGTACGGGCAAATCAAATAAAAATTTTAATTAATTTTTAGGATAAACGCTTACCCACTACGAAAAACTTCGTTTTTAAAAACGTTAATACCGACCTCCATGTTCATGATTGTTTGCTAAGATAATGCAAGTCAGAACAACTCTTTCTCCATATTTATATTTTTATGAAGTTTCGATTTTTAAGTAACCGTAAAAAATTTGTTTTTGCATTCCGTTCCTCCAAAAACATTTATCAAAGCTGGCCAGTTGGTTTAAACCAGTGCCAAAAAAGTCATATAAACATACACACACACCATCACTATCACACAAAAACATTTTTTAGTTATATTACAGGACATGTAAAATATAAAAGTAAGAATTAAGTTCTGCAAATTCTTTCTGTTTTATTTTTCCGTACTATTAATTGAATTCACATTGCGATGCCGACAGTTTGCGGGCATCGCAATACGTCTTGAATGGATTAAACGTGCTAGACAGAGATGTAATTATAAAGTAATATTTAAGTGTTATTGTTTCAGGTTTAAGTTGACATTGTTTTGGTGTTTTGATTTGTCATTTTAATTCGTTTTTATCCATTTTTGTGCCTTGAAACTTTATTTAACCGACCACGGTTAGCAGTAGTAGTAATTGAGGTTTTTCTCACAACATGTCATACTTCCCAGTCTAAAGTTTTCGAGATTACTTATTAAATATTTATAGCAGGGGCGGCCTGCCTAAGAAAGCCAGACACCAAGCAAAAATAAAAGTTATATAAAAAAAAATAAAAACTTGTATATAAGAATGGCGAATGCGAAAGACTTCAAGCGCGACCGCAGCGCGCACCCACTCCTACTGATTGAAATGGTCTGCCGTGTGTATTCGTTTGGCGCTCTCTCTGCCGCTTTCGTTAAATGGATTTTCCCTGTGCGGATTGATCGGGAATATTCGGTTAGTCGCCCGATGAGAGGACGTCGCCGTGCGCTATCTGAATACACACTTCAATAATTTAATATGATTGTTTTAAAGTTTTTTTGACGCGATTAGAGAAGTTTGAAGTTTATTGACGGTGTTGTGGGTGTTTTTTGTTGTTTTAATTTAATAATCGCTAGTAGTTCGGATTGTGTCACACGAAGTGTTATAGTTATGGACCAAAATTCTGTTGAGAACATTCTAAATAACTTTTCGACAATCGATTTACAATTGAAATAAAAATCCCATTTAAAAACCGCGCTTTTTTTTTAATTCTTCTGGGATAAAAAGCACAAAGAAAATCGATACAAAGGTAAAAAGGGGCGTGGCACCTCGACAATTTTTCGCCTGCGGCGCACACCCTAAGTTGAATATCACGAGGCTGATTTATAGTGCCACATTAATTTTAGGAAACTGCCAAAGCCTACAATTTTTAAGTCCGGTTCTGACCATAAACAGCTGCTCGCCATTGTATTGCTGCCAATATTATTCTTACTAAAAATTAAATAGCTATTGTCATATGACATGTCGGCCATCTTGCAGGTTTACTGGCTGAACCAAGTTTACGTACAAGGGAATAATTAGACCGTACTTCTTTGAAGCAAATATGATTCAGCATAGTTATTTAGAAATGCTAAATACAATTTTTTTTCATTATTTAAATAATATGCCACTTATTGACAGGCGAACTGCATATTTTCAATAAGATGGTCATCCTGCGCATTCCGCTGTTATTGTGCGGGATTGGTTAAATCGACAGTTTCCGGAGGGCTGGATTGGGAGATATGGACCAATCCCTTGGCCGCCAAGAAGTCCCGACCTTATAACAATGGATTTTTACTTGTCGGGCTACCTTACCCAGAAAGTGTATGCATCTCAATTGGAACCTGATCTTGATAATTTAAAAATTAGAATTAGAGAAGCGATTCAAGCTATCCCATTGCAAGAGATACGAAACGCATATAAAGCATTTACTAAGAAAGTCCAACGATGCGAGGAGGTTGGTGGAGAAACCTTTAAATAGTTTTTTTTTGCTGATAACCTGCCCTTTTTTACTTACATTTGTTTAAGAAAATTTTTTACTCTTCATTCGTTCTCTAATAAATTCGTTTAATTATGAATAGTGCACGGTTTTATTTTAAAACGTTATGATTTTTTAATAATATGGGTAGTTACTTAGCCGTTTTCGACAATTCCTCGTATAAAGATAAAGATTGTACAGAATAATACCTTCTAAAGACTAACTAATTTGCAAAATGCGTTAATTTAAATCAAATCATATTTTTTGAGTTGGACCTTCTTGCCGGTCTCTGTACATTTAGCTGATAAGTCAAAACTTGTTAATGAGACGTAGGTTTTCAACCACAACAACTTTAACTAATTACTTTTTATCCTATCCTTACACGTAAGGGTACTTTGTTCTTAGCTTTTTCTATATTTTTCTAAATTCTGAACACCCGGTATATAAATTTGAAAAAATAATATGCTTTTTGGTCGTTTGAGAGCAAGCAGGAGTTTTTATGAAAAATAACTTTTTTTCATAAACCCACAAATAAAAAAGTTTTCCTCTTCGATAGTCAATCCGTGGACACACTGTATGTAAACCATAAATAATTTTGTTTAAATTTATCAGAACTAAAATTAAATGAGATGAAGCCAATTTACCAATATGTATCTACTGCACGTGCATACTAACACACATATTATACCGGGTGTTGCATCGTCGAGCGGGACATAGGAAATCCCATGTAATTTTAAATGGGGTCAATTATTGGCTTCCCTAATTATTTTAGAGAAAAATTCTATTTAGGTTTATTAAAGAGCACTAAAACCCACATTCAAAAGAATAACTTTAGATATTTTTGATGAGCCCGTTTACGGGTTATCGCCGATTTCTTTTTAACTATTTCTCCTTTTTATGGCCCCGTATTTGCGGGCACCAGTCAAAGTAAAAGATGACTGTCAAATAAAGTTGTCATTTTGAAATGTGTGCTTTATTGTTATAAAAACTCGTACATCGAAACTATTAATATATCATAAAATTCTCTTCTTACATTCGCTAGTTGGTAAACTGAAATTCTATTGCATTCGGCAGAAATAGCATTTTTTAACTCGTCTAGATTTGGGTATTTTTTATCTTTGTATATCCTGTTTTTTAAATGGCCCCAGAGAAGGAAATCATTTGGCGATAAATCAGGAGACCTGGCTGGCCAATTTACTGTATGATTTAAGCCAATAACATTTCCATTAAAAGCACGGTTTAAATATTCCCGGACAGCCAGGGTACTATGTGCCGGGCAGCCATCCATTTGGTACCAAACTTCCTGATTTTCCCTGGCGGCATCATGTAAAGTAGGTAAAATATGATCTTCAAGTAGTTCCAAAAAATATTCTGCATTTAAATTTCGTGTAAGAAATAATGGCCCGATAATATTTTCTCCGAAAATCCCAGCCCATACATTAACTTTTTGTGGATATTGCGTCCTTGTTTCCACAAACCTGTGTTGGTTTTCTTTTCTCCAATATCGATAATTTTGAACATTGGGTTCATTCTTTAAGATAAATGTGCATTCGTCAGTGAAACAAATGTTTTTTAAAAATTCCCTATCCATGTTTGCTCTTTCTATCATACCAAAACAAAACTCCTGTCGTCGTATTTCGTCCCTATCTCTTAGCTCTTGGTGCTTTTCATATTTGTATGAATAATATTTATGTCGTTTCAAAGCTCGTAACGCTGTGGTGTGATTTAATCCTATGTCATCCTCAAGTTTCCTTGTGCTGATCTTCCCATCATTTTCTTCCACGCACAATAAAACTTGCAAGTCCCTATCATTTCTTGCATCTCTTCTTTGTTCCTGCCTTTCTTCACATCTGCAGTTATTTATTACAGTGCCTTTTGTCTCAAATTTCTTGATAGCCCTTTCGACTGTAGATTTTGCAGGTATCGGTCTATTCGGATACAGAGCAGCAAACATGTCTGACACATTTTGATAACTATTTCCTTGATAATACCATTTAATCATCAATATTTTTTCTTCAGAAGTGTAATTCATGGCTAATATTTTCGATGTACGAGTTTTTATAACAATAAAGCACACATTTCAAAATGACAACTTTATTTGACAGTCATCTTTTACCTTGACTGGTGCTCGCAAATACGGGGCCATAAAAAGGAGAAATAGTTAAAAAGAAATCGGCGATAACCCGTAAACGGGCTCATCAAAAATATCTAAAGTTATTCTTTTGAATGTGGGTTTTAGTGCTATTTAATAAACCTAAATAGAATTTTTCTCTAAAATAATTAGGGAAGCCAATAATTGACCCCATTTAAAATTACATGGGATTTCCTATGTCCCGCTCGACGATGCAACACCCGGTATAATGTACTATATTTTTTAAATTTTTTTTTTCTAAAATAATCAGAAGTTGATTGCTTCATATTTTTTATTTTATTATTTTATTTTCATAAAACTCAGACTCACATTTTAATAGCGATTGAGAGATATTTGTAGACTATAGGCTTGATATTTTCGACACTGGAGCAAATTCAGGTTCCTCTTCCTCTGTCTCAGAGTTGGAAGTAGTTTCATCCGTTTCTTCGATTTCTTCAATACACTCGATGATAGTCAATACTGCACTTTCTGTTGGCAAATCACTATAGAAGCAAATTGTTCCGGGTTCACAAATGTGTCCTTAATACTAGTTCTGCCAGTGGAATATTATCTTCTTCATCTTCGCCACATATTTTGTTGGTAACGTAATATTGTGCCGACGACGGAATTTTTCTAACCATCCATTTGATGCCTTGAAGTTATCTAGTCCTAGACATTGAGCTGATTCGAGGACTTTTGCTTGAATTATGGGCCCGGATATTGCTAAGTGCTTGTTTCGCGCCTTACAAAACCAGTTTAAACGACTTGGTCCACTGCCAGTCCTTTGGTTTTGGGAAACTCCCTTTTTTGTTCACCGATGCCTTCTTCTTAAAACCAATTTCTAACGTGTGCTTTATTTTGAGGCAACATAGTCACTTGACTCTAGCCAACTTTAAATTTTGTAGCCAGTTTCCTTGTAGTTAAACCAGTTTTTCACTTTCCTCAATTATTTCAATTTTTTCCCTTAAAGAGAGACATTTCCTTTTTCCCGCCTCCTTTAAATATTCACGTTAGTTCCAAAATACACAAAAACTGTTCAAGACAAACTAATGTTAAAACGCATTTTCAGGGATTCTCTATAATAATGGATACGTTTACTCGCTTAGAACCGAGTAAAAGAACCGAGTAGGGGAATTACCGCGCGCTATTCACTTGTCTAAATTTCTTCCGCCAATCTATTGTTTCGCTTCGGTACGATTGACGATTTGACGTGTTGAGAGTTAATGCAGCCCGGTGAGACCCAAATGGGAGGAAGCGAAGCAGAAGAATGACAGCTGTCACAAAGCTACACTGCAAAAACCGCAGAAAGAATCGCCACACTCTTTGACATTTCTCGGGTTATCCTTTTTTACAATGTGTTATTTGAAGTTGTTCCATCACTCTCACTCTTAAAAGTTCAGACTATACGTCGTAAGTTAATCTTCGGATTTTTTAATAAATGGTGGGTGAGGTTGACGTTTCCTTTTTGTGATTTTATTATCTTTTTTCCAATTTTCTGCAGAAAATGGGTCTTTTTGTCGCAGGTAAGCCATTTCAATCATTTATTGGTTAAATGTGCTCAAGCATCACTATTAGATATATCGGAAGATTCAAAAGAAATCCCTCAAAATTGGTCACTGACCTCCCAAAACCTTGCAATTTTTCTAAACAATTTTTCCTGTTTAATTTCCATCTCATTTTTTTATATTTTAGAGCTTGCTTTAAATAATAAATAGTACATTTTACCATATTACTCTAAGTACCACAGGATAGTGACAATGTAAATAAAATATAATTTAGGTGTCCCTCGGAGAAGTTGTAAAATACTTAATCAGTGCCCCCCGATTGAAATGTATGTTTTTAAACTGTAAATATTACTTCTCGACGAGTATTCCCACTATCAATTTCTTCACGATATCCCTGTAATACCTTTGTTTCATGGTTTTATAGTTACACCGAACCAGCCAGACCATCAGTTTACAGTCCTCCGAGTCCAAACTACTATTTTATTAGAAAGTATGTATACATTTGTTTTTACTTAGGTATATAAAAAACAGATTTTGAGTGTTCTCATATGTAATATATGTTTTAAAAAAATTGTTTAATTATATAAACATTGTATGTTGCTTTTAAGTGGGGCTGTTTATTATTATAACGATGTTACCCTATTTTATGTAGTATAGATTTAGTCATTGAACTGTATTGTTAAGTATATTATTATTTTCATATTATTAAATTAAAGATGTTTAGGAACCATCCAGTTTTGCGTTTAATTACCATAAAATATTTAAAAAGCTTTAATAAAAATGTAAGAAAACATTTTTTGAACGAGCCGGTCTCGCGCATGCGTATATCGCAGCTACACTGCAATATGGCCGCTGATTTTGACATTTAATTAGACATGCGTGCATCGGTTTAATAACATGGGTATTTGCTTTCTTTAACCTTAGTCTTCATTGGTTAATGTTTGTTTTACCATTGATCCACTGCTTGCTTCAAATTGTAAAATGTAGAAACACAGAATGCTGTCGTCCAAGAAGTGGCTTCACTCAAAGATTTTCTGCAAATGCCCTTCGTTAATTTTTGTCCAACGGTAAACTGAAGCTATCAAGTCGAACATGCAGAATGTGTGGATCATGCTTCCGTCAAGTCATTAAATCGCCACATCGAGAAGATCCATAAAAAAGTAAACACGCACACCGAAACGAGAGTAAGACCTTTAAGAGTGGCTGCTCGTCGTGCTAATGAATTGATATGCATAATACAAAATTTAGACGTTAAATGGCTCGAAGAGAACGACGACGATATTCCAAAATCACTCGAAAGTGAGCAGACACACAACATTGAGCAGCAAAGCTTTGCTTACTTTTGCTGACGAGGGGGAGGGGGGGGTTAATAATTGCAAAAAATGTGCTTACGTAATACTTGAACGGCCCCATATGGGGAATTCATAACCGGGCGTTTAACGCAGGTGGTCACTTGAAAGAGGCGGTCGCAAACAGGGGTTTTACAAGTATACACTTAGTTAAAAAAAAACTGTATTCTTGCGAAAAGTCAATTTATTTACAAAAATATAATATGGATTGGCTACAAACTAAAATCCTTAAAACTATAATACTATTCAATTATTATTACAGATTAATGATATAACACATTCTACGAATGTAAATTTTTTTATGACGAAATCATTATGCACGGTAATCCAAAAGCGCTTGCGCAGGGGTGGTAATTAAAGAATTTCTTGAAATTCTGTATCCCTACGTAAGGCAAACATCAAAAACAATGATTAATTAGTAATATAGTCCTGCAAAAGTGCTTTTGAAGCGCCATGCATTTTATTATAATTTAATCATAATTAATATTTAAAACTCATCCAGGTCCTTTATTTTAGGAAAATAGATTACGTATATATTTATTTCTATACGTCTCTCCTCATATGGCGTCTCTCCTACTTTTACCCTAACCTTTTACGGTGGTGCTAACTATTATAATAAGTAGGTCGAAAAGTATAGGAAGATATTTTTTAACGAAATTTGGCGGATAATTTGAATATTATTGACGGTTAAGTAGCGAAATTGTCAAGATTTAATGCCGGTCGGTAAACAGGCATTTTAACCATATACATGTAGAAATTGCACCGTGTCTGATGAGCCTTAGAGTAGATGGAATCATTAAAATACATTTATACAGGGTTGTAATAAAAATTTAAAAACGAAAATCTATTGCATTTAAAAAATGTATCATGTGAACCAGGAAGGGACTAATAGATCTTATAACATAAAACCTTTAGGTTTTGTTATTAATTTTGAATTGATTGAGCACTTAACTTAAATACAAAAATATTAAAGCTGTACACATTCGAGGAGATCCATCTGTGGTGCTTGTGCGCTTGCGTCAGCAAATCTTAAATTACCAGTATCAACGCCGTCAAATCTCCTTAAGGTAAAATTAAAGTTAAAATAAAGTAAAAGTGTTCTGCATAGTGAAAACTGAAAAGATGAACATTAGCTTTGTTATTATAATTGGATCGGTTTTACAGGGTGTTCGTAAAATGAGTTATGAAATTTGTAGGGACAATTCTGCATATTGTGAAAGCATGAAATAAATTTCATATTAAGATAGGTCCGCAAATGTTTTCTTTTTCGAGATACAGGGAATAAAAAAATAAATAGAAATTATTCTGACGAAAGAAATGGTACGCCCTTGGTTTTTGAAAATAAGTAATTACTTTTTAATTGGCAGTGATTTCTTAAAAGAGAAAGTATAGTCAGTTTTTCGGTAAGGACCAGCAGTTTCCAAAAGCATTAGGGTTTTATATTAATTTGAAATATTTTAGAAAACGCTTGTAACGAAGAAGTATATTAAATATTGCTTCAAAACGGTTTATCCTACTAGAAAAACTCGAGATGCTTTATGATTTAAAAAATTACTGTCAATTCAGAAATACAAATGGTTATTTTGAAAATAAAGTGAGTAGCGTAGAATTTCTTTATCAAAATCGGGTAATTTAAATTTATTAAATACCCTGTATCTTCAAAAGAAAGCGTTTGCGGGCCTCTGTTAATACTAACTTTTTTTTTTGTTTTTATAATCATGTAGAATGCCTCCTCTAGATTTGGTAATGTATTTTCCGGACACCTTATATGCATTAAAGTCGGCGAGGTACAATAAAATATGAAAGTCCTAAACCTTACGGATCCGAGAAAAAATGTTTAAAGGGGCATATTCAGTGATCCGCGTGGTCCGACTTGGGAATTTGCCGCGAAGGAGGATAAGTCAGTGTTATTGAACAATCAGGCAACATGGCTATTCCTACATTCGTCGCCGCGCCGCGAGACTAATATAATTTACCGCTCCGAGCCGCGAGTGGCGGTCAGGACTGGCTAGATAAACCGCAGTGTTGCCAAATCGCTTTAGATAGTTCCGGTTTTAGGCATTTTTTCTCAAAAACTCGGTTTGACGTTTTTTCACATTAAAAAAAAGGTATAAAATTAATTGAAATTGTAGATAGTTGAGGAAATACTTTCAAAAAAGACTGTATGGGAACATTTTCTCAGCTTCACTTATATTTATCGTTTTAAAAAAAATATTTTTTTTTTAATTCAAGACCATATAGTCATACAGCACCAAATTCAAAATTTTAACAAATTCTATTCAATAGTTTTCTTGTAGTTTGTCAAACCTTTTCACCTTAATGGAGGTCACTGATAAGAGCTCTTAACTGAATAACAGTTTCCAACAGTTCGCTTCGAAGACTTTTTCGCATTGTCGCTGATTATGGACTGGATATACACTATCGGACATAAGTATTAATTGCAACAAAATAAAAAATTAAGAAATTGTCTGACATTTGACAAAACAATGCTCGATCAACACTTACTTGTGATTTTATAATTTGAGGTTTAGTAGTTTGCTGCTTCTTAAGCGTCGAACATAATGCAACAAATATATTTTATACAATACCTACCACATTTTTGCCATTTTTTTAAACTTTAGTGAAATGGTGACATGCATTTTAAAAAAACGTTATTTTAGCGTACAATACATTTTGACAAATAGTCATGAGAGATATAGATATTCTTTTGTTTGTTTCAATGGTTTTATGGCCTGTACTACCCTCAATTTCGAAATTTTACTATTTGTGCGTTTATTGTTAATAGTAACCATCAACTATTATATAGTCTTGAAAAGCTTACAAATAGCCTAATAAAATAAAAGAAAAATATACAGGATGTCTCATTTAAAAATCATATGTTTGCTTTAAATCTCAAAAAGTAAGACTTCCGGAAAAAAAATAAACAGGTCAATAAATTCTGCTTATAAAACACTATTAGAGACAGTTTTCAATTTTTTGATAAGTTAAAGAAGAACCAAAATACAAGGTGTGGTCAAAAAACAATCATTTTAAAAACCCCCTGTAGCTTAGAAACTAAGAAAGCTATGACAATTCTGCTTGCGGCATCCTTTGTTTCACAAAAAAGTACTGAAGTAATGTCAAAACCGCAAGTCTCTATCTTTATAAGTTACCGAGACCCTGCAATTACATCGAAAAATAGATATCCTGAACATCGTGTTTACGCACTCTTTGCATGCATTTGTTTACGTTATTGGAATCTATAAATGAATTAGTACCGTTTTATGCATAATTTCAAGTCAAGTAGGCCGAAAAAAAAACAAATGCCTACACATACAGGTTAATAAAGCGCATTTTTCGACCTGTGAAAGTCGGGTCGTCAGATTAAAACTAAAGTACCAAATGCAAACATTGCCTGCCCAACTATTCAAAGAAGGTTAGTGCAGGTACGTTATATAGTAGGATACCAGCAAAGAAACCCTTAATTTTTGGTAGAAATAAAGCTGCTAGGCTTGTATTTACACGAAGGCATATTGACTGTTGCTGACTAGATACAGGTCCTTTTCAGTGATTAAATGCGATACAATACTTTTAAATTCAGATCGAACGAGACGAGTTAGGTGACCTGTAAACCAGCATTTTTATCCTAAGTATATAGCGCCCTAACACCTACAGTTAAGCATGGCAAAAGTAGTGTAACTATGGGGTTGCTTTTTCTTTTCTCTTCCTCTTCACTTTATCAGTAGTATAATATACAGGTTTATCTACGAAAATATAATGAAAAATCGTGTGATTCCTTTTGCAGTATATAGGAAATGCCCCTACGGTTCATTTCTCAATAGGGCAATGATTGAAAACACACAACCAATCATGTGCAAGGTTGGTTCAGATAAAATTAGAGCTATAGACGGGCCTGCTCAATCTTCCGACCTCAGCCCCATAGAAATCCCCTGGGAGCAGGTAAAGAGATGAATAAGAACAGAATTATTTCCCAACAAACACGTTCTAATGAATAAAATTTCAGACGTTTAGAGAAACATGCTTTGAATCTTAGACAATTCAATCAACTTCATGCCAAGAAGATGTGCCAAAGTTATAGCCAACGATGAATATATTAAACTCATTAAAACCTAATTGTTAGTATTTTTAATTCGCTCTTTGTCGCTCTTCCTTTATTTAATCAATTGACCTTAACACATATATCATTTCTTTTTATTGTTTTAAGAATTTTTCGATTAGTTGCAATACTTATATCCGATGGTGTATTTATATAATATAACCGGAAAATGTTTTATATTAATTTCTCTTGATTGATTTAGTAAATAATTTCTTTTTCCAGAACTCGTAAGGTTTATGGCTTTCATAAAATCGTGCATCGCTAACCTTAGTGGTGCACCCTGTATATACAGGATATTAATGAATAACGACTTTTCATTCTTTTAGTTTAAACTTCCAAAAAAAATATAAATTCGGATGAAATTAAATTGTTATTCAATATGAATAGGTACATAAATCTATTTTCCCTTAATTACTCACAAAATTCTCTCTCGAATCTCTGGCCGTATAATTTAATCACAATGCATCGAATACATTTTAGGTACTTTCGTGTAATAATGGCTACAGTTAATTACTGTTTATTTAAATGAATAACTCTTCCGTATATAGTTGGATATGCCGAAATAATAACTGCTGGGTTTCGCTGAAACAAAATAAATTCATATTATTATTTATCTACTCAAAATCTACTAACAATTAGTTAATAGTAAAAGAGCCAATGAGTAGAAATATAAGGATCTTAGCCTATTTTAGCCTGTACGGAAACTATTTCCTACCTACTATAGACTTGATGTAAGAAAATATAAGTAAGTAAGAAATAGTTAGATAGAGATTAAATAATGTTTGTTTGAGACACACGTCATATTTCTGTCGTGACCCAGTACAAAGTTAAAGTAAAAGCGTGGAACTCAATTCTATGAAATGTAATGTAACGTAATACTAATCTAAGCGGCAACGCCGCATTTGTGCTCAATTACTATGTTTTTATGTAACTACTAAATGCTAAAACAATAAGGAAAGTACATTATATTTACATGCAATATAATCGGCAATACCGCATATTACAGTAATGGCAACGTTGTGCATCCATAAAAATATAAGTTAAATCAAAACCTTATGTATAAAAAACACGGTCGGCGATTCTGTATCATTTTCTAACACGTAAATGTAAATATGATAAACGCCGCTTGCATAGTAACAGTGGATGTCTTTCTCATTGGTTGGCACCAGTATTGTGACGTGAAATAAGCCATCTTGGATTGTGACGTATCGGTACCTGATTGGTCAAGGTGTCGGTAGGCGGTGCAAACGGACAATGTTTTGTCAACAGACTAGTGTCACGCTGATTTCTACAGAGAAAGGTTGCGCTCCGTGGAACGGTAAATCCTCTACGTAAAAATGGTCAAAAGTGATTCAAAGTAAAGTAAAGTGTAGAGTGTCACGCTGATTTCTACAGAGAAAGGTTGCGCTCCGTGGAACGGCGGATCCTCTACGTAAAAATGGTTGGAAAGTATTTGAAAGTATTTAAAAGTAGTAAAAAGTATTTAAGAAGAGTTAAGTGGTTGTTTGACGAGTCTAAGTTAGAAATGTGTTAGTATGTCATACCCATGCTAGGGTATAAAATGACAAAGTGATTGATTTGTTAATAAAAACCTGTGCAATAAAATTCAAAAGAAATTTTATTTTCCAGTTAAAGCATAGTTTTGAACCAGTCGACTTATGGAGATACAGGTTAAAGTATTTTGTGTCGTTCATTGTTACAAACGTGTTCGCGCACAATGTTATAACTTTATAGTCGATTAACTTTCAAGATAGACACACTTGACTACAGTTTTATAACTCTTCATTAGAAAGTAGATAACTTCTTGTGACATAATATTTTTGTCTATCAAAACATGGCAAACCCTTTGGCGACTCAAGTATCCCCAGTCTCGGCAACCTGATATTTCCTAGGTTACCAAATGTAGGTTAACTGAGGTAAAAGTATCGTAGAAATATGCTAACAAAACATCTTTCCATTCAACAGGAATTAATAGGTAATATAGTCTTTTAAATGAGATGGTTGCTTGACATTACGGGTAGGACAAGAATATGTTCTGACGAAACAAGTATATGCTGAAAGGTGTCCAGATATTGAAAGATAGCCAAGACCAGAGGCCTTCGAGAAGCTGTTGCATAGATTTTTAGTAACATCAAACGTTGCGTGCAAAAAAAGGATAGTAATTAAAAAACCCGTTGTTAATGAAGAAAATGAAGTAAGGGCCCTATTGGCAGTACAGGAAAATCATAACGTAAGTCAAAGTGGCATTTTTCAAGAAACCGGTGTTAAGAAAACAAGCGTGCGACGGATTTTAAAAAAGTATAAATCACATCCTTATCACATAGAATTACACCAAGAACTTTGTGAAGATGATTTCTTAAGAATAATTACATTCTCTAATTGGATGCTCAATAAAATTAGAGAAGTATCAGATATGTTATCAAAAGTTCTCTTTAGTGACGAGTCTACATTGAAAAATACCGAAATCGCAAATAGACATAATATGCATTATTATGCTACTGAAAATCCACATTCGGTTCGACATGTAGATAACCAAAATCGCTGGTCTGTTACTGTCTGGGGAGGAATATTAGGGCCTTACATTATTGGGCCATATTTCTTTAAAGAGCGTTTGACGGGACAAGTTTATTTAAATTTTCTTAATCATAATCTACCCTCTTTGCTTCAAAATATAGATGCCGACATTCTCCAAAACTTCTGGTTTCAACAAGACGTCGCTCCCCCTCATTATTATGAGCCGCTTAGACAATTTTTAAATCATTGGCGAGGTAATCAGTAGATTGGACGTGGTGGACCAATCTCTTGACCTCCCAGGTCCCCTGATTTAACTTCACTTCATTTTTAACTCTCGGGATACGTTAAAGAACAAGTATATGTCATACTTTCACAAACCGAGATTATATGAAGGATCGTAAACGAAAGGCACTTAGTAATATTAGAATACGAACTTTACATGTCCAACAAAATATTTTACGAAGGCTACATTTATGCATTCAAGAACAGGGAAGAACCTTTGAACATGTTATTAGAGCCAGACAATAAATTCTTATTTCTTGCCTAATAAGGATTTGCTTAGTTTTGTTGTGTCAACCCATTTGTTTTCTTAAATGTGTGCTGTAATTAATTGTTTTATAATTATTTTAAGTTTAATCTTCATGTCTTAGTTAATCTGTTAATTAATAACATTTAGTTTCTTTATCGCAGAAAGAAATGCCATTTAATGTTAGGTTATTAAAAGTGTTGCATTAAGAAATTGAAGTCATGTATAATAAGTGCAAACCTTTAAGAGGTTACCGCTAGATTTTCCAAAAAGGTAGGAAAAATCTTGGCTGTTAAAGTTAACATTCAAATATCTAAATTACGGTAAACTCTTGGAGGTATCAAATATGGTATCATAGTAGAAAGGATATCAAAAGGGCGTTCTAAAAATCAAAAAATATGCATGGTGTTCTTTTTAAAAAAAGGAGAGAATTTGAATATTTTGCATAATGTTATCAGCCTATATAATAAATGTACTGAACGTAAAGTTCTTCGATAAGGATGTAATCTTCCGTCCCCGCTTCGTGGGCGGACCCGGTATAACATATTTTTTGTTACGTGATGTTCTAAGAGGTATGCCAATAAGAGTTTCCCGATATTTTTTGCTGCCACTTTTGTTAACTGAAGTTTTAATGCTGATATCCTTTGGTTGCTGCATTTAGCACAGACCAGCACAATTTAAAACAAGGATAAATACTAGAATACAACTAGTGCATGCATTGTTAAAACTTATTTGGAAAATGGGTCTTCCGCTATTAATACATACCGCAGAATTCGTGGTTACTTTGGCGTACATAATTGTCTTCCAGGAAAAACAATTCGCAATATAGTGCCCAAATCCGAAATCACCGGGTCTGTTAAAGATGTGAAATCACCAGAACGTGCATGTCGAGGTTGTTCGGTTGATAATGTTGAGGCTGTCCATGAGAGTATGACTGATAATCCCAGAATGTCCAATAAACGACGTTCGCAACAATTGGGCATTGCCATATCCAGAAAATTCCAAATTTTGCAAAAGGGCTTGGCTGCACACCCTTACACGACTCAGCTAACACAGGAACTAAAACCAGGTGATCACGGGCAACGCCGTGCGTTCACTAATTGAGTTCTTGAAATGAAGGCAGTTGACGATAATTTTTGCGACAAAATCATCTTCAGCGACGAAGCCCATTTTCACTTAAGAAATCCTTGAAAAACCCATGCATTCTCAGCGTGTCACATTTTGATGCTGGTTCTCGTCTCAGAATATCATTGGACCATACGTCTTGGATAAACAGTATGTGGTACCAACAGGATGCTGCTACTTGTCATACAGCAAGAGAAACAATGGAGTTATTGCGTACACAGATTGAAGAGAAAATACTGTCACAACGTGGAGACGTTAATTCGCCGCCTAGATCATGCGATCTGAAGCCGATGAATTATTTTGTGTGGGAATTATGTTAAAAATAAAACACTTCGCAGAATAAAAGACGAGACTAGCCGCATAGTTTGCGAGATAACACCAGAACTGTGCTCAGCTGCCATGGAAAATTTCTGCAAAAGAAAAATCCAAAGTTCTCCACAAATATTTAATATCTTGCTCTACGCGTTTCGGTTTCTTAAACCATTTTCAAGAGCTGTCTAAAAAGTTCATTTTTATAATAATCTCAATTTCAATTCAAAATTATTAGGTGTTACTTACATAATATAATCACAAACTTTACATTAAGGACACAAACAAGCTCAAAATGGCGAGCACAGGTTAACTAACTATATAAAATTGATCAACGGGATAAACCCAAAAAACATTTAAAAATAAAACAAAATATACCGAACCAGATCGACATCTAGATTGCACAAAAAGAGGTTCTATTATTTAAACAAACATTCACTACTTAAACTCGTTCACAACTCTCGCTGCCTCTCTATAGTGGGCGTTGACAGGATCGTTCAAACACTCAATTTGATTATTTATCTCTAATTTGGCTATTTCTATGTTGTCTAAAAAATTCAGGTTATGGCCTTTATTCGCATTATGTAGCATTTTAAAGGTGTCTTAAATGTAGGCCAAAAGCTGATCTCCTGTCATTAGGCGATTTCTGAAAGTTTAAATGTTCTTTTATTCTAATATTAAAACTACGTCCTGTCTAACCAGCATATTTAGCTGTGCAAGAGTTACAGGACAACAAATACACCCCACTTTTGTCAAGCACGTTAATTGAATCATTTACTCTCGAGAATAAGCTACGTAAATTGTTTACCGATTTGTAAGCTATTTTAAAATTGTTGTTTAAGAACTTCAATACATTACCCACTCTCAGAGAAACAGCGCCTAAAAAAGTTAGCCTTATATACCTAGGAGGTTGAAAATATGTTATGGTCTTATCCAAGGGGTCAGTTAACACCTTCTTAAGCATGCCAATAATTTTTTTTTTATTAAATTATTGATTAATGATATCTTGTATCCGTTGTTATAAGCAATTTGAAAAATGATGATCTTTTCCCTCTCAAATTCCAAAGGTAAGAGTGGGATGGTAAACAAACGATGGATCAAAGAGTTAAAAGCTGTCATTTTATTAGCTAAACAATGATATGAGTCAGCAGGTATAACATTGGCTGTGTGTGTTTTTCCGATTCCGGTATTACTTATTGCACGGAAAAGTTTAACTTCCAGTTATTAAGCCTTTGTTTTATTTAATAACAACATCCAGAAACTCTTATTGGAATACCCTGTATTTAGCATTCCATTGTTTTTTAACTGATTAAGAGTTTCTATCTGTTATACATTATAATCTGGAAATAGATGCATAGAGAGAATAAAAATGTTAAAAATCATATTTAAGCTAAAAAAGTCTTGTCCGAATGGCTGAAATGGCTCAAAAGGAAAGAAACCTACATATCTACAGCTTCTTTAACTGAGTACCTACTCACCTTTTTACCTAGTAAAAGTAAAGTTTAAAACTGGATTAGACCGATGAAGAATATAGGTACAAGTTTATAATGCAAGTTTCATGTTTCATTTGGCATGGAAATTGTTAACAATAATTTATTTTAATTTAATTAATTTTTTCTTAAGATTCCCTAACCGTTTTATCGACAACTCTGCCCCCTGCTCTAAATCCTGGGTACGCCCTTGCTAATTTTTATAATGTAGTTTAAGACTGATTTATTAGAATCAGCATATTTTTATCTGATTTACCGAAATTCATAAAATGTTTAAAACATAATAATATGCTGGATCCCAAAGGATTAGCTCTAATCCCGTAAAAACCCTGGGGGATTAAAAACACTGCGGGGTTACAATTTCAACGGCTGGCCTATACAAATAACGGATTAATATTTCATCAGCTCTTATACTACAAAACTTATTGGAACAAATTTTACCACATTTTAGCTAATTCATGATCATTATAACACATCCAGGATTAAAATGGATGGATTATTTGATTAATATAACAGAAAATTAATGCTTTTACAATAACTGTAAAATATTTTATGATTTAAACTGAAAAGATGTTTACAACGATGAATTATATAATGCATAGAGACGTTAACTTATATAATAGCTATAATAATACTTACAACATAATCCAGAATATTGTCTTGAATCCTGCAACCCATATTCATTACAACTAGGATATCCCTTTTCATATGGGGCCTGGCCCAAGACATTTCCCCTGAAATTTAAACAGATAATTAAAAGCTTAGAAAGACGTTATCTTAACAATACAGAGTAATGAGAATGACATACACAGGGTATCTCAACTTCGATGGTACATTAGGAAAATCTAGAAAATGAAATATCGTGCTGAAATTTTGTCAATGACGATAAAACATAGCATTCTAGTCCGTCGAAATATTTTTGAAAATGCTGCGTTGCGAGTTCTGCCTCTACCGGATACCAAAGAAAATTATAGCTACGCAATACGAGTGTAATCCTTATGAGCGGCTTAGAACCGCGAGAGGCGCTGTACCACGTTAATAAACAGACGATTTTGCAGCAAATTTGAATTCGCGCGTCCCGTGCTCAGCTTTATGGAGAGCTACGTTGTCAATAGTTGTATACTTTCTTGAAATGTTGAAATTGAAATATTGAAGCAAAAGCCTTTTTTTAGTTATCCACTAATAATAAATATTACGTTACATAAAAATGACGTAATGTTTTAACTTTTCTTCCCTTGGTTTTTAGGGCCTATGACCGAAAAGGTTCAGTAACTCGTACTTTCCTATCGACACTAAATACGACTCTATTTAAAAGTTTTAACAATTTTTTTTAATGCTAGGTCATTTTGTTGTGACAACAAGCAAAATTCCAATTTTTTATTCTGGTCGTTTTAGACCTATGACCAGAAACGTTTAATACTCACTTGTATTTGCAGTAAAAAAAAATAATTTTGGCAGATACAAAAAAAATGTAAAGTTAGAGAATCTTAGATATACAAACGGATATTTTTTGAACCACCTTATATGCAGATAAACGTACATTTTATATCCCTTTTTATGTTGTTAATTAGTTCTTCTAGATTTTTTTTATTGTATTTTAACGTTGTTGAACTAAATTAATAACTAGTCAACTGTATAAGTATTAGTAGTATTTCAAAAAGTCTAGAATTTGTTAAGAGACTATGCCAAAAGATTTTGTATAAGTTTAAAGGAATATATTTTGTGAACACTCTGTACAAAAAATCGATAGAGGTAGTCAAGTTAAAGACTACAATAAACTCCTAGATTTAAATATTATTATATCAAACTCAGCTGTTTGGTAAACCCGAAAATGAAAACATGGGTGCACCTACGCCGGCCGCGGCTAACTGTATTATTGGGTCTAGTAATCCCAATAACCAGTCAACAAATTCAATTAATAATCCTGAAGACTTTATTACATATTATATAATGGTATCCGGTGCTTCGCGCCCGGAATGACGACAACTCTGAACGTGCATTCGGCAAAGACCGGCCACTTAACGATCCCGCTTTAAAAACCGGGATCCATCGAGAGGTCGAATTATTAACATTACATCAGATTTCTATTGCATAAATATAATTTTCTTTGCGGATACTAACTTTAGAATTTTAAATGAAACCTTCTGCATTATTCGGTTTTTCGATTCTGCGATTAAATTTGAGTAATTTTTATTAACCATCTTCTATTGTTCCTTAGATATTAATTAGTTTATTATTTTCTGCGACCAAAACAGGTAGGTAAGTATTTATGGATCTAACGTTCTCAAACTTTGAAATATTTAACAAATATATAGGTATTTAGGTTATATAACAGGCAAGGGCCTAGCGACACCTAAAGCACCGGTGGCTTAAGTTGAGATATTAGTTATAGTATAGAAATGTAATTTATAGGAAATAAAGAGCTTAAAAAGGAAAAAGGGTTCCCGTCAGATCACCGAAGTTAAACGGTGTCGAGCGCGGTTAGTACTTGGATGGGTGACCGCTTGGAAAACACCGCGTGCTCTTGTCTTAGGGAAGAGTGTAAAATGAATCGACATCAAAACCATCCTATTCACGCCGGACAGGCCGGATGAGATCGGATATCTCGTAGGAAAAGCTACTTTTTTAAATGAAACCTCGAGTATATTAATTAACCAGATAATAGAGCAGAAAATTTTTCATGTATCAGTTGTATGTTCCCATACGTGTGTTTAATCGTTTTTCACTTATAAGGATCTCTATTGATAAGAAATTAATGATCGCTACTAAATATTCATAATTAATATAAATAGGTTGCCATGACACCATAACAGGTTGGTTGCAGAAACAAGAAATGTACATGCCAAGTATGCATTTTTATAATTCAGAGTTATCCACATTTTTTATCACTGTTTTAAAAGCAACTATGGTTCAGCCTTTAATACTTATTTTGTTATTACTGTGTATTTGTAGGCTGAGTAGCTGGCTCTGGTGTAGATCTGTCGATTTAATAAAACACTGTATTTAATTCCAACAGCATTTTATTCGTAAGGTAGCACTAACGTTTTATTTACAATATTCACTTAATAACTTCCCACTATCTGAGAATACACTACATCAAATTACTAGTTACACTTCAAACTGCATTCACACATACGTTTCCATAATACTCAATACTTTCACATTGTATTAACTTGTTGAACTTTGTTTTTGTTGACTTTAACTACATAGTACAAGAAATGTGGACAATTTCCACTCGGTGACGTGCTTTACTTTTTAAAAGCAGTCGTGCGTCATGCACCGCCGAACTCTCGGGGAACAGTCCCCTTGATAAATAAACTTATATTTTATGCGTTTAGCCAAACTCTGCTTGGCGACCGTCTGGAGGCTGCGTTGCCTCATCCCTTCTCGCGTCTGTCTCCCTTCCTCACGCAGCTTGGTAGGTTTTTATTTTTGGTGAAGCGCCTGATTACATATGACAACAATGCCGCGCTGTTACTATGTGGGTTTTATGATGAATCTTGGATATTTACGTATACGTGAGGAAAAGAGATGAACTAATAAAAACGCAGACAGCACAGGGTTTGTTATTGCATCGTGCGATAGCTACATAAGCGTTATATATACACTATATACATCAATTAGACTTCCAAGAATGCCATCAGTGGCGTACTTTGCTTTAACACTCAGCGTGTTCTCAACAATTACTATTAATAATGACAGTTTAAATAACTAAAATAAGCAAGAACTGGGTACTAAGAAATGAAATTAAAAAATAGGAACAAAATTCTCTCTCACAACTAATAGCTTAGTTGTTTGAAGTGCTGGCCATTTAGTAGACACATAATAGTTCAACTGAAGCTCCTTGAATTCCTGCTGGATCTCATTCTTGAAAGGCGCGTGTTATCCTATTTTGCAAATTCTCTTTTGTCCACACAGTTGTCTCATAGATTTCTTTTTTAATCTTGCCCCAGAGCAGAGATAGAAATTCAGGGGAGCAAAATCTTGAGACCGCGGTGGCCAACCCCATGAGCAACTACGTGTTATCCATCGATCTTCAAACATTAAATTCAGCTCCCTGTTTACTTTATATGTTCAATGCGCAGAAACTCCCATCCGATTGACACCAATAACTTTGGAAGACATTAAGCGGCAAGTTATTCATAAAGTTGAAAACAGTTATCCTTAAAATTTCTAGTTATTTTTGGACCGTTAAATTATCGTCATAAATTTAAACTGAAAATTTGTCAATAATTAGGAAACAAAACAAAAGAAAATTAAATATTTTGCCGATATCCCCTTTTTTTAATCTAATGTAGATTTTCCTGTGAAACTTTTGAGGTATGCGATATTGGGAATCGGACAGCGGCGTGACTGGTTGAAACGATTTACTGTAATTTACATATTTTATTTTCTGCTATTATTGTGTGTTATTAGACAAGTAAGTTTTTACTTGGTAGTCTTGGTACCTATATTTTATTATATCAGTATGACTTTTTAGCAATAATTTGAAACAGAATTTCAAGGTGAATTATCGCAGGAATATAATGAGTCGGTATTAGAGTCGGCCATCGAAAGCAAAATAAGTCCGGAATTAAAAAACAAAAATTTACAAGTTCAATGTCAACGCATTATTTTAAATATGTACACGTGTTTAAAAAAAGAAAATCCGGGAAAAACAGAAAATGTGCTTTGTGCAAGAATGTACTTGTAATGAAATAACACAACTTGGGTTTTATAGGAATTTATAACGTCATTAATTTGGGGACTGTAACCGGTCATTCCATAAAGCGCAAACCAATAAATCAAAAATTAAAATGGCTGACAATACTACAAGGGATTTTATTTTGCGAACTATTTACAATTTTTACTAAGATATTATATTGCCAACTTTAGAACAGGTTTGTGATAAATTGCAAAGTTACCCTGATTATAAGGACCAATCTTTAGAAATATTGCATGGTGTTTTATTAGGTTGTGGCTTTAAACATAAAAAAATAGATAATCGAATGGTTATAATGGAATCTCGTCGTATCATTGAACTACGGCAGGACCATTTGCGTAAAAATAAAGAAGTACCATAAATCCGATAAAACTATAATTTATTTAGACGAAACTTGGTCTGATACTCATAATGTTGATACGTATGGTTGGGTAGACAGTACAAAAGATTATACTTTAAATACACCGTGTTCGAGAGGAAAGCGCGTTATTATTCTTCCTGTCGGAAGTAAAGATGGCTTTGTACCTAATATGTTGCTCTTGTCAGCAAAGAATATCACTCATTTATAAATCTTCAACTTTAGGTGCAGTTGTCCTTGATAATATTCGGAAGGTAATAACGTAATGAGTAGCGATGTATGGAAAAATTGCGTAGCTCATATTTTAAAAACAGAAAATGGATATTCTGTTTCACCACCTATAGCGATAGTAGTAATCCAACCTGGAAACGATTCTACTTCTGAAAGTTCTGACAATTCCAGTCATTAAATTGTTTATGAATTTTAAATCGATTATGTGCCTTTAACACGTATCTTAAAAACTTGTTATATTACAGAAAGTTTACTGTGATTTTACTGATGCAATCAATTTGTTATTAAAATGTATTATATAGTGAATTTTAACTACTAACTGTATAATAATATGCCAACTAACATAGTACCTGCCCCTATCCATTCTTGGCAAGGAAAACTCATACCTGTTCGCGGTCCTGGCTGGACAAATACAATTTTTTTAAATTATTTTTGGCAAAATAGGCATTTTTTTACCGTAAGACCATTTTAAAAATATTAAATGCATGTGTTCTTTGCAGACGAAGTCACGGATACAAACCTCTTATCAATATTAACTATATTTTTAAATTGCTTTTTAACTTTAATTATTTGGTATACTTGGACACACGGTTAATGGTCATGACTTTACGAGACTTTACCTGCTTTATAACGATCGGGCGACTTTACCCACCATAAACCAATTAAGGGCTGGTTTGTAAGCGTTTCTAAGTAACAGCAACGAACATTAACAAGAGTAATGTTCGTTGGTAACAGTGAGGTATTTTATTTTTATTTTGATAATGTACGTATTTAAGGTATAATTAATTATACCTGTCGACACATTAGAAATTGTCAAATTATTATTAAATCATTTGAACTGTGTCATTCAACGGTGTTCAGTGGTGTTATTAATATTAGTAATTTTTAAAATGTTCGACCGTGGGTTGAAAACTGTGAATCCGACGACGAAATTGAAGACACAAACGAGCAAAAAACAAAGTGCCACTTACAGATGTGCTGCAAGAGGATTGTTTTGCGAGTATATCAAGGTAAAATTTATATTCTTTTTTGTTTTGATATGAAAGAACATATTGCACTTCTTATGGATTCCGGACAGATTTTTTTTAAATTCTAGTATGCTATTTTGGAAGTCGGAATAAGCATATTCTTTCATTGGACCGACCTTGTAGCCACACAGAGTGATACAGAAATGATATGGTCCGAATTAAAAAACAAAGTTATAGACGCAATAATGTAAACCTAAAAATGTCCGCTAATGTAATTGAAGTAATTAAAACTCAGTGTGAATTAATACCAGGGAGCAGTTGGAGAGCATGCGTTAATCATGTACTTGAAGTCGAAAATAATTATAAAAAATTTTGGGAAAACATAAAACCTCTAATTATATCAGTGGATGATAGTGATAGTACAGAATCAAACTATTGAGATGACTCATTTTATTCATACGGTTTTATACAGGGTGTTCCACGTAGAAGTTCCGCATTTTCAACCCGGTAATTACACAGATGTCAAAAAAGCCTTTGCCATTCGTCTTCAAACAAGAAAAAATGTATTCGGATATCTCAAAAACTAAAGAAAATAAAGATGGGTGGAACTTCTACGTATGACACCCGGTATAATAAAAATTATATATTACGGCTTACTACTTTTACGCATATTAATAATTTACGTCAAAGTCAGCAATACACAATAAATTTTTGTGCATAAACAAGAATTGTTTCAATCTTCCTACTACCACCCTGGACCGGAATGATTTATTTGCCAAAATAGAAGCATAAGCAGGTATAAGTATAAAGGGATTAGCTCGGGGATTAGTTAGTCATGACCATTTACCGTGTGTCCAAGTATAGCAGCGGCGCCTATGGTCAGGAGTTTAATGCTTTCTTATGTCATCATATTAAACTTGGAATAACTATACCATAGTAGGTTCGTTACTCAGATTTAACTGCAGAATCGAAAAAATCGAATAATGAATGTTGTTTGTTGCTCTTAAGGATGTAAGCTGTTAGCTTCCATATTCCTTATCTTAGACGATGATATACTCTTTTACTTACCCAGGACCATAATTGCAGACATAGTTTTTCGTGTAACCTTTTGATGGATCATAGTAGAAAGCAAAACCACAGCCGACAAGATTTGTCTCTGCCCATAACATCTAAAAATAAAAAAAGACGTAACCAATATTGTTAAAAACGTTCATTTTTTGCTTATCAAAACAGCTATTATACCTGTGTGTAATGACCGGTTCGTCCTCGGCCAATTCCTCCAAAACTAAATAGCTTGTACTCATTGAACCATTTGTGGATGGCATCCTGGAAATCTGAATCAATATCAGCGTAAGTCTCTGGAGGTTTTGTCGTCCACAGCGTGGCTATGTTCTGACCAACTGGAAACCGAGCTGAAATAACAAGATAAAAAATTGATAGCAACAAAATAGTATTAATCTAAATTAAAATACTTATTAGAAATTGCAACTTAACATATACAGGGCTGCCCAGAAGTCTGGATTAAAATTAATATAGCCTTTACCTGTAACTTTTGGGGAAAATGCTCGGACACGTCAATTTAGTTTTATATATGCGCATATTTTGACGTTATTCGTTTGTTTTTTTTCATAGACATTTGTCAATGATATGACGGCATCGATCTTTTTTTTTTTAAATAAAAACATACAGCTTGTGATACATCATTTGAAAGCTAATATCTCGTACAGTATGCTCATAAATTCTGACGCGATTCTGTCAAGGTATTTCAAAATGGCGACTGTTAAAAGTTTTAAAGAAATTCCTATTTAAATAAGCGGAAATGATAAATCATTGATTTTTTTTACCATTCAATGTAAGAAATCTTCATTGTTTTACGTTCTGACATTTTGTGACATTGTGAACTTGTAAAATTAATTTAGGTATTTCCGAAGTATTATTAAACAATTTTCTAAACAAAAATGGTTTTGTCGGAAAGGCAGCGTATCGAAGTCTTGATATTGTTAGGATGTGGAGATAAAATAAGAAGTCAAAGTGAAGTTTGCACTTTAATTTAATGCTAAATATCCGGAAAATCAAATTTCACAGGGAACTGTTAGTAAAATATTCCACAAATTTGATGAACATGGCACAGTAAAGGACTTACCTAGGAATGGACGGCCACGTGTTTTAGGCGACGATGAAAAATTGGATATTGCAGAATAATTCGCATGTTTAAACAGTTTCATTGGCTTAAAATCATGATACATCTAGGGGAACTATTGGAAGATTTTTGAAAGCAGAAAAATAGCACCCTTATAAAATATGTCTTGTCTAAGAGCTTTTAGAAGATGAGTATGATAGGCGTTTGCAATTTTGCGAAGAAAAGATAAGACGGTGTGACGACAATAATAGGTTTCCACTGAACATATTATTTTCGGATGAAGCTACTTTCTATTTAAACTGGGTGGTTAACAGACATAATTATCGTTTCTGGAGTCAAGAAAATCCACGATGGATATTTGAAGCGCATACTCAGCGGCCCCAGAAAGTAAATGTATGGGCAGGTATCATTAATAACCAAATCTTAGGGCCATTCCTTTTGGAAGGAAAGCTCACAGCTGAACGGTACCTGGATTTCTTAACCTTCGAGTTGAAGCCTGCTCTAGCTGTAATTTTTCCCAACGAGGTAGATCCAGATATACCTAATGAAACAATTTGGTTTCAGCAAGATGGTGCTCCCCCGCATTTTGGTGTCAATGTGAGAAGATATTTAGATCAGATATTTCCAGGTCGCTGGATTGGACGACGTGGTACAATTGAATGGCCACCGAGGTCCCCAGACTTAACTCCTCTAGACTATTTTCTTTGGGGATATTTAAAAGAAAATAGGCCAAAATAATATTGAAGATTTGAAAAACAAAATTAGATTGGAGACACATAACATACCGGCTGATGCAATTCGAAATTCCGTCGACGGATTTTACCATCGTCTGGGAGCATGCCAAGTAGAGGGTGGAGGATATTTCCAGCATTTGCCACGTTAAACCACCTTTTTGTTGTGTTTTGTTTTGCTTTGTTACATTTTTATTTTTTTTTTACAAAATAAATAACAAATAAACCATAACTATTGTTAAGCCACAATGTCACAAAATGTCAGAACGTGAAACAATGAAGATTTCTTACCTTGAAAGGTAAAAAAAAACATCAATGATTTATCATTTCCACTTATTTAAATAGGGATATTTTTAAAACTTTTAACAGTCGCCATTTTGAAATAGCTTGACAGAATCGCGCCAAAATTTATGAGCATACTGTACGAGATATTAGCTTTCAAATGATATATCACAAGCTGTATGTTTCCATTTAAAAAAAAGATCGATGTCGTCATATCTTTGACAAATGTCTATAAAAAAATAAACGAATAACGTCAAAATGTGAGCATATATAAAATATAAAACTAAGTTGACGTGTCCGAGCATTTTCCCCAAAAGGTACAGGTTAAGGCTATATTAATTTTATTCCGGACTTCTGGGCATCAGCCCTGTATATACATCCAGAAAATATAGTTCAGCAATATTTTTGGTTTTCTCAGATATGTTTATGCAATAAATTTACACAATGCTTACAATTATGCCGACCCTCGTCATGTCTCTCAGAATGACAGGATGATGCCCACCATTGAGCTCGATTTGCTAATTCGTCATCCCATTTCTACAAAAAAAAATATTTACCTGGCATTAAGGAAATCAAAAGCTAATTTTCATTACTGATCTATCAGGTCATTAGAAAATGCAATTAGAAAGTCAAGTTCATAAATCTCTTACCATCTCCATGATATTCGAACCTGGAGGTTGTCCTCCGATTTGACCGAGAGCTACAGACTGTCTCATTTTATTGTGTGCATTTAAGATAATTTGTTTCTCTTCAAGGGTGACCCCATTTGCTCCTGTAAAACAATAACACATTTTTTTTAGATGTAGAAATTTTCCCGGTTTTGAATTAATTTAAAGTTGAATGCTCTTCTAATGAAAATTCTGACCTGTACATGGTAAGTCAACCATAGAGTAAAGTTCATTATCTCATTTGTTTCGGGAATGAGCAAAAAACGTTAAATACAAAAGTATATTTTTTAATCAAGTTACCTGCGCTTTAGAATTGGCAAAATATTTTGTTGTTTTGTCAGGTGGCTTTGTTAATGTCAATTTTAATATATTTGTTATTGATTGTATCGATATTTTACAAATATCAAGCATCTCTAATTGTCTAATATATATTGATAATTATCTGGTTGCCTAGCCACAAGAAATCACCTTTCAGGTTATTCATGTTTATGAATTCATGTTGTAGAATCAAAAAATCAAGTTACCTGCGTTCAAATAGATTCTTGAAAATCGGTCAATAATGGATTTCAATGCCTTATTATTTACCATGGTCAATAATAACTTATAAGGTAGAGAAAAGCGATTTCTAACGTTAATAATCGGTCAATAATGGCGATGTTATGGGTTAGTAGTGGAAAAAAAATTATGTTATATTCGCCACGCTTTTTTGAACCACCCTCTATACTCAAAAATCATTTTAAATTATGTACCTTAACATTCTCTAAAACTATTGTATTTAACGTTTTTTGGTAATTCCCGAAACAAATGAGATAATGTACTTTACTCTATGGTGGACTCACCCCGTACGGAAGATCTTATGTGTCCACCACAAGTCCCAAGCAGGATTTAAATTTCTACAATTATTTATCTTTACAGAAATGTTGTTTGACGAAATTGGTATTTTGTTGCCTTCCGAACAAAAGACTGCTAACAGTAAGATTGTGAGGCACTCAAATCAAAATTTACCCTTTGATGAGAGTTGCAAAAGGATTTTAAGAATCACTTACTTAATATAGTTCTTTGGCATGCTGATACTTTGGTTACAAAAGAAAAGCCAATAAGGAAAGCTACCACGTACGATGTTCCTGATGTGACCATGATTCTGAAATAAAATACGACACTTAATTTTAAAAAATTAAAAATATGAGTTCAAAAACCTTCTCTATAGTGATTTTTCAATTAAAATTCGCAAAAAATTAAAAACAAATACCTGGAGCAATAATTTGTTTCAAGGATTTACTTAATCTGAAATTAAATATACCTCTGCTTTTAAGCCTCAAGCCATTTATCTCTGTCACTTTTTTGGACGAGGGCAATTGATTTAAACTTTCTTTAAAAATTCTGTTCGGCTTTTAAAAAGGTTTCGGGAAAGGACAAGTTAAGATTTCCAAGTTCAAAGTTTATATTACCAGAAGATGGAGTATTTGTTGCAAATTGGACAAATCTGGATATGTCACAAGGTCACACGTTTCAATTCTTTAATAGGGTAGTTTCTACATGCTTTTAATAATTAAAATTGAATTAATTAATTAACTAACTAAAATTTTTAGAATTAATCTTGAAGAAGTAGTCCATTACAGTGGAGTTGATATAATCAAATAAAACAACGGCAGTCTACCTCCACAATATGTATTTCAATGTTTATGTTTATATCCTACATGTTTCGGACATAGAAATGTCCATCATCAGGGATACTAAAAGAAATTTACAGTGTGAGTTAAACGTTTTAAGTAAAATGAGAGGACTTACCAGTAGTCGATTACGGCAGCTCTACCTTGCATATAGAATTAATAATTAATAAATAATTAATAGCATATATAATTAATATTTATGTCATTTTAGACAAGTAAAGTAACAAATAACATAATAGTAAGTTACAAATCATAACACTCTAGTGGGTTATAAATTCCATGACAACAATTGTCACCCTAGCCTATTTTTAGTTGTCAAATTTGTCATTCAAAAATATGTCAATTAAAATAAAATACAGGGTCTTCCAGTTTACATTGAAACAATATAATTTTCTATTTTTTATTAATATCTATTAAGTGTTGGATCAAATTTCTATGGCACTCGTGTGTTAAGTCATATAAGTCACTTGAGAATTAGCCCTCTTGGCCTACGGCCTCAAGGGCTAACTATTTCCCAGCGTGACTTATATATAACATAACACACTTGTACCATAAATAACTATAATATAGCTATTCCTTCGGACTTTTTATGAAAAAAACTTCATATTAACATAGGTAATTATCTAGTTCCTAAAATACAGGGTGTTGACATTTAAATTTGAAGTTAACGTACGGAATTTTATATCTATAATTTTTTATATTTTATTATTATATATAGTACAGTGTGTCCAAGATAAGAATGGGATAGCATTGGAATCTTGGAAACGGTAGGAATTACAATGTTGGTTAGATTAGGAAAAAGTTGCACAATTTAAATACCTCTTACATGGTGTTTGCAAAATTAAACTATCTTTAACCGATTTCAATATTTAAAAAAAAAATTTTTTTTGCTGTATTATTTTTTATTTATTTGTTGCATTATTTTAACAGATATAAAAAAATTAAAAATACTTCTTTATAGTCACTTTTTAAGCTAAACAAGATAGCCTTTACAGATTTTCAGTACGACGTTTTGTTTTTGAAAAAACATCCTCAACTTTCTTTTTTTAAATACGGTCCTGTGTTTTTTTTTTTAAATCTCTAAAATAATTTATGTACCACTTGCATTGGTTTAAACATATTTTCAGCTATCTCTGGGGTACATCAAAAACTATGTGCACCAACGTAATTTTCAAACGGAGGAAGAATTGCGTCAAATGGTTTTAGAAGCATTTCAAACGATTACCCCAGATGTACTTAACAATGTTTTGAATTTCACAGTTAGACGATGTTATCTATGCTTAGAAAATAATGGCCATTTGTTTGAACACTGTTTGTAATTAAGTTCTAATTTGGTATTATGTTAATAAATGTGTTTCGAGCATTCAGTGCCGAACTATGGAGATTTTTCTTGAATATTTTTAAACGATAGCTAAAAAGCTGAAAATAAATTTAAACCAATGCAAGTGGTACCTAAGTTATATTAGAGTTCAAAATAGCCTTCGATTAAAAAAAAACACAGGACCGTATTTAAAAAAAGAAAGTTGAGGATGTTTTTTCAAAAACGAAACGTCGTACTGAAAATCTGTAAAGGCTATCTTGTTTAACTTAAAAAGTGACTATGCAAAAATATTTTTCATTTTTTTATATCTGTTAAAATAATGCAACAAATAAATAAAAAATAATACAGCAAAAAAATTTTTTTTTTTAAATTTCGAAATCGGTTAAAGATAGTTTAATTTTGCAAACACCATGTAAAAGGTATTTAAATTGTGCAACTTTTTCCTAATTTAACCAACATTCTAATTCCTACCGTTTCCAAGATTCCAATGCTATACCATTCTTATCTTGGACACCCTGTATATTAATTTTATTTATTATATTTAATCTACGGAATACGACGAAGACCAAAAAAGGGTTCCATAATTTAATAATGATTTATTACTCCTCGCATTAAGCAACAGACTATAGAAGAAGGTAATGTTGAGTAGCTGACTTTGTCAAGTCTTTTATGAATTAATAATTTTATTGATTGCACGATTAATCTATTTTTCTGTGTTTGTATTTCTCAAGAAAGTCCTTATTTATTTATTTATTAATTATTCGGAAAAGAAACTTGAATCGATGAAAGTTACAGATATAATTTTAACACTAACAACATTTCATTAATTTTGTTAGGAATAACACTTCATCACGCATTCGGCGCATTTCTGAACCAAATTCAAGTAAGAAAGTTCATAAAAACATGTGCCTTAAAAAGTCTGGCTTTTAAGATACGTTTAAAAAAAACTAGATTTTTTTATTAATATCTCAAAGATACTTTTGCCGATATTGGTGAAATTTCGCAGTTATTTTCGTTGTAATAAGATGCTAAGTAAGCACTTACTAGATGATAATTATGAGTTTCAGTGCCGTCCCGGGGGGCAGTCTCGCAAATAATATTGAAAAAAAAAAATGTGGGCCACTGACTTGTATAAAAATTTTATATTGTTTTCGGGTGAAGCAGCTAAGAAGACAACCTTTTTGTCTCCTGATATTTTTTCGTATCTTACTTTGTTTTCGAGAACAAACAATTTTTGGCATGCAATGAAGTGACTCTTATTCAGGAATGCGCCCTTGGTATTACGGTCAATCATTAAGTAACACCCTGTATATAATGGTTATATTAAAGTATATTCCAAACTAAGATAATTTTTTTTATTTATTTTAACGCAAAACTGACGTCCAGTTTAACAATCTGTTTTGACTAGAACATGGGTCCTGCCTTTAAATCGATAGTGGCCGGCTCTTATTTTGTTAACACAATTGAGAGAAGATTTAATTTTCGCAAAGTACATAATATAACAGAGTTACCCTACAAAATCGCGTCTTGAATTTAGATTTTAGTTGCCATATAGCCAGCTCGATTTGGTAGTTTGGACCAGAGAATTTTAACTTCTTACCAGAGATACGGCGATACAATGTAGATGTCAAAAAGTTAGCCAAAAAAAAGAATATTAAAAGTAAATCATTACTAAACTCTTGCACGTTTTATAGAAATTCATAAAAATGTTTAAAATATTTATCAAATCAAAAAAACACCTAAAAAAATCATTTCTGATATTTACGGACCTGATAGAGTCATATACAGGGTGTTAATTTGATCATGTTACAAACTTCTAAGGTATACAGGAAAAAAAAAAAAGTTCATATGAAAATGGGTTCGGTAACGCTTCCTCAGGGAGCTACAGCCTTCATAAACTAGTTTTCGTTTTGTAGCTTCGGAACTATTTTAGCTACCGCAATCAATTTGGGGACATACATTACTGTTATCCTGGATATCTGTACTGAACCTGATTATTCTTAACTTGTTCTTAGCCAATTTCCGAAGAAACGATGACATTTAGCGACATTTACAGAGAGTCCTTAATTATGTAAAAGACATAGGAAAACCATAATTTGATGTCAAAACAGCAGCCTAGAGGAATGGGGTAAAATTTACCCTAATACCCCTCTGGTTCGCACGCCCCTGGTCAACATTGTCCAATAAGCTTAAATCAATGAACTTACTAACAGTAATTTATGTTCCAAAATTGGTTGCGGTAGATTAAGTAGTTCAGGAGCTACAAAACGAAAACTAGTTTATGAGGGCCATCTTTAAAGAGCTCTAGCTCTCTGAGGAAGTGTGTACCAGTTTTACCTTTATCGATTATTGTTGTTAAAAGTTATTATAAGAACTAGTAGACTATTGTTAATAAATAAAAGAAAAAAGATAGTGTGGCATAATTGACATAAAAAGTTGTATTTTTAATTTCCTCTTACAAATCCCAATTATTAGAAAGCCTCTAATAATTAGGACCCAGAAAGTTAACAGTTGGTCCTTCGCCGTTTAAACGTAACCTGTACGTGGAAAAGCAGTAAAATGTCCGAACAAGCTCAAAATGTTCGTCGGAGTAAACGACTTGTGGATAAGAATTTTAAAGGCGCCAAAACGTGTCCTGCGAATCCCGGTCAAAAAGAATTTTCCCTGGGGAACCTGGAGCAAGACAAGCAACAGAACATACCTCAATTTGCTGACAGCAGGAAAATCCTAGACACTACCGCAACGTTAAGCAAAAGATCGGACACAACAAGAACAAAAATATCTGGTACAACTACAAGAAAGAGTAGTTCTACTGCAAGAAAAGAAAACCAAGCAAGAATCGAAACGGAAATGAAGAAAAGAACATCAACTTGTTATCAAAATGGAAAGCCGCACAAAAGATCGCCGAAATATTTTGGCAGAGATGGTCAAATGAATATTTGCCATCAATAATTCGACGACAAAAATGGCATAAACAAGAATCAAATGTACTACCAGGAAGTGTTGTACCAATAAGTGACCCAAATATGCCTAGAAACACATGGCCGATAGCCAGAGTAGTTGCAGTATACCCAAGCAAAGACGGGATAGTTAGAAGTGTAGATATTAGAACGTCGCGAGGAATAACACTACGACGCCCCATATCAAGAATATGCGTACTGAATGTAGAGAAGAAAAATGACATTTAATAGTAATTGTTTTAAGTATAACAATTACTAGAGGGGAGTATGTACCAGTTTTACCTTTATCGATTATTGTTGTTAAAAGTTATTATAAGAACTAGTAGACTATTGTTAATAAATAAAAGAAAAAAGATAGTGTGACATAATTGACATAAAAAGTTGTATTTTTAATTTCCTCTTACAAATCCCAATTATTAGAAAGCCTCTAATAATTAGGACCCAGAAAGTTAACAAAGTGTTTCCGGACTCATGCTTATATGAACTTTATTTCTTTTTTTTTATGTGTTCCATCTACCCTAGAAGTTTGCTACATGATCACATTAAAAGCCTCTACACACGACCCAATCTGCAGGGTCCGATTTGCAGGGCATATAGAAAAGGGAAAATCGGGTGCAGCTCTCCACACCACCCAATCTTGCAGTGTGCACAGAAAACAGAAACAAAGTCAATGTCTTTCGAATTTTAAGTCGTAAAGGTCAAAATCACAGAACATAAAGATTAGTTGTCAAAATGGCTTCTAGTAAATGTCCAAAATCGAAATTGTAAATTATTAGAAAATAATTCGCGAAGAAACAAAAGAAAATGCTGGGTTAAGAAGTGACTATTAGAGAGGAAAAAGTTTATAGTTATTTATGTATCTAGGGAATTATAATGGTCTTAATTACCGAGGGCAAAGTTTACGTCCCGAGGGCCTTTGGCCCGAGGAACAGCAATTACCCGAGGTAATTGAGACCCTTATAATTCCAGTGATACATAGATAATTTTATTTCTGACCGATTTTAGTAACATTTTGTTCATATTTAAAGTGGAATAAATGTTTCAATAGATGACAATCAAATTGACATTAGATGTCAATCGTTTGATTTTATGTCAAATTTTTCCTAATATCCCAAGGGAGTTATGACCCTTATAATTCTCGCGTAACTAAGACGTTATAAGCTAATAATATACCGGTCAGAAATAAATATTTTTAAAGAATTAGGACCAATTGACTTCAAAAACTTTTTGGAAATGAATACCGAGACATTTAAGGAACTGCTGTCTCTATTTATATAGTAGGCGTTGGAAATATCCCACAGACAGGGCATTTCCCTATAAAGCTCAAAAATCTCTCTCCAAGCTTACATCTCCCTTTCAGACATTTTTGATTCAAAATATAAAAAAATTGTCGCAAATCTGTCAGAATTAATACATGACGTGCCCCGTCAAATTTCGATGAAATCGACCCAACCGTGCTCAACCAACCGTCCGATCTGGATTTTGTCGGTCGGACATGCCTACACCCTACCCAACTTGCAGGGTCCCTGCAGATTGGTCCCTGCAGATTGGGTCGTGTTTAGAGGCTTTTACCCCTCTCACTCTACCAGTTTAAAATTTCACTGGTATACTTCAAATGAAAGGTGTCAGCAAATATAAGAGTGGGTGAACAAAAAAACTGTTGATATTTAAGAAGGAATTTGATGTGCTGTCGATCATAAAAAAACATTCTTTTGTCAATGTTCTGTTATTATTATTTTTAATATTTTTTAATCACTCTTTAGTACGCCTTTGTCAGGTTTACTGACCGTTGTTTACTTTTAGTGATTTGGCTCTATATAGTATATATAGTACAGGTTGCGCTGGCAAAATAAACTGTGTAGTAAAGAATAGAAATTACTTTTTTTAGTAGTAAATTATCTTTGATTAGGATCTTTGTTTTAAACATAATTGTAGTAGTTATTAGGAACCAAGGGTCGTAAACAAAGAGTAAGGTGACCATGTTTTTGATATAAGCCATTTGTTCATTTGACCGAGAAATTTTTATCAAAAAAACAGATTTTTAAAGTAATACTTGATGAATTACAATGCGCAATTATGCAACATGCAGCACATTATATACATAAATAAACATGCAGTGCTGTATCCAGGCAAAGGCCCAGTGGGCCAGAGCCCGGAGCCCCTGGGTTTAGAGGGCCCCGCGTAACATACAGGCGAACCGAAAATGATGTTGCTACAAAATTATTTAAAGTTCTTGCTGACATCCTTGATGTCGTGAAGAATAATTTTAACCCTAAGCTGGTATCGTGGGGTCATGGTAGACCCTAAGCTCATAGAATTGGTCGAGAAATAGTTATTATTAACAACACCGTCACGGCCGTTTGGTAGCCTCATAAAATGAAGTCATTTAGGTGGTGGCTAATGCGCTTACCTCTATAGTCGTTTGTTTTGAAAATATAGACCAGTGAAGTTCTTTGCAATTGTGTTAATATGTACATGAATATAAAGATATAGAACTAGTTCCAATTTCGGGTATGTCGATCTATGCATTGTTAAATCTACCTGTCTTGTCAATGATCTACTAAGTAGATCTCCTAAGTAGATCATTATGTATTGTAACTGAAAAGGTATATACGTTCAATCAAAAAATAAAACAAAATGTTCACACTGTAACCTAAAATTTGTATTTTGCGTTTATGGTGAGGGTTCCCTGCTGTCAGGCAACATGAAACACAGTATATTGGTTTGTAAATGTTGATTCTTTTTTAAATTTTGACGCATCAGTTTTTACCTCTATTGTCTCTTACCCAATAAATATGTTTAATTTTCGAGGTTCTCTTAGGTTTATTTGTTATAACTAATTTTTAAACTAACTCACGAGACGAAAGTAATCAGGCCTCTAAATAACAAAAGACGGTCCTGGCAACATTGCACGAAAAGTCCTGTGACCCTTCAAAATATTCAATAACACTAGAAGGAATATTCAAGGCCTAGATACTCTAAAGGTCAACGTAGCTCCCCGCTGCGATCTTCGACACTCAAGTGTGATCATATTTTATTAGATAAAAAAAATTATTTAATAATTTTATTAATATTGATATATTATGAGGTGAGCACATTAACACTTCCATAAAATAAACTATTAAATCCGGTGTTAGCATGTAATTTATTTTACCGTTATTGTTGCAAATTATTGGCCTGTCAAAATATTTAAAGAATTTTTTTCAATCGGAGTTTATTGTATGGACTTGACGATTATTGAAGTGATTTATTATGGAAACAAATTTAAGACTTATGGTTCTAAGTCAACACACATTACATTATGTGACACAGATCACTGTGTTTAAATTAATTCAAGAAGTAATAACATTTATTTTTGGTCGACGGTAGATGTAGCGTAAAGCGACATCTGGTGGCGATCAAATACATCACCTGGCCCAATGTTACAAGAATTGACCAGGAATGGGGAAGGAAACTCCTGCAATTACCAGAAGAGTTGGTCACTAAATTGTTAATAATAAATTAGAAAAGAATCAAACAGGCTTAAATAAAAAAATTTCAATTAGTTGACCATGTAAACAAATTGTCCGAGAAAATCATTGTTGTCAAAGTCAAATTGTTGCAATTTGTGCTGTATACAAAATAGCAGATGTGCGTTTAAGTTTAGCTGAAAAGTAGAAATAGTGGGATTAGTAGGAGATAATGCGCGAAATTGTAGAGAGGTCGCCTAAGAATTCAATCGAAGACACTCTAATATACAGAGTGGCACAATAGTAGTCGCGCATAATACCTGTATACTGTTAACAGAAGTCGCCGCTGGAAGCGCAACATTAAAAAACATAATACGATAGCCTCAGTGACGAGTCTAACCATTAGATTATTATTAATTTTTAGTTAGGAAACCTAGCTGTACCTCTTTATTTTAGTGGGCTACCCCCTCTGTTTTATGAACTTATAATCTCCTTTACCTTGATGTGTTTCTTCATATACAAAAAGTAACTTTGGCAATAGATGTCAGATTTTAAATCTACCATTGATGTGACTTTGAGTTTAGATTTTCAGATTCATTAATGCATCTTTAGTCGCTACCCAAAAATACTGAACCGAGGGAGGGTATACTCAAGTTTCTTCCTGTTTTGGAAACCTAGATCCAGCTCCGGAAGTTGATCAAATGCCATATGCATGCTATTCCGAGTGATATTTTAAATATACATGGTGTCCCACTTATAATGAAAACAGACCTAATTTAAAACACAAGGAAGTTATGTCAATAACTTTAATATTTCACATTTATATAATTCACAAATAATAATAATAATAAATGTTCTTATTGTCAAAATAAAATGAACATCAATATATTAATCAAATTGTATAAAATTTTTGACTTAGCGGCATAAAACTTTACGCAAAGCCCCATTTATTTTTTGAGCCAAACTTCTAGCTCAAAAAATAGGTATTGTGTAAAGTGGGACAAATTAAAATGAAATACGACATCTAATAATTTATTCTTACAATGTGAAAAATTAGCAAGGAATCAAACAAGCATAAGTAAGAAAATTTTAATCAGTTGACCATGTAAATAAAATATTATTTACACGTCACCGAGAAAATCATTGTTGTCAAAGTTAAATTGTTACAATTTGTGCTGTATACAAAATAGCAGATATGCGTTTAAGTTTAGCTGAAAAAGTGGAAATAGTAGGATTAGTAGGAAATAATGGGCGAAATTGTAGGGAGGTCGCCAAAGAATTCAATCGAAGGCACTCTAATATACAGAGTGGCAAGAAAGTCGCGCATAATGCCTGTAACTTTTGAATTACCTCGTATACCTTTATGAAAGTTCTTTGATAAATTATTCCTCATATTTCTACCATTTTTTCTGTCATTTCTGGTTTGGTTGCCATAGAAATTAACTTACTTTTTTTTAAATAGAAACACCCTGCATGTGATTACATATTTGGCATCTACTGGGAAAACTCTTTTTTTGTATTTCAAATTTTCACCTATCTGCAAGCGTTTCCGAGATAAAGATAGCTCAAAGATGAATAACTTCCTAATTATAATTATTCCTACCTAATACCCACCAGCTAAGTCGAGGTGTTTTCATGACAGCGACCTAAAAGTGTAAATTTTGAGTTTCTGTTGTCTGATTTCTAATTTGTTTACACTTTGGCTCATCTGAATGAGAAACAACGAATTGAAATTTTAATAATGAGCGGTTACGGAAATATGAAGAGATCGCAAGATCAGGTTTGTCAACTTTTCAATGAATTATATCCAAATAGGCCTCCAATAAATTAATCAACGGTGTGTCGAGTGGTAAAGAAATTTTGAGAAACAGGCAGTGTTAGGGTTATAGGAGCCGCTAGATCAGGTCCACCTAAAACAGCAACCGGGGGAGACAAAGTTTCAGATATCATGCTCTCAATACATGAAAATCCAACACAATCATCCAGGCGAATGGCAATGGATTTTAATGTGTCTTATCAGTCACTGAAAAATTTGTTTAAGCAGGAGAAGTTGCATCCCTACAAGATAGAGTTGGTGCACGAGTTAAACGAGGACGATTTTGATAGAAGAGCTGAATTTTGTGAGCTGACGATGGAAAGATGCAATAACGATAATAGCTTCGAAACAAATATCATTTTCTTGGATAAAGCTACTTTCCATTTAAATGGTATTGTTAATAGATACAGTTATCGTTATTGGTCTACTGAGAATACTCACTGGTTCCAGGAAGGTCATACTCAGAGGTCCGAAAAAGTTAATGTTTGGACTGGCATAGTTGGTAGACATATTGTGGGACCCTTTTTCATAGATGGTAATTTAAATGGCGAAAAATACCTAGACCTCCTCAGGAATCACATAATTCCTTCTTGCAGAATGGTTTTACCGGGTGTAAATAATGGCATAAACGAACAGGTATGGTTCAAGATGAAGCACCTGCGCATCATGCGGCAGATGTTAGACAATACATAAGCGAACAATTTTCAGGACGCTGGACAGGCAGAAGAGGTGCTATTGACTGGCCAGCGCGATCCCCGGACTTAACCCCGCTCGACTTCTCTTTGTGGGGACACTTAAAGAATAAAGTCTACGTTAACCGTCCAAATGACAAATGAAATCTTTAAAAGCCAGAATTAGTGCTGAAATTCGGGCCATTTTCCAGAGGACTTCCGTTGTAGGCGGGTTCAGGGATCGACTGGCGCTCTGCTTAGCAGAAAATAGTGGTCATCATGAACACCTGATCCACTGAAAAGGTTTCACTTGTTTATTATTCCGATGTAAAGTTGTTCAATTTTCTAGGCTATTTATTTTGTCATTATAAAGTTTGTTACAATTTTAAATAAATTAAATAACAAAAATTCAGAGTTTTCCCAATAGAATCTAAACATGCAATCATTGCAGTGTATTCCATTTAAAAAAAGTAGGTTGGTCTCTATGGCAACCAAACCTGAAATGACAGAAAAATATTATGCAGGTGGAAATGTGGGAAATAAAGCTGGATTTATAAACTCGAAAATTTGGCGAGGTTGAGGTTCGGTTGGTGTTGGAAATGGGAGTTAAATTTAAACTAAAGGGAACACTCAAGTTCCATTTATACACTCGTTCATGTTGTTCATGTAAAGCTTGAGAGGTTCGAAGAGTTCCCGGGTAGTTCGAGATAACCAATTTTTATGTTCGGAGTTCGGAATATCTAACCTTACCAACTTGATCATAACTTTAACCTCACCAACTTTTCGAGTTTATAAATCCAGCTTAATTTACTGAACAACTTTCATAAGGGTCACTTTTTCGTATTTTTCGACTTTTTTGCCACTCTGTATATTATATCGCATATGTACAATTTCTAAGGTCAATCAAATGTTAAAGTAACGCGGTTTGGTAGTGCAAGAAAAAGTAAATTGTCCAAGAAATCATCCACAGGATGAAAGAATTTAAAATCATTTCCGCGTAAATTCAAAATTAAGCTTAAAAGGCTTTGATGTTAGGCGCAATAGTTCTGCATCAACATGTTTAAAAAGAAATGGTATTAAACCATTTAAACCAAGATTTTTACACACGTTGGAACTAGGTGATGACGAAATAAGATTGAACTAATTGTACTGCCTAACAATACAGGCAAAATTTTATGATTGCAATGGTATTTTTGGTAAAATTTTGTTCACCAACGAGGCAACCTTTTCTACAAACGGGACCGTGTCATCTCAAAATATTAGATTTTGGAGTGAGGAAAGTCCATACTGGGTTATAAATTGTAAAAGTTAATACTCTGACAGTGTAAATGTGTTCTGTGGTGTTTTAGAAGATCGTATTATTGGACCCTTTTTTTTCTAATTCAACTTTAAATGTTGTGAGATTCCTGCAGTTCTTGGATTTTTGGGATGCTATACACGGTTTGCCGTTAAAATATAGGAACAATTTGTATATTTAGTTAGATGTCGCTCCAATTCACTACTTTGCTCCTGTTAGAGAATAGCTCAATGAAAATTTTGAGAATAAATGGATTGGTCGCAATAGTCTTTTTGTAACTTGATCGAATCAGCCGATACTTGGTGGAGATCCATAGTTAATTACGGGTAAACAGAAAAACAGGAGTTTTACTGATAAATTTCCACTGTATTACATCAAATAACTTGACATGTTTCCCTACACAGTAGCTTCTTCAGAATAAAGTGTATGAATGATACCAAGTTGAGGTTTGTAGTAAAAGATAATTAAGACAGGTAAATTGATGTAGTAGTAAAAAGGGAAAATAATAAACACGTTTTCTTAGTCTTTTACACACCATCTCATACTGACACTACCATTTATAATTCTTCTTGCCACCCAGTACAACATAAGTTAGCTGCTTTCCATAGTATGATCCATAGATAGACTGGTGTCCCTTCCTTTAAATAAATTCGAATTTCAGAAAGAATTAAACCTAATTAAACAAATTACTATTAATAATGGATACTTAACAAAGTTAGTCACAAAAATTTTAAAGAAAAAGTCATATAAAAAGGCCATTGGTCTAGTTCTTCCTAATATAAAAAACCCCCCCTAACCAATAAAAACTGCTTACCTTCATCGGCCAACCTAGTTTAACCGTTGGCAAATATATTCTGAAATAATCTTAACATTAACATTGCATATAAAACTAACAATTCTTAAAGCAAGTTCATTAAAAATAACAAAAGCAAAACTAACAAGAATAAAAATTCAGGTCTCTATAAATTAAATTGTTACGATTGTCCTAAAACCTACATAGGTCAAACCGGTAGAAATTTCAAGACAAGATTAAAAGAACACTATAATAGCTATGCCCAAAACAAAAAAGGCTCAAATTATGCCAATCATTTGCTAGAAAACCAGCACAATTTCGAAAAAATTTTAAAATCTTACATATAGAAAATAAAGACTGAACTTCGGAATCTTTGGAAATAAACAAACTTAAATATTCCAACCTATTACTTAATGACCAGATAGATCTTAACAATCCTCTTTTGTTAAATTTATTCAACTAACCATTTACTGTTGTCCTTTTTGTAATCATGTCTGCAATAAATCTTGTGTATCTTTGAATTCAATAATGTTATTTAGATTAATAATAATTATTTACCGTAAAAACCCAGATTTATTACTACTATACCAATTTACCTATCTTTAATTACCTTTTACTACAAACCTTAATTTTGTATCATTCATAAACTTTATTCTGAAGAAGCTACTGTATAGCGAAACATGTCAAGTTATTTGATGTTATACAGCGGAAATTTACCAGTAAAACTCCTGTTTTTCTGTTTACCCGTAATTTCTCTTTTTGTAGCTTGGCTTCCTAGAGCTCCAGATTTAACCCCTCTGGATTTTTATCTACAGGGTATTATAAAAAATAAAGTTAATAAAATTCGTCCAGCGACTTTACAAGTTTTGAAGGATCGTATAAGAACACCGCACATCAATGAGTTGAGTGGCTAAAATATTAAACAGTAGGAAAGTGCGCCTTAGAGCCACACGAAAACCTCTCAAAATTTTAAAAAATTAATTCACTAATAACGATATATTTTCGTTGCCTGTTTTCATGATAAGTGGGACACCCTGTATATAATCGACCGACGGCCGCAGCGGTCGGTTTTCGCTAACCGACAGGTTTAGTAAACCGCAGCTTAATTAGTGGTCAGAAAACAAAAAACTAATATCTGACTATGTATTATTTTGTACAAATTAGACAACCATAATAGTCACTACAGAAATATTCAATTATTTGACTCGAAAATTATTACTAATAATAAACGAAAAACCATTTTGTCTTTTTATATTATATGAAGGTGCAGCGAAATAAAATCCAGTATTTTTGACTTATTTAAGGATTAAGTAGATGTATCTCCAAAAGGTAATGCCGATATATGTTGATAAGATATAATTTTTTTATTAAAAATAGCTTTCGAGTAAACCCTTGACATATCGGTATACAAGGAAGAAATACCCTGTATATCAATATTTTTTGAACCGTCACTGCTTTTCACCTATTGCATAATTTGGAATTTAGAATTAATTTAACAACTTGGCGTTTATCGATTTTTTCGGAACTTTTGTTAATTATCGGTCGTTGTTTCCTTATTTAATTAGATTTAATTGACTTTTATCACATTCTGTCTCAAATTTATTTGACGCCTGGCCTTAAATTGGTATTGACATTTTAAGGATTATTCTTAGCAGTTTTATTATCATTAAATTGATTTACATGAAATTAATTTTTCCATAGATTTCTTTATTTTTATTAGTTAAAAGTTTTGTTCCTTATTAGAACTCTTGTAATTTGTAATTATTTGAAATTTTACATAGTAATACGTTATATTCCTTTATGGATTACTAGTACATTATAAGAATAGGTTATAACTAGGGTTGAGCATTTATGCAAGTTGCATATTTTGCATATTTTATGCAAAAATTCGAATTTTTGCATATTTTTTGAAAACTGGCTTATGTATGCTGATTTTAAGTTATTTTATTATATTAAGTATATAATCGGAATCGCTATTATCAAGTAATGAATAATAGAGTTTGGGCCCAAGATATCACCTTAATTATACTAACAGGTAGGTATTATATTAATGGTGTTTAACAATTTACGATCCCTAATCCCTCAATTATTCTTTGAAGGTAGGATGGGCTCGAATTTAATTTGTAATTAAGGTAATATAATACTTAAAGTAAGAAAAATTTTTTAATTGTTTTCTTCGAATTCCAAGGCAAGATTAGGCATTTCGACAAGTAAACTATCTGGTTATGTTCTGTGTTTAGTACGGGTTAGATCGAGTGTTAGTTAAGTGTGAAAAAAGTTGCTTAAAAGTGTTTTTCCGAACTTAACAGGTTGAATGCCAACAGAAAATATGCATTCTTTAACCATAACCCAAAATGACATATTAACATATCTAACTAGCTTATATCTCTAAAAGTTTATTATGACACTCAGCATCAGTTTGATATCAATTTGACAGCTGTTTGACAGGTGTCAGTATACTGGACGCTGGGGTATTTTTATAGTTATTATCCTAACAAGTGCGGAAAGAGCCACTTTCCCGCACGCGACTGCCGTTACCCGAACGACGCGAAGCGGAGTTCGGGTAAGCAGTCGAGTGCGGGAAAGTGTCTTTCCGCACAAGTTAGGATCAAAATTTTTCCTACAGGCGTTGGAAAAACTACAACAAAATATTTCTAAAAATTTAATTTTACTGAAAAACAAACACAGATTTAATTTCTAATTATAACTAATATTTACATTAAAAGTACAATTTGATGCATTATGCAAATTGATTGCGGATGAAGCCATTGAAGCCAACTGATCCTGATGAGCGGATGGTTGCAAAGAAAGAGGTATCGAGCTGTTGTTAGCGCTGCTGGGAAACTGTGGAGTTTTTGCTTCTAAATTATAGCTCAAACTTGATGGACTATTGAGATTGAGAATTTTGTTAGACATGTTTTTTTTGTGTGTGATGGATTCCTCCAGGTAGCCTTCGGCAACAGACGTGGATTTCCATCCTCCTAAACGTTTAATGTTTGTTATTTCTTCGCCAGAATTAGCAAGTAGAGTGGCCGAGGAACGTCTAAAACTGTGGCCTGTGTATAATTCTGGATTTTTGAGTCCTATATAAGCTGCAATGTTGGAGGGCATTTTTCCTATGGTATTAATTCCAACACATTGGGTACTGCATTTTCCATGTTTGTAGTTCAAAAAGAATCGGCGGTGTGGAGTTTGCTGTGGACGTAAGTTTGCATATTTTCTGTATAGATTTAGAAAAATTTCATTATTGACTGCCTTAGTTATTACAAAGGATCTAGCAGAATGGTTTTTGGAGTCGTTTATTGTGACAATTATAACGTCTCCTTTGTCGTCTATGTCGTCAATGGTAAATTTAGTTAGCTCCTCACGGCGGCAGGCACCAGCCAGTCCAAAAATCGTTACCACTTTAATTAGAAGGAAAATTTCATCAGGTGCTTCTTTCATAAATTTCGCAATCTCTTCTTGTGTAAAAACTTTTGCTTTTTTTGCTCGAAAACCTACATTTTGTCTCTTGATGTACGCAGTAACTTTATAGTATTTACTGATATCTAAATCTTTCTTAACCTTAAGTACACTTTTCAACATGGAATATCGAGACCATAAAGTATTTGGCTTCCAAAGTTTAGACATTTCCAAGAAATATGCCAAAAGTACTTCTTCTCTTGGTGCTTTTACATTTTTCGCTTCACACCAAGTAACAAAATTATCGTATTGTTTTTCATACCTGACTATTGACTTTTTTGGTAGCAAATCCAAATTTGCGACACTTGCAGCTTCTAGAATATCTTCTGGAAGCTCATCGTCCGAGAAATTATCTATGGAAGACATCTGTATCAGAATCTGAACGAAATTATAAATCAAAGCCACGGTGAAATGTTGTAAGGTGTCACTTTGACAATTAAATTTTATGTGTGTGTCGTGGTTACCATGTTAACATCTATGTACGGGGTTTTTGAAATAAACCGTTTTAAATCAGCTTTTTTAAAAATGTTTAAAATAAACGGCAAAAATTAGTGTTTCTGTAATATACCTCATTTACTTTCAATAAAAATTTATATTTTATTTATTAAAGTGTCTTTCCGCATGAGTTAGAATCAAAATTGTTTCTACAAGCGTTAGAAAAACTACCACAAAGTATTTCTAAAAATTTAATTTTCCGTGCGGGAAAAATTTTCCCGCACCGTGCCGGAAAAATTTTCCCGCACCGTGCGGGAAAATGGGTCTTTCAGAACCAAAACGAGTGCGGGAAAACGGTATATCGCGCACGCTTGTAGGAAATAGTTATTTACGATATAAGTGTTGTAAAGATTCATATTACAACACGAGATGTTAAAGTTGTTAAACGAGGCGTCAGCCGAGTTTAATCAAACATCGAGTGTAGTTATATGAATTTACAACAAGAATATTGTACAAAATTTTATCTACTTTCATCTATGAATAAAAATATTTGGCAAAAGGCATTTTTAAAAATAAAAATGCACCTGCTATTAAAAATCGTTTTGTAAGGGCATCTATTACAGCACTAGTGCTGTAATGGCATCTATTACAGCACTAGTGCTGTAATAGATGCCCTTACAAAACGATTTACAGAACTGTAAAATTCATATTACTAAATGAAAGTAGATAAAAACTTTTATTCCACACACCACCGTCCAGTAAACTGGACAATCAATTATTATACAGGAAAAGCAAATATGACCTATCAAAAATGTGAAGTAATCAAACAAGAAAACAAATTAAACACAAAGGGGGTTATATTAATGAATTTGACCATAACATTTTTCTAATAATATAAAGCCTCATTTTTTCTGGTGAACATCCTTAAACCATGGATGAACGCAGAGCCCTGGCCTGTCAGGACAAAGAGGACAAAAATACCTGGTTTTTCTCTTCTTGCATTGTCTGCATCTAAGCATCGCACTCTTGTCCTTTGCGGTGGGTGGGTTAGGCCCTAAATAATGTATAGGGCCTGACGAAAGATGGGACAGATCGATCGAACCTGCAGCATGTTCTCCAATAAGGGCCATAATAATATGTTCTCTAAATTTCAAGAGACGGATATTTCGATCTTTTAATTTTTTGTATATGTAGCACGAGTTCCAAATACAAAGGTCAATTAAATGAAAAAATATTTTATTATACCAACGCAAAGTTTTTCTTGGGGTTGAGTAGTAGGCCAACATTTGGTCAGATCTGTCGATCTCAAACATGTTTTTATTATAGTCTTGCACATATAAAGGTTTGATTTTTACTAATCCCCTCTTTGTTTGAACCCCTATCATTTCATGCTTGTGTTTTGTGCTAATCATCCTGACATTTCGTTTGTCTTTCCAATTCGTAACTAGTACTGGACCCTTTCTCTTCCAAATTACTTCGCCCTTTTTCATTTTTTTCGTTACCACTTCCTTTGGATTTCCTCTCCTATTTTCACGCAGCGTATCCACGCATGTTGTTTTCTCTTTAAAAAGTGCTTCCACCAAACTTACACTGCTATAAAAATTGTCTATGGTGTTGCATCGTCGAGCGGGACATAGGAAATATCATGTAATTTTAAATGGGGTCAATTATTGGCTTCCCTAATTATTTTAGAGAAAAATTCTATTTAGGTTTATTAAAGAGCACTAAAACCCACATTCAAAAAAATAACTTTAGATATTTTTGATGAGCCCGTTTACGGGTTATCGCCGATTTCTTTTTAACTATTTCTCCTTTTTATGGCCCCGTATTTGCGGGCACCAGTCAAGGTAAAAGATGACTGTCAAATAAAGTTGTCATTTTGAAATGTGTGCTTCATTGTTATAAAAACTCGTACATCGAAAATATTAAAGGTGTATTTATGAGTACAAATTAATCTGAATAAAACTAAAATAAAGTATCCAATTACAAGGTTAATTATGACATTTTACATGTTTCAATATTTTCCTCAAAATGACAACTTTATTTGACAGTCATCTTTTACCTTGACTGGTGCCCGCAAATACGGGGCCATAAAAAGAAGAAATAGTTAAAAAGAAATCGGCGATAACCCGTAAACGGGCTCATCAAAAATATCTAAAGTTATTCTTTTGAATGTGGGTTTTAGTGCTCTTTAATAAACCTAAATAGAATTTTTCTCTAAAATAATTAGGGAAGCCAATAATTGACCCCATTTAAAATTACATGGGATTTCCTATGTCCCGCTCGACGATGCAACACCCGGTATATATTGTGTGACCCTTCCCCAAGTAGTCAGTAAGCAAATTTTTGACAACAGACTATGAATGAGAAGTGTTTTCGTCTTGGAGCGTGCCCTTTCCTGTGTAGACAAAGACATTTAAAATGAAGCCATAATATGTCGTTAGTTCATATAATTTAATCCCGTATTTGTGACTTTTGTTTGCTATATACTGTTTAAAAGACAGTCGCCCTTGCCAGAAAATCATAGCTTCATCTATAGACAAATTTTTGTCAGGATAAAACACCGATTTATATTTAGCATAATTTTATTTAGTGTTGATAGTTAGTTATTTTTGTTTTCATTAATTTTACGAGAAAAAAGTCACAAATGTACCCGCAAAGCAATACAACCATGCATCTCAGTGAATATCACTGCACTGTTGACACGAGCCTTTTGCTTAATTGAAATTGTTGCTTTCGGTAAAATCCGATAAAAATCGGAGTAAACTGTTTGTCTTTGTTCGGATTGATTTAAATATTTGGCGCGAAATTATACATAGCCCGCAGCCGAAATTACAATTCATTCCCCGACACCAGCTTTCTGCGATTCTCATTAAAACCACATTACAAATGTATCCAGTTGACTGGACGCGGGCTCTCAGAAGAAACCAATGTGTCCAGTATACTGGACGTTGGCACTCAACCTGTTAAACGTAAAATATGCCGAAAGTAAGCAGTGTTTCCATTTGGATAAAACCTTACAAAGAATTGTATCTCGATATGGATAAAGTCTACTGTACAGCCTGCGGAAAAATGGTTTGTATTATTGCTGTTATTTGTAGAATAAGTTGATATAAAAAAAATACTTTTCCAAACTAAAAAAAAATATCTATTGCAAGAAATGAATAATAATATGATTTCAATACAAAATTTCGCGCTTTGATAAAAAACCATTAATCTCTTGTCATGAATATTCTATAAGAACTTGAAATAAATGATTTGATTACTCCCTTTGTTAAAAGTAATTTAATACTTGACCCAAGACACACATTTCTCTTCAGACAAATAAACTATTTTCGTCTGTGTTGAGCAAGCCTAACTTTTGCTCAATTTGGTTGCAGGTTGCATGCGAGAAGAAATTTCAAATCGACCAACATGTGAAAACAGCTTCCCATGCCACTAAGGTACAAAAAATAAAAGTCCCTGGCGAGAAAGTGCAATTATCTTTATCTAAATGTTTTGAACTACCCTCTAAAAAATTAAGTGAACAAGAAGTGTTCAATGAAGATCTTTGCCGTGCGCTGGTGGCATCAAATATACCATTGGCAAAATTGTCAAATGACAATTTTCGTTCGTTTCTACAAAAATATTGCAAAATTAATATACCAAGCCAGACAACTTTGAGAAGAAATAATATAGACTCTTTATATTTAATGGTGCTGACAAAAATAAAAGAAGAAATTTCAAATAATTATTTTTATATTTGTATGGATGAAATCACAGATTCGTCTGGGCGTTATATGGCTCATCTAATAATTGGAGTTCATGCCGAAGAATCTCACTCAAAAAGATTTTTAATTACCTCCAAGCAGTTGGAAAAAACGAACGCTTTAACAGTGACTAGGTTTATACAAGATGCATTGGCGCACTTCTTCCTTCCTGATGCTATTCCCATTGAAAAAATGTTGCTTTTTCTGTCAGATGCTGCGCCTTATATGATTAAAGTAGGACAAAATTTAAAAATATTCTATCCAAAGATAATTCATGTAACTTGTTTGGCGCATGGTATTAATAGAGTGGCAGAGGAAATTAGAAAACACTTCCCACTTGTGAACGAATTAATAACAAACATGAAAAAAATATTTCTTAAAGCACCATTAAGGATTCAATACTACAAAGAAAAACTTCCTGGCCAGTAATAACAAGATGGGGTACCTGGTTGGAGGCAGCTTTTTTTTATGCTGAACATTTTATTGCTTGGAAAGAAGTAATCAGTGAACTATCCGACGAGAAGTCGCAGGCTCTTGTTGATGCAAAAAAGTTATTTGAAAATAAAATATTGCATCAACAGCTCGCATTTATTAAAAGCAATTATACCTGTGTGCCAGAAATCATAACACAATTAGAATCAAATAAGTTATCCCTAACTGAATCTACAAACTGTGTTACACGTGTGGAAACATCTTGTTACAGTGTGAGCGGAAATATTGGGGACAAGATTAAAGAAAAATGTCGAAGTGTTTTGCAGAAAAATGACGGATTTATTTTTTTAAAAAGTGTAGCTAGGGTACTGTCTGGTGGTTTTGTAGATAATTTTGAAGTAGATCCAAATATACTAGTTAACTTAAAATATGCTCCAATTACTTCCGTGGACGTAGAAAGAAGTTTGTCTGTATACAAATATATGTACTCGGATAGAAGGCATCAATTTCTAATTGAAAATTTTGAAAAATATTTGGTTGTTTATTGTTCTCATAACATTATATAGTTACGAAGCTTAGTACATAAACATGTACCCTACCTATCTGTTCAGAAATTAATGTAATGACACCTACTTTCATTTTAATATAGTACTTTGATTTTCTAACAATGTGTTTTATTAAAAATTTATTTGGCATATTCTTATATTTATTTTAATATGCATATTTTGGCAAAAAGACTTGCATATATATGTGCATATTTCCTCCTTTTTGGTATGCATATTTGCTCAAGCTTAGTTATAACAAATAATATGATTATAATCTTTAACATTTTTTTGAATACCTTAATATAATTTATTTTTTATTGCAGAAACCCAAGTTGAAGACAGAAAAAAGAAAAGAACATTTAACTTACCTATTTGTTTTTGTTTTCTGTCTAAAAATTTTTATGTTTTCAAATACCAGCTACTTTTGGTTTTAAACTATGTTTTAGGGTTTTAGGCGAATCAAGTAAGGACCAAAGTACCTATTAATTTGCTTTATACAGGGTGTTTCAATATTATGCCGACAAATTGAAACAGTTGATTCCTTGATAAAAAATAATGAAAAAGGTTCCCATTAATGGAGGTCCAGAAACCCCTCCTTTGTAAGATACAGGGTGTTAACTTTTAATTTTTTTTTCGGTTTTTCCTATTTAATTTATGCGTGCTTAAAGATTATTTATTCAAATTCTGTTCTTTTGTTACACATTAAAGTATCTAAAAAACTAACCTATTGTCGTTTAAAGCTATCTACAGGGTGTTATTTTTTTTGGGCGTCACGACCACTGCGACTCCCCCAATATTTTTTTGATACAACACTGACTATACTGTCATATAAAAACAACTTTTTTGGTTTAGCATTTACCTTTTTTAATTCTTGCACTATTTTGATATCCCATACGGTTTTGCTGATATTTGATAAAATATGATGTAAAGCAGGGTTACATTTTTAATCTGGTCAAATAAAAAGAAATTAGTTTACCCAGTACAAAGTTTAACACCCCCGTATCTTAGAAATTAGGAGTTTCTGGACCTTTATTATTGGGAACTTTTTTCATTATTTTTTGGCAAGGAACCTGTTGCAATTTGTCGATATAATATTGAAACATCCTGTATAAGCAATCTGTTAGGCTTATTTATTTGTCTGAAATGAATAGGTTAAACTTAATATAGTGTTGTTACAATACACTGAACAGCAAAAAAAGTGACGCACCTAAAATTTTGTGAAAGTTTGATGACTCGTAACTTCTGAACTGGTTAATCGATTTAAATGATTTTTTTTTTATTTTATAGAGTTTATTTTTAAGATTAATATACATTTGAATTTTATTTCTTTCTTATGCTTCTGGTGTGTTTATGACCTAAAACAGATATGATTGTTTTTTTCAGAAAATTTAGAACACCCTGTGGATTGTTTCAGCATTCAATTTTGTTAAACTAACATATTAGCTTATTGAATAAAATATTGTTTATCTTTTGTTTTTTGATTCATGTACCTATCTAATGTAGGTCCAGAAAATACCATAGTTTTATTAAAGAAAAGTACTTTTCACCCCGCATAAAGGAAAAACACTGTCAACAGTACGTTTAAATGGTAAGCAGGCGATGAAACACATGTTACAGATTTTTATTTGATTCTAATATGTCATAATTTGGAAACGTAATTGTGTCACTTTGTCAATAAGAATTTTCGTTCGTCTGATGGTCGTCAAAAAGTTTGGAGACGAACTGGAGAACGATACGAACAAGGTTTAATCAGCAAACGAGAAAGCTATGGAGGGGGATCTTTATGATATGGGGAAATATCACTAGAAGGCCGCACAGAACTCTGCGTGTTACCAAGAAATGCTCTTACGGCGCAAATGTATGTCGAGAATATTTTGTAGGATTATGTTGTTTCCTATGCACATTTTATTGGGAACAATTTTATTCTTATGCGAGACCGCATACCGCCCGAATTGTCAATGAGGTCGGCATGGAAACAATGGTATGGCCACCAAAAAGTGCAGATGTGAACCCGATTGAACACTTGTGGGATGAATTGGGGCGGCGAGTTATATCTCGCCAGAGGGTTCCGTAAACTTTAGATGCCTTAGGAGAAGCCCTTGTGGAGGAGCGGAATAATATTCCTCAGGTGACCATTTCCAACCTCATCCAAGGCATGCCAAGGCGAATAGAGGATTTAATTAGGGCATTTCTCCAGAGATGCTGGTCAACGCTTTCGAAAATTGAAGAGACGTGTGAATTTATGATTGGCGTTGGTCAATTTCATCAATTTCTATAATTTTTATTTTCCTTTCTCTATATACTAGGGATGTCAATCCCGGGATCTCGGAGTCTCGGGATCCCGAAAAGAAAACCTGTCTCGAAAATACCGGGATTAGACCTGTTAATCCCGGAATAAATACCTATTTTCTATGCATATATTAATTTGCTTCATTTCGCTATTGTAAAACCAAAGTAATTAACGCGAAAGCCGACAAGGTTGCTGAAATGCAATCCGGAAACATGAAGCACAGTTGAACCAATCAGCCGGCCCTGGTATTCGAGGAATTACCGCGGCATCGGGGAATCACCAAAGGTTTATTAACTCATCTGAAAGTCCATAAAATCGATGTTTTGAATAAACGTCTTAAGAAGGAATCGCAAGATGGATCAAGTTCATCAAGTGCTGGGACAAGTAAAATGATTGAAGTCGTTGGTAATAATTCACCAAGCAAAAAAAAATAATAGACTTTCTTGTGCATAAGAATGATAAGAGCTTTATAGGTGTTTTAACTGCTATGACCGCAGTAGATGTAATCACGTTACAAATTTTGGACTCGGAATGATAAACTATCAAAGGCGTTGTAAAAGTGCTCCAGCCAATAAAATAAACAGTTGAAGCCTTATGCTAACGCGACATAGATTTATATAAAGCGGATGCTGCATTAAAATTCATGTTAAAAGAACTATACAAAATTAAAACACCACTCAGCACAGATCTACAAGACTCATTAAGAAAAAGGATTAAACAACGCAGAACCATTTATTCTGAAATTCTCAGCTATTTCACAAATCTGAACCAGATGCAACATAACATCAAAAATTTCTCTAAATAAATCTGAATTAAAAAAACTTTTATTCAGGTTGACAATGAAGATGCATCTGGAAGAGAAACCAGCGACGACAGCGCGAGGATCTGATTCCCATTGCGGAAATTCTAACAGCAGAAGATGAACATTTTAAGTCAATACAAAAGCAGACAAAAAAAGTAATAAGATGCGACTGCCAGACATTTTTCAAGAAATTGATTTATACGCAAATGGTGGTAGTCGGGGACGTAATCTTCAAAACCCCTTTGAATTTTTATTAACCATTCAGCCCACAAGCGGAGAATCTGAGAGATGTTTCTATTCAGCAGGGTTTCTATGTAATAAAATACGTCCGAGGCTGGCAGATGAAACTTTAGACGCACTAATATTTTTGCGGTATTTTTTTAAAAATCTGTAAACCTAAAACTTATTTGTTGGTATTTGCAACACACTCTCTAAGTTCGTTTAAGAGTTTTTTTTGTTAAATTTTGCGATTTAAGTTAATACAATAAAATTTTTTGAATTTTCTGATTTTTTTTGTATATTATTTAATCCCGGGATCAGATTAAGAAAACCTTTCGGAATTGATATCCATAATACATACTTTGTGAACAACAAAAATAAATTTCTATTTGTTTACTTATTTTAACATTCATCCGTTTGGTATATCATGTCATAATATGAACTTGACACAATTTTAAACTATATTTGGTCAGATTTGGTCCGCTTATAATTGTATTCTAAACCGAGCCCAAGCACGTATCCAGAGGGGGGGGGGGGGCCGGGGGGGCCCGGCCCCCCCCCTGATATTCCGAAATTTGAAAATTATTTCCATTGAGGTTTTTCATAGAAAAGTCTTCAGTATAGAATTTTCTATTATTTGAAATTTAAGTTTTTAGTCGACGGAAAGCCACAATCGGCGTCAATCCAACGTATCCCTATATTTTTGAATTATGAAAAGCCTGCCATGTTCAGTAATACAACTTTTTATATCTCACATGTGGCAGCATTGAACATTATTGTTCAGTTGTACGAATCGATTCTGATCGAGATCTAGGGATTTTTAGCTTTTTTTGTTGGACTGGTCGAACAAAGATGATCCGGAGGAAGTGTTCGACCGCTTGGCGAAGAAAAAATCAAGGAAATTACTTTTTTTAAGGTGTATGTTCTAGTAAAAATTTAGTACTGATTTAACTTTTGTTATTAACAGGTATTTTTTGTTGAACATTAAAAATGCTCAAACTTCTTTTAAACATAGTAGCTGTTTATTGTACACCTTGTACTGCATCTTTTTATTGCACTATAAATAATAATAGATTAAACGTCACATATATGATTTAAGTTTTAATGTGTGATTCGCCTTGCTCTGAATTAATTAAAATAAGTCCACATTTTTGAATGATTTTCGTCCTTGAGCCCCCTCCCCCTCCCCCCCCCCCCCGAAACGAATTTCTGGATACGGGCCTGAACCAAGCCCTATGTTTTTTTTTTTAGTCCAAGCTCTCTTGGATGAAAATAATTTTTACTCGAACGGCATGAAACGAAAAGTTAATTAAATAAACATATATAATAATAAATTAAATAAAAAAACTAATAATAACTTTTCTGAACTTCCATTTTTATTTCTATCAAATAAGCATATGGTCCATTGTGGTTTCAACTTAAATTTGTATTCATTCAAATATAGCCATTAAATACAGAAATATTTATATTAAAACTTAATTACAACATTAAACATCATTATTTTCTAGTTTATTTAGACGTAAGAGGTCTTCATACGGTTCTAAATTTTATATGTAAATTTTATTTCATATTTTCCATAAAAAAAAGTTATAAAGATGCCGATAGTGTGACCTTCCAAATACATTAGCTTTTATTAGACCATAAAATTGTCACATTGAATATTTGAAATACGAATCTGAACGAAACTAGATGTAATCTTGACGAAAAATAAATCTGTTAACGCGAAATCTAGGAGATTGACTTTAAGGTAATAACTACCATATTACTCAATTTAGAGGCCAACAGCCAGAGTTTTGCCGGTAACATTTAAGATTAGATAATTTGAATATTAAAAAAATAATCTGCAAGTTGTACCAGAAAAACTTGTTTTTTTTTTCCTTTTAATGGTTTAAATTCTATAATTTTTATAACTAGTTCCTCAAATATAATTCAAATTTTGAAAAAGTCCACATATACCGTCCGTGTGAAAAATAATCTTTTAAAATATGTAGTTTATGATAGTCGGATCTTAACACAGATCTATATAGCTACGCTACTTCTGTGATTTTAGTTAAAATTTGTAATTAACTACCCTGAACTTTTTTTTCAGTCATTAACCATTAAGGCAAAATTAGAAAAAGAAAATAGATAGGTAATGTATTAGATATTAATAAGATAAATTTTCAATTTTCTTTACAAATGCGTAAAGAACATTAAATTGAAGTGAGTACCTATTAATCTAATTAAATAGAACTAAATTAAATGTCTCAACTATGTGGTCAGTAGTTTGCTAATAATAAAATTTACCGAAATACATTATAATAGTTAAATAAAATTAATCACTGTAAACACAAGTGATGGCAACCCAGAAGCTAATACTGTGATGAACTACCACCGCAATTAAAAATGCATATAACATTAAATCTATATTATACAGTGAACCCTCTGGCAAGTAAAAATTGAACATAATAATAAATCGACATTTGCTGACAGTAAGTAAAACAATATATAAAATTTTCTTTTTCAATGGATAATTACTCAATTTTTCGCTTATACAAGTTCCACCTACCAACATCATCACCATGCCCGGAAAAATGCATTATTCAAAACGTCCAAAAATATAAAGTAAAACTAGACTTTAAATAGCATTTTTTTGTAGGACTTAGATTTATTCATACAGCTGATCAAAACCAACAAAACACACATAAGTTTAAATAACATACATGAAGCAATAATTATTGTCGATGCATACAATTTTAATTTAACCCCAAAAATAATTGTCAAACATAATAACTTACCTTATTTAAAAAACAAAAAAAAATCCAATAACTCTGCAAGCAGCAACAATAAAACAAGAAATCCACTTTAAGTTTATACAAAAAAAAAATCACCTTCACATATACAAGATATAATTGCGGAAATATCTTCAATGAATGGACCGACAAACAAAAAAAAAAGAATTAATTGCCGCCAATCTGTCTGGCTTGCAGGATTACTCTCGCAGCAGCGACTCCGGTATCTGATTATATATATCCTGCCGAATAACCATACTTGATTGCCAAGGACAATTCGAAGACCTGCCGGCTACCGCTGCGATCTTATCGCGATGCAGATCGGCAAAAGTAGTTGAAGAGGTGTCATAGACCTTCCTCTTGATAAATTTTTGACAATTACGACAATCTTCATTTTAATAGTGTGTAGAATATTTTTGTGTTTTTTTTTTATGATAAGGCACAGCATCGCAGGATTTATCCTTTATGGCGCTCTGCGAGCGGTGCGTGTGCACAGGAAATGATTCACGTTGGTCTTGAATCTTTGGAGATTATACTTGTTGGTGAACATGGCATCAGGGAGGTCGCTCTAGAGTAATGTTTATAGAGTTGTTTGCGATAATCTGCTACACTTGAGCGAAAATTACGCTCTCGACAATAATCCTTACCTTAGTTACCTTAGATTTAAAAAAGGCTTGTACCAAATTTCTCTTGCGTTAAAAAAATGTGTATTAGTGAAGGGTAGCGACCTAACGAACAGAGAGTTGTACACTTAAGTTTTCTGTTATGTTGTTGTTATATTAAAGGCGAAGTTTAACCCATATTAAAGAGTTAGTCCAACAATAAAAATCCTTCTTGTCAGTCTGAATACTACAAAAAAATTATTTTTATTTCAAGATATTAAATATTAAGTTTTGTTTTATTGACCACAATATCACCTATACCGGGTGATGCATGCCTTAGTTGAACTTAAAAAATCCCATGTAAATTTTGAGGTGGCTAAATATTGGCTCCCCTGTACATTTTAGAGAAAAATTGTATTATATTTTTTGAAGAGACCGATACAGTAAAACCTATGTGCCAAGTTTAAATAAATTATAATAAGCCAATCCTAACTTATTCAATTAAATGTGATGGCAATATTACGAAACTTTCATTAGGTAATACAGCAAACACTAGCAAATAATTTCTACGATGCTATTGTCAAAATGAACTAAATGATTAAACAACCCTCCATTAACAGCTAAACAATATCCTAACCTTTTTTTTTATTTTTACTTTTTTTTTTACTTTTCTTTTTTACTTTTTTTTTACAAATTTTAAATTTTAAATCTAATTTTATTTTCCCTACATAATGGGACAAACATAAGGCAAGTTGACGAGACCTTAGGTCCCCAGTAATTAAAATTTTACAAATGAAATTTCAACATTATGTAAGTACAGACATTATTAATAATTTTATTTCATTACTAATTACAAATTTCTTTCATTTTACAGAATTTCTCATAAAACGCTAACAAAAATTTTTCTCTTTTCTTCAACAAAATAAAAAACTTTTATAACATAACCTAGAATGTCCAAAAGATTTCTTTCATATATCTTAACTTATGACTTTCAAATGACGAATATCTTCCCTTTTAAATCCGACCACAAATTGACAAAGTCTTCACATAAATTTTGAATTAAACATAACATTTCATTAACAATTTCAGTATGCTGATTGCATTTACATTCAATTTTTAATATCTTGTCAAAATATTTTTTAAAAAAGCTCCATCATCGTCACTTTCCACCAACAGTTTTCTCTCTACTGCTAATAATAACTGCAGCACTATTTTTGTCTCCTGAAGATGAAGGTTACTACCTTCGAAACATGTAGAGACGTTTTATTTTTAAAATTGAGCCTTTGATAAGCTCACTATTAAATTAGTGGAGAAAGACTTTTTGACTTTCTTTCCCCTTTCCCCAATATCCTAACCGATCATAAAATTCATTTTTAACAATATTGCGTTGATATTGAGAAATTCTGTCACATTCAAGCAAAATACAGTTTTCTAGCTGGTCTAGATTTTTAAATTGTATAAATTTTTTTAAGTGACTCCACAGAAAAAAATTTTATGGCGAAAGGTCAGGAGACCTGGCTGGCCAAAGGATTAGATGCCGTGGGCTAATAATATTTCCGTTAAAAATATTTTGCAAGTATCCCCTTACCATGAGAGAATTATGGGCAGGACAACCATCCGTTTGATACCAGATCTCCTGGTTTTCGCTTACAACTTCTTCTAGTGCGGGTTTAATTCGATTTTGTAGTAAGTCCAAATAGGTTACAGCTATGAGGTTGCCTTCCATAAAAAATGGACCAATAATGTGATGTCCTACAATTCCCGCCCAAACATTTATTTTTTGTGAATATTGCGTCCGAGTATAAACAAGACCATGTTTATTTTTTTGACTCCATTACCGGCAATTTTAAATATTTGGTTCGTTTTTGAGGGTAAATGTACATTCATCGGTAAAACAGATATTTCTCAAAAAATCCCTATTATTATTTGCTCCTTCCGTTACCTCAAAACAGAATACCATTCTCCGTTCTTCATCACCTTGTCATAGCTGTTGATGTTTGTCATACTTATAAGGAAAATATTTTTGTTTTTTTAATGTGTGCAACACTGTGGTTTAATGTTTTCCTACGGCTTGCCCAAAAATCCTCGTGTTGTGACAATGGCAATCTCTTGTCATGGACAACAGGTTGCCACTATCTGCTGACGGTAGCTCTTTATGTGGAGGCACTAGGTCGTGGTTCATATACTTACACCTTCCCCTCGTCTTTGGTTGTCTTGGGCGCCACCTGGTTTGATCGATGTCCAAACCAGGAAAAATATACCGAATATCAGTTCTATTGAAAAATCTATGCAATAAATAAAACCAAAGTTTTCCCACACAAACAATATAGGTTTTATTAAATAAAAAAGGGGTTTAGGTTAATTTTATATGGTATCAAATTGCTTAAAATTTTTGTTGAGTTTGAATTATAAAAAAGGAAATGAATGAAAAGACAGCCTTTCCGGACGCAAGGATTTAAGATAAATTTATGTCTAACCTCGGGGAAGATTCTAGAACCTTTTAAATCTTTTGATGGTGTATGGTTATAAAAAGGTTACCTTTGTCAAGATGGCTTTACATTAATAAAAAATTATTGGTCAACTAGCAGTCAATTTAAAAGTTGCTAAATTAAAAAGGCAAAATGTATTTAATTGATGTTCGCTTTATACAAGCCTTTTAATTCCTCGCTTCTGCTGAGGCAGCTATACTGGGCATGGCCCATGTGGCTCCTGAAAGCTGCTCATGACTTCCGGGTGAAATTTAGTCCATATATTTATATAGCTTGTAACCAATTCAATCTGTTCTTACGTGGGCCAACCGGAACCTGGTAGCTCAAGGGCTATTTATGTGGATGTTAAAATCCCATGTGGTATTCCTAACCTATTCAAAGGTAAAACGGCATATCAGCCGAAACCAACAAAACCCCTAAAAATAATAAAAAGAAAAATTACCCACTGAATTCCAACAAACAACAAACCATGAACAAAAGAAATTAAAGCAGCTTACCTCTAAAAGCTAGTAAGTATAAACCTTTCAAAGTAAATATCTCACAGTAACTCCTTCCAGACGACCCAGAAAGACCATTGAACTTTTGTGCGTGGCTACAAAATTAAATGAATTCGAATCGCGATTTCTTAAACTGTATAATTTGGGCAGATAAAACTAAATTCACCAATTGTGGAATATTCAACAGACGAAATGAACATATTTGGAGCATCGAAAATCCTATGGAAAACCGTAAAATCCGTAAACAAGTTAAATTTAGCGTTAATGTATGGGTAGAAATGTGTGGCAATTTAATATTAGGACCATACTTTTTAAATAAAAATTTAATTGGAGAAAGGCATACTTATTCAGTTTTTAAGTACAGATTTTTAAAAATATTTAGCTGAAATACCTCTGACGCTCTCGCTGTTCCGAAATTTGTGGTTTCAGCAAGATGGGGCTCCTCCTCATAATACCCTTACAGTAACAGTTTTTCTAAATAACGGGTTTTCTCAAAAATGGATAGGAAATAGAGGTGGCCAGCAAGATTTCCGGATCTGTCGCCACTTGATTTTTATTTGTGTTATCATACCTTGATTAAATTTTGTCTTGATATCCTGCAGAACCCTCGCCATCTCCAGAACAGTATTATGTTGTGGTTACAATCCAAATTGTCGGTCGGGTATTTTCTCTACTAGTTTTTGTTTGTTTGTAAAGTATTGTCTATTCTGGTAGTTTGTAGAGTATGTATGTAAGGGCGATGGGTCGATACGAGCCTGGGTATGTTCGGTTTTTATTCGGATTTAATAGGAGTATGACAATGGCCTCCTTCCGTTGTTTAGGGAAATGCTGCAATAGTATGCAAGCGTTGATGATATATAAAGTTGGACGAATAATTTTCGAGGGATGTTGCGCAATCAAGTATTATGCAAGCCATCAGGCCCGTGAGCTTTACGCAGAGGGAGTTTGTTGATTCTTTCTCGTAATCTCGTGGGCGTGATAATTATTTTGGAGAGGACGGGAGGGGGCCCAGGGTGTTTTTGTCTTGTAATGTTAATTCGTTTATTTATTGTGTGGTTTTGTTCTTGTGTGTTGTTAGGTGGAAAAGTGCAGACTGCCGCCAATGCATTGGCTATGCAGTCTACCATCTCCTTGTCGGTTTGTCCGTTATTGTTGTCTTCGAAGGCGCTGCCACAGTTTTCTAATCTTATTGAAGAATAATACAAATATGAGTAAATATTTTCAGTGGCGGCTTTCCAAAGATAATACATAATATTATTATGAAAAAAGAATGTTTAATTTAAACTTTCTCATACCTTCGGCGCTCCTTAACCCTCTCTTACATTTTCCCTGGATCCACGCCTGTGTCAAAATGCCGATCCTGCCTGGCAACCCACGAGCAGCCACTGAACATTTTACGCTTAGATGCAAAGATGATGGAAATACTGCAGGTCTCCGTCGAAATAATGTCTATGTACATGAAAACATTTTGAACATTTACTTACAGTTGTTTTTAACAACTACCATTGGTTTTATTTCGTTATTGATTTTCTGTCTTATTACCGATGGTTATTCTTAATGTTTTTAGTTTTTAGTTTAAGTTAATATTTGCATTCGTATCATTGTAAACGCGTTGCTATTAATATTTTTTTTTTGTTTGTTGGTCCGTTGCTCTTTTTTCTGGAATGGTTTCATTATGCAATAAAACATTTAAATTTAATTATCTCAGAAACGGTGGGTTGGTGGGTAGGACCTAAACCTACCAGGTTTACCTTTGTTGGACAAAAGATGCATCGGAATAAGAATTTGTCATTGAAAATTTAATAGACCGAGGCACTAATAAGTTATGAAGCTTTAGATATATGCGAAGGTACAGAACTTTTAGAGACATCCTATATATTGAAATAGTGTACTAAAATAATTACCATATTGCTAATAATATAATATGTGATTATGTCCAGAAAAGTCATTGATGTCAAAATAATCGTCTATAATTACTTTTTTATTGTTAAAAAGTGATACCTCTGAAATAAACTAAATAAAAGAATGTCTAGTTTTTTATTTTTAGCACGGTTCATAAAATTTTCAAAAAAAAATGGTTATCTGATTCTATCACTCCGTATACTAACAGGTTTAAAAACCTTGACACTGGATTTTAACGCCAGATTTTCAGTTTAATCGCCGATCAGGTTTCTAATACCAACAAAAATTGATTATATTGCATAAATTAACCATATTTTAGATAAAATGGCTCTTCTACTACTTTTATTGTCAGGCTAAATACGTAATAAAAAGTTATTGTCATTTTGAATCGCTTTCTTACGTATAACGCAGTGGCGGAGAGAACTTGACACCCCCGCATGTACGGAGCGAATTTCATATAGCCTGTCGCGAAAAATAAGTTTACTTTATTCGTTAGATTTGTTTAGCAGCACAAAATTTGGTGGGTCTGTTAAGACCAGCATGTTGACGGAGAATAGAACCTGGATAGGACAACAATTAGGGGTCACCTCATACTAAACAGAAACTTTACGGTAGATGTCCTCATGAGGGAGGAACGACGAAATCGACTCCAACCCGATAACAATTAGGTCTGGTATACTGACGACTCATGAATGGCTGGCCGGGCCGGAGCATACCGAAAAGACACGGGAGAAGGACAGGCATTTACTCTGGGAAGAGACACCACGATATTCCAAGCTGAGGTTACATTCAAAGAGTAGGTTAATATAGGAAACCAGGAAGATATATATCCACTCAGATAGTCAGGCAGCACTGAAGGTAGTCCAACGGCCAAGGACAAACTCTAAGCTCGTTCGACAGTGTCAAGCTTAATAAGCTAGGAACAAAAAAGAAAGAAAAGAAACTTCCCACCAACAGTTTTCTCTCTACTGCTAATACTAACTGCAGCACTGTTTTTGTCTCCTCTCACTATTAAATCAGTGGACAAAGACTTTTTGACTTTCTTTCCCCTTTCCCCTATATTTCAACTCCACTTCGAGAATGGACTATTTCTTTAAATAAAAATAGAAAGAGTACAACTGGGTCCCAGGACACTTCGGTGTACCGGGTAATGATAGGGCCAATGAACTCGCCAGACAAGGCTCGTCGATGCCCTCCATATGACCGCAGCCACAGCTGGGAATAAGCAAAACACAGGTATCAAGAATACTCTCCGAGTGGGTTTGGAGTTGAACGATCGCTAACTGGAGAAGAAGAGAAGCATGTTGACAGACGAGAATCATGGTTCTGGAACCAAGCTCGTCCCGAAAAACCTGGCTGTTGTCAAAGGGGCGAGCAGCTCTAGCAGACCTAGTGGGTCCTTGTAGGCTGAATTGACACCTACACCTTCTAGAAATCGGAGAAACTATCCTCTGCCCCAACTGTATCATTTAATATGAGTGTGTGATAGGTAGGGTCGCGCTAGAACGCATATCCTTTGCGCGACAACACTGGCACGAGAGGAGTTAAGTACCCTGAACCATTTTAATGGTGGCTTTCCACGACCCGTAATATTACAGGCCGGGCTGCGTCTGCTCGCGCCAACAGGCCGTGGGAAAGGTGCCGCCCGAGGTGGCCTGGGAAGATCCGTGATGGGGCGTCCGATCCATCCCGAATCGGTAACTACAAAGGCGCGGCGCGAGCACGCCTTTAGAGGCCCGAGCGACCCTGTCCCTTCTTGTTTATTATTCAAATGTTTAACCGTGCGCTTTAGTTTCTACATAAATATGGAATGGACGAACGACTCTATATTTTGTATAAAAACGAACTCGCTTTATGGGATACAAAAATATAAGACATAACAACAGAAACGACCAGCAATATGCGTGGAGTAGGATCCAGGCGAAATTAAAGGACGGTAACATCCCGATTAAAGATGCAGCAACAGTTCCTTTTTTCCGCGGCGTTTTAAGAATGACAGTTGGTTTATTGGTTGAGAGAAACCCTCGGGCCGAGACGCGCCGTGGGACAAGTAGACTTACTCGCCGGGCTTCGCCCCCCCCCCCCTACTACAGGCACAGAAATTTAAAATCCCCTTAAAATAAAAAAAATGTATTAAAAATTATTTTTACTTCAGTTAACGCCAAAATTCGACAGATGCCAAAAAGTGACAGATGCGACGCTATTTTGAATTTTCTTAAATGGCAACCCTCATAAATAACAACACGAGTAAATTGCACTTGGCGATCCGGTTTCAAAAACCTAAAGTGGTTGATATTTATTTTCAGCCGTTTCGGAAATACGGGGGTTCCTAACTTGCCTCCATCGATTTTGTCTTTTAAGTGTCTTACCCCTCTAATAAATAGACCTTCTAAGCTGAACACCTTCTTCACAGCTTCCTTATTTTCCCGTGAGCAAGCGATCTACGCTATAGTCAAATTCGACAGATGCCAAAAAGTGACAGATACGACGCCATTTTGAATTTTCTTAAATGGCAACCCTCATAAATAACCAGACGATTGAATTGCATTTGGCTATCCGATTCTAAAACCATATAGTTTTAGAAGGCAAAATCGATGGAGGCAAATTAGGAACCCCCGTATTTCCGAAACGGCTGAAAATAAATATCAACAACTACCTATATAATTTTAGAATCGGATCGCCAAGTGCAATTCAATCGCCTGGTTATTTATAAGGGTTGTCATTTAAAATAATTCAAAATGGCGTCGTATCTGTCACTTTTTGACATCTGTCGGATTTGACTATAGCGTAGATCGCTTGCTCACAGTAAATTATGTAACTGTGAAAAACTTAATTTGGTCAGCTTAGAAGGTCTATTTATTAAAGGGTTGAGACACTTAAAAGACAAAATCGATGGAGGCAAATTAGGAACCCCCGCTTTTCCGAAACGGCTAAAAATAAATATCAACAACTATTTGACATTAAATTCGGCTTCCTTATCGAAAATCATTGAGAAATATGCGATTTGTTTTTTATTATAGTCAGCAAGAAAATCGCCAATCGGGTGAAACAATTAAAAAAATGTACCTGTACATACAAACGCCACTGGCATGAAGCAGTATATCAAAAAGTGTGCTATCTAAAAATACCATTTCATAATTTTTTAATTCTTTTATAGGCTGTTTCAATAAGCCATTTTTTTAAATTTTATTTTACATGATTAAGTCAGATTTATGCTAAATCTGGTTATCGAGGCACGGTATCATTTATGTAAAAAAAGGCAATGAATAGAAAATTAAGCTCTGAAAAATGTATATATGTGTTACAAAAACATTAATCCCGTACAATTTGTATCCAGTTAACTATTAATGCTAAACTAAATTAAAACCTAGTTATGCCTATATTGCCCATACGAGGTGTTTTATAATTGCATGCTAATACTTAAGGGTCGTAATCCTTGAATGATTATAAAAAAAAAACTCATATTAATATAGTTTAGGTTAGTTCGGGGTTTAGGGGTCTCAGTCCCGAAGCTTTTTTCTAATCCCGGGATTTTCGGAACAAAGGGTATATATTCCCGAGATTCTGGGATCAAACCCGAAAAATATTAGCAAGAAAGGTTGGAGAACAGTTAAGTGTTTATTAAATACACTAAATGCCTACTGTTAAGAAATGAAATGCGTCCAGTGTATCGTCTCCTTAGCGTGACCGTAACTTAATGCAAATTTGACCTGCTGACGAGAGGCAACGTTCTGATTCAAGACTTGTTTGGGGAATTGTTTTTAAAAATTAGTTTCCTTGTTGTAGGTTGCGCCCTCATATTCCACCATTGGCAAATAAGCCAATTTCTCCCATTGTAGTATTGGATAATCTGGATATTTTGCTAGAAGCTAATAAATTAATTTCTACCATAAAATTTCAAAGTCACCAAACACCTGGTATCTTTATCAAATACTGGATAGTATCATTTATATTCCTAACTATTCTAATTCTAGTTGAAATCCTACTGATAATGCAGAAAACATTAAGAAAGTGGCACCAAAAGAAAAGTTCAGAAAACCCTATAGCGAACTCTATTAGTAGGTGTACTGCATAGATAAAAAAAAATTACGCGGCAGACGGAAAAAATTTTTTTTGACCATGCCCGATTATAAAAATTTTAAATTATAAATTTTGCCACGACTTTTACCCGCAGTTTTAATATTTAAATCGGGCATAGGGCGACCACGCTTTTCCACAACTAATTGTTTTTCATACGTAAGTTTCAGTGGGTACATTTTGCGCCGCAAAAATTGTTGGGTGCCACGCCCTTTTTTGTTGACGAATCTTGCTTTTCAAGTAGGAAAATTAATAATACCTAGATAAAAATATTAACATATTTTTTAAAAAAATACTAAACTTACCTATTTTTTTATAAATTAAGTCTATCCTACGTTCTCTTCGGTTCGCAAACCTTGTAATCACTATGTCATTAAAATTGTCTATTTTGGAGATAAACTTTTTTTCAATATATAGCATGGAAAGAGCTGTTAAACGATCTTCAGTCGTTGAATTATATATATTATACGTATATTCTTTATATTCATGGATATGAAAATATTAAAACATTATTATTACTCACTACAAGTAAGACTTCGTGAGTTTTATTATCATTTTTAGTTTATTCAAATTTTTAATGTAAACAAATTGCAAATATTTTATTGTATAATATATTGAATAAACTTTTTATTTATTTATTTATTTATAGTACACTACACAGTTAATAATTGTCATAGCAATACACAAAAACCACCCCCGCACTTAATTATTATTGTTTTTAAGTTTAGCTTGCCGTATACTTGACAGTCGCGTAAAAATTCGTTCGATACTATTCAATACCGTATCCCGCGAACCGCACTGCGCTGGACTAAATGCAGCGAACTCTTCAGTTAAATCACGACTTTATTTTAGACCGTTACGGGGAAAGCGGAGTGCGCGCGGGTGTTCGAAGGAGCTCACCGAGCCCGATCGTGTTGCCCAGATCAAAAATAATTCAGCGACAGGGTAGTGTCGGTACGATATTCCATTGGTCGACTTCGACTTTACTTTGGCGATCGCCGCGGTATGTACAGTCCGCCAGACACGCGAGTCTAGAGCTGGCAATTCAATCCGAGCAAGAATTAATACAATTAAAATGAAATATTTTTTATAGATTATGTAATTATAATTATTTTTCTTCATTTTTTTGGGAGCTCTGCAGCACTGTCACTGAGCGAGACCGATATTGAACTTCATAGACCTAAGAAGACGGAAAATCACGAACCGTGATATATAACTGAATTAACCATATTAATATATACTTCTTAAATGTCTGTTTATGTTATCTTAAGCTATAAAAAGGTTTGCCACTGTATAAGCAGGGACATTTAATATTCTGACTTCTAGTAGTTAAGTCGATCCTTAGATTTATAAGCCTTATTTTGTACCTTGAAATAAAATTGTTTCTAAAACGAAAGTGTGCAGAAAAGTTATTTAACTCGTGTTAATCATTACCGCATGTCATATATTGCCTAAATGTTTTCCCAGTTGAATTCTGGCTTAAAAGCTGTAAACAATTTTAAGTTAATTTGAGCATCGTGTTTGCTATGGGATCAGCCTGTAGTCACCCTTTCTTCGTTACTCCAATCTCCCCTAATAAATATTTCCGTGTTGTTGATAAATTTTTCTTTAATTATTCATAAACTTTCACTTTCTTAAGCTACTGTCATAGAGCTTGTTCAACACTGACCTATTACAAGCTCAATTACGTCATTTTCGGCAACGTTTCTTCGAAGGTTGATAGAAGTTAATATGTTATAGACAAAGTTAATTAAAATTGATAGGTACTAAATTTTCCAACTAACAATATAATGGTTATCTGAAAAACTGCTCAACACCTGTGCAGTTAAAAACCTGATTTATATAAAACATAAAGATACAAATTAAAAAATTAATTTTGCAAGCGATCGTGAGAAAACTATAAAATTACCATATTAATCGCTGAAGTCTTGTTTTATCTTAAGAATCGGAATGGATTCCAAATTATAATAATTTATGTCCTTGTGTAACCCAACGCTGTTGTGTTCTATGGCAGTCTAAAAATGCTGGTATTTTATTAAAAAAAAAACTTAAAACTAATTTTTATTTTAGAAATTTAGTAGCCGATTCTAAAAATAAACCATTAAAAAAAACTGATAAACAAGTTTTATATTACAATTATTATATAACCTTTCGAATATAATATTAACGACCAAAAATTAAAATACTGCTGTATGAAAGTAATAATAATAATAGGAAAATGCCGATGTCAGCACGATTGATTTTAGTGAGTTGTGAGCTTGCATTAAATAGAATAAATAATGAACTATACTTAATTCCCGGTCCCGGATTTTCCGAGAGGGGTCCATGTAGATTATAAAAATGTTTTTAATTACCACTTAAAACATGATAAAATGTAGTAATGAAAATTATTTAATAATTTTTTTGAAAAGCAAATCATCATCATTAGCTGTATCAACTATCGTCGTTGAACCGTACATAAAGAATAAGTATATCAGGGTGGATATAGATATAGAATAAAATATGGCGTACAGACAATTGAAGAGAAGGAAGCACTGCCAATCTTTGCTAATCGAAATTCATAATATACTTTTTGCAAAATTTTAGTCACATTTTTATTAAAAAAAAAAAATTTTATTTTAATTTTCTTTTTCAAATAAAAAAATAGTCACATAATATACAGGGTTGTCCTTATATAGTAACTGGCATAAAGTTGGACACATATGGAAAAAGATTTATTGATGGAATATTGAACTTTTTATGTCGATTATCTCTGCACCTAAAAACTCAATTTGACATTTGTCACGTGACTACTCGTTTGGCGGGAAAATTGAAAAAAAAAATGTTTTTCATGAGAAGTGGTATTAGATGACGAGATATATGTATAAGTTTGAAGCAAAACTTCGAAAAATATAATGTTTTACATTTTTTGAAAATATATCCAATAATATTTTCACATTGTCATGAACTTAATGAAAATGTGTTAAATGATCGAAAACCAAGGTATAAATTTATTAGTAAAATATTTTTATTGTTTCTTAAAGTTTCAATTTGTTTAAACTTCAAATTTAGCTTTTTACCATGCATATATACTTGAGTGTGTTCAGCCCCTCTGACAACCAATTATGTACATTCATTCAAGAGATTAATACATTGGCTTTCGATCACTTAACACACTTTAATTAAAAATATATGAAAATATGAAAGTAATATTGAATATATTTTTTTCAAAAAATATAAAAAATATATTTTTTGAATTTTTACTACAAACTTTGCGGACGGGCATAAAATTAAAATCTAAACACTTTTTTCAAATAATTTTTTCGATATCTCGTCATATAATACCACTTCCCGCCAATTTTCACCTTGAAACCTCAACCAAAATGTAACGTGCTGTTGAAATATTTTTTTTGTTTTCGTCCATTTCTGTTTTTTAATTATTTTTAACGAATTATGACTGAAAGGTAACAGACTAACTGCAGAGTTTTTAAGTTTTAAATTGTGAAGATATAATATGCAAATTTTGAAGATAGTACATGTATTAATTACTGGCGAATAGCACTGAAGATGGCGAAAGCCGAAAGCGCTCTGCTAAAGTCTGTGCGTTTTAAGAAGTCCGCTAAGCCATAAAACCTCTTGAGCATTATGTCGGTGGCTCTCAAACAATAAATTATATTGAAGGTAATTTTGGATGTTGATGAATTACATTTTCTAAATAAAATAATTTAAAGTAAATAAAAAATTAGTTTAGGTAAAGAAAAATAATAATTTTTTAGCTTTTGTAGTATTCAGACAAATTAGTTTTACGAATTCTTTTTTATAAAGTTTTGGTTCTAAAAAGAACCGATTTTGTAGTCTTGCGACAGAACGTACCTACTTGTAGATAGGTACTACTAAAAGTAGTCTTCCTCTGCATTTGAAATTTTACCCATGCTTTCAGACTCATCAGAATCAACATCATCGTCATCATCATCATCATTCGTAATAATTAACGGTCTTACTTCGTCTATAACCTGTTCTGTCTCATAAGATTCAAAAATAATTTTTTCTGTGTGTTCAATGCATTTCCGCCATTCTTCTTTGCCCGCTTGGCTAAGCGCCTCCTCCCATAACTTTATAACGCTAGGCTTACCGATATTTTTACAGGCATGTTTGTCATAATAGTTCTTGCTAATACCCCATACCAATTCAATTGCGTTGTAATGACAATGGTAGGGCGGCAATCTCAAAATTTGATGTCATATTTGAGGGCTAATTCGTCAACAACATACTTTTTTTTAAATGACTGCTCTTTACACTTGCTTAAAAGTTCACTTTTTCTCTTCGAGTCTCGTATGGTAAGAGGCATTGTCTAAAACAATTAAGGAAGGTTTTTCTAAACTTTTTAAAAGTTTTTCCTCGAACCAATGCTCAAAAATTTCAGCATCCATATTGCCGTGATAATCATCAGTTGTTTTTGTTGATGAAAATATCAAACTGGCATTTAAAACAAAACCTTCTTCATTACCAGCATGTAATATAATATACCTTTTTCCATTATTATATTTAACCATCCCGCACTTGAGCAAATTTTAATTTGTTCTTGGAAAATAGCGATTATTATATAGATTTAACTATAATAATAGCAAAATAATTTAATTATCTATTTAATTATTATTTATGTTCAACGCGTAATTCTAAGATAATTTTGTTTTGAAACCTCTGATTTCGCCCAGTAATAGAATACAGTAAACCAGTGGGATGTTCGGTGTGATCAAGTATAGCGAAGGTGCGAAGATATTGTAACTTAACCGACTTACTGTTTTAAAAGCGATAACATCCCTTGGTGATTTAATCCGATATCGGACTTCTTAAAACGCACAGACTTTACGATTGTAACCAATTATTCTTTCGAATAAATTATGCACGCAATACACAACTAAATTATTTGACTTAAACTATTTATTGACTACTACAGACGGACGGATGTTTTCCTGAATCCCCCTATCACACGATCACACGTTCACTTAAACCATATAGAATACCGAGAGACTGGCTCGTTCCTCCTCAGCTCCCGCCTCTGCCACCAGCCACCAGCCACCGCAGTCTCGATTCAGCAATGGCCAAAATAACGATTTGTAAGTGACCTCTCTCGCTACCCCCCCTCTTCTCTACCTTAATGAAATGTGAATTTAGAAATTTGAAATCAATCCCTCTGTTCAAGATCCGCCTATATAGCAGCAACTCGGTTTAAAAGTTGGAATCAAGATCGAAGACCGATTCAAGAAACGAACATGATCCGTACCTAAAGTGCGCAAGACCCAACATTAACAACCAGCCAGCAAGCGCCAGCTTGTCAGCTGTCAGCTTTGATCGATTGACTTTTGTACTAATTGCAAAATGGCATAGGCAACGAATTTTGCTCCGTGTCGCTTCTATTTCGTTTAGTCTTCTGCAACTCAACGGGATGCTTACATGCTTAAAAGGCATATATTATGCCACTGATTCTGTCAAAACGCCAAGATAGAATGGAGGGATACATCACGATTATTTATCATCATCAAAGTGTGCTTTGCATCTAAGGCCGTACTGCTTAGCGGTAGAGCTTGATACCTGCTGGATGTCAGTAAATACCAGTATTATCAATCAATCAGTTAGCCCGTCATCTTAAGCAGTCGTTACAAGTAATTTAATTCATTGCTAATTTATCCAATTTTTTAAATAATTTACGCAGTGCGTTTTAAGGAACAGCACAAAAAATTAATAGTTGAAGCGCACAAATGTGAGCTGCAGATTTTGAAAGACGCAGGAATTACTTCCAGTGGTTTACCCAAAAGTTATTGGAAATAAATGATTAATTAGACCTGACATTTTTATCTTATGAAGCATGGTTTCACCTCATCGGTTATGTAAATTCTCAGAATACACTCATGTGGAGTAGCAAAATCCACATTGCGCCCTCAAAAAATTGGTATCTGGTTGGTTGTTTTTCGGAGAAGAACTGTTGGTCCTATTCTTTTCCATGACACAGTTACAGCATAGCGGTATTGGAACAATATTTGAATTCATTTATGGGGCTATGACGACAGAATGATCAGTTTTCAACCAGGCATTGAACTCCCACCCAGATAACCTCGATTGAAGAACAATATTTTTAAAACACCAGTTGAAAATCTAGAGAATTTACAAGATATAATTATCCAAGAATGTGATAAGATTTCTCCAGAGATGTTGGTCAACGCTATCGAAAATATGTTAATTTATGCTTGTAGCATGGCGGTCGCCACTTTCGGCAATTTTAATAATTTTTATCCAACACATGACAGTTATGACTGTCATAATTAATGTCATTTTAAACAAGTAAACTATCAAATTACACACTAGTGAGTTATGGATTATAACTAACGCTCATATTTAAAGTAGTATTCTATTTATTTAATACTATTGCAAGCATAATTCACATTGATATTGAAATGAAAGGAAAACGCTAACGGTTTATTCGAATTTGAAGTCATTGTAAAATTCGTTGGTTCATTGGAACCAGACGCTCCAATATCGGTACAGCTGCTGATAGTGCTAGAAGACGCCGACACATTAGAACCTTGTATTTTTTCTGCAATTTGTATTTTGTTATGCACCGATTCTTCTAAGTATCCTTCTGCTACCGTCGAGGACTTCCATCCTCCGTGACGCTTCAAAGTAGTCATGTTAGCCCCTGCATTGGCCAAAAGGGTCGACCTTCTCAGGCAGTGACCTGTGTAGAGCGCTGGTTTCTCCAATTTCAAAAACCTTGCAATTCTTGACGGTATCTTCGACAACGGATTTATTCCCACACACTGCCTGGTACACCTACCATTCTTGTAAAAAACAAAAAAGCGGCTAGAACTAGTATTCTTTGGTCTCAAAGACATGTATTTTTTACACAAATTGATCGGGTTGACTGGAAATCCTTCTTTAAGTATGGTGAAACTTCCCGATTTCTTAGTTTTAGTGTCTGGCAAAACTACGTGAAAATATTTCCCTTTGTCTTAAATATTTTCTATTTTCAAATTGACCAATTCATCGCATTTACAAGCACCGCTAATCCCCATTATCAAAGCCACTTTCATCAACAAGTACTCGTCGTCGGGAGCTTCGTTCAAAAACTTCTCTATGTCAGGTCGTTCTAATGTCTTGGACTTCTTTAGTTTGTGTCCCTGTGATTTGCTTTTCAAAAAGCTCGTTAAATTGCCATATTTTGAAATGTCTTTTAAGTTTATAAAGGTGAATAGTCGAGCGAAGCATCGAGTATTTGGTCCATAGCGACGATGGAGCTAATTTTTTTTGCAAATATAAAAAATAAGCCAGTAGAACATTTTCATCGATACCTTTTATCTTCCGTGAATTCATCCAAGACTCAAATATTTTCAACTCCTTGTCGTAAGTATCTCGGGACTTTGCTGGCAAAATCTGCATCGCTGCTACTTCCGCTTCTATAAGGATATCCTCAGAAACGTCATTTTCATCGGTTTCCTCCATTTTCTATAGGTTTTTTTTCTTCAAAAAAGCTTTCCTTTTCTGCAGGGAAAGCTGACAAGTGTCAAAATTTATTTAAACATTTACTAACAATGTATCATGACCGTGGCAACCAAACAATCAACCAACTTTGACCAAAATGTAAAAAAGTCACTGTCAAGTCATTCTGACATTTATAGGCAGTGGCGGAACTACCGGTGTGCAATGTGTGCGAAGCACACGGGCCCGGGCTAAAAAGGAGCCCGGGAGCGGAGCCACAAATATAAAAAAATGCAAAACAAAAAACAAAATATTCTCATAGAAAAAAAAATGCAATACTCCGGAAACGGACCCACAAAACTATACTCTACTCAATACTTTTATAGATAGTAACTGAAATAATCACATAAACGGCATTTATTTTTTTTATTGTTTTTATTAAACCACAATTGGCAATACCGGCATTTAGTTTAAAGGGCGGTGTACGTGTCGCGTGTCGGCGATTATTGAACTAAGATAAATGCAAAGGAGGCCCCTACTACAAAAGAAGCCGCTGCCGCACGTGTTAATGTAATAATTTCGGCTTGGGCAATAATCTTTGTTTGATATTTTCAAATGCCTGTTTAGTAAATTTTTAGTTGATAATGTGCATGGTTTGCGTTCGGGTGTTTATTAACTAGGTGCTCAAACTTAAAAAACAATTCCTATATTTCTGAATAGAAAAAATAGAAATATTAGAATTTAATTTCAATAATTATTTTACTTTGTTACTGGAGTTATAGTGTGATTAGTAGTTACTACGTCCAATAACGTACTAGTGGAAGTGGAATATTAGGATATCAAAAACTCAAGGAACTTGGTGGACACTTTTGCATAGTGCTACTAATGCCAAAATAACTTTAAAAAAATTGACACCTACTCGATTGTCATCGAGACACGATGCCTTAGAAGCTCTCCGTTTTAGATATGTGGATATCTTAAAAACACTGGCAAAAATAATTTTAACCTCTACAAATACAGCGGAAGTTAATGAATAAGCAAAGTCTTTAAGAAAAAACTTGGAAATCGTTTTTCTTATTGTTTTTCAAAATAAAATTTTAAAAAATATTGATGCATTGTCAAAACTTTTACAAAAGAAAGAGCAAAATATTGAAGTTGCGTCTAAAATGTTTACCACAGCCACTGAAATCATAAATCAAATGGGAAATAACTTTCATGTAATTAAAACGGAAGCTGTTATTTTGGCTAGGCAATGGGGCACTACTCCTGAATTCGAAAACAGAAGGATATCAAGACCAAAAATACTTTTTGGTAATGTGAATAACCATTTTCAAGTTTAAACAAGTGATGATTGATTTCGAATAAATGTGTTTTTAAAACTATAGATATAATTACAGCTCAATTAAAAAATCTTATTTTCGCGTTTTGTTCCCCAACGTTTTAAGAGGTCCTTCTCTTTCTGATAAGGGTATTTACGATATGAGTCAAGCTCTGCATCTTCAATATCCAGAAGATATTGCAGATATTTTTCTATGTTCAGGAAAATAAATACTTATCAGTATAACAATTGCTTTTTTGTATACCCAAAATTCATAAATTAATATGGTTATCAATACTCCGTATCATAATGGGGGCCCGGCAAAATTTTCGCACACAGGCCCGTGGCAACGTCGTTCCGCCACTGTTTATAGGGTACTGAGATGCAAGTTGCTTTGATTTGATCACGAAACTTATTAATTATTATCTCATAAAAAAACTATTCCTTCCACTTGTTGGATAAAACATTGTATGCCACTCGTGTGTTATGTTTCCTAAGTCACTTGAGAATTTATACCACTCGGCCTGACGGCCTCGTGGTACAAATCTTTCTCACGTGACTTATTTTTAACATAACACACTAGCACCATAAATAACTATTATTTTACTTTCTCTATATTCATACTTTGCTAATTTTGTAAACAACAAAAATGAATTTCCATTTGTTTACATATCATAATAATCATCACTTTGGCATATCATATCATAAAATGAATTTGACACAATTATAACCTAGATATATCATCCCCTTATCATTGCGATCTGAACCAAGCCCTACGTTTTTCAGTCCGAGCCCTCTTGGATGAAAATATTTTTTTCTCGCACGGAAGCTATATACAGGGTGTTTCCTAACCTCTCTGAAAAAATGAAGGAGGTGAATCCTCACCATATTTTAAGACGAAAATGTGGTATAAAAGTTTTTCGCATGTCGCTTCTTTTTCGAAATACAGGGAAAAAAATTAGTAAAGCAATAATAATCATTTTAATAATTGATTTAAAAACTTTTAATAAAAAACTCACATGAACAAAAGTGAAAATGTCCTCCATGAGCCAGTAAACACCCATGTACACGACGTGCTAAATTGTCTCTTACGTGTTGGAAAATTTCGGAACTGGCGCGAATCGTATTAAAACCATCAATAATACGCAGTCGAAGGTCTTCTTCAGTTTCAATAGGAGTAGTATAAACGAGTTGTCTAAGGTAACCCCAGAAATAAAAATTCAATGGATTCAGATCCGGCGAACGGGGTGGCCATGGGTGAGGTCCTCCTCTACCTATCCAACGAGCAGGATATTGTTGATCTAAATAGTTTCTAACACGTACTGCAAAGCGAGGGGGAGCTCCGTTATGCATGAACCACATTAAAGTTCTTGTTCTTAGTGGCACTGCTTCCATCAATTCTGGCAATTTATCTCAAAGGAAGTTGTAATAGACATCACCAGTAAGTCGATTTGGAAAAAAATACGGTCCAACTAAGCTATCTCCAATAATCCCTGCCCAAATATTAAAAGAAAATGTATACTGGTGATGTCCTTCGATGATAGCATGAGGAATATCTTCCGCCCAAATATGGTTGTTGTGAAAATTTATGATGCGTTTTCTGGAAAAACTCGCTTCATCTGTAAATATTATTTTTGCCGAAAAATGTGGGACCCTTAAAGAACTGTCTTGAAACCAGTTACAAAAATTAACTCGAGCTGGAAAGTCTCTAGGCAACAAAGCTTGCACTCTTTGTACGTGATAAGGATAAAGTAAATAGTTCTTTAAAATCTCCATACTGTTTTGTAACTCACATTCAACTCGTTCACCATTTTCCTCGTACTTGTGCCTGGAGATTATTCCACCACGTTTAAGACCTCTTCCTCAAGTTGTACGATTCTAAATGTAAGTGGTCGGCCGCCTACTTTTCTTTTTGCAAAGCTACCTGTTTCCTCAAACCTGAGATGCAATCTTGTAAATGTTTCCGAACACGGTACTCGTCTATTAGGAAAACGTTCTACATATAAACGTCTCGCCTCTAGCGCATTTTCATTTGCCAAACCGTACATAAAATGAATTTGAGCCATTTCTTGATTGGTAAACTCAGCCATTATGAAAGTATGTAATGTAGTACAAATAAATTGAAAAACAATTCAAAAGGATATTATTTGAAAGATGTTAAACAGGAGACAAATGTTACGGAGAAAACAAATGTGGTTGCTGGAACGAAGCAAGGCCTACTCGTATCATTTGACGCAACATAATGATAAAAATACGAAAAATAACTAAAAAATTAGGGTATTTTTTTCCCCGCCAATGAACTAATTGTAAAATTTAAAATTGACCCAAAGTAAAGTGCTCTAATCCCTTACAAACATCATTAGAATATCGCTTGGCATTAATTAATAAAATGAAAAAAAAAAAAAATAAAAAATTTAACACCCTGTATTTCGAAAACGAAGCGACATGCGAAAAATTTTTATACCACATTTTCGTCTAATAAATAGTAAAATAAGTTGAGGAGTCGCCTCTTTCATTTCTTCAGAGAGGTTAGGAAACACCCTGTATATATCCAGTCAAATTTTTCGACCCTTGCACCATATCTTCTTCGAATTTGATTTCAAGTTAATACCCAACGATATTTCACACATGCCACTTCTCCCTCACGATATCACTTACTGTAGCTGATGTGTATCATTTCAGTTGTTGATTTACTATGAATATTGGTGATTTAATTTAAAGAAGAACTCAAATGATGATCCACAACGGATATTATAGTGTTAAGAATTTCATGCTTCAATTAACATTACGTACTGTAACTGATATTTAGGGCATTGTCAGAGTCGATTACAATTAAGATTAAATTTTCAAAACTATTGGCTTAATATTCGGAATAATATGTTTAAACCATGGTTTAATTAATCCCTGTAAATAATGATGGTTCGCAAAATTGTAATTTTTTTATTCATAAAATGTGAAAGAAAATGTAATAATTCATGTAGCCAGCTTAAAAGTATTCAGCTAGACAAGAATCAGATGAATCACCAGAATACTACCATTTCTTAATATGTAAATATAACCGCATAAATATAAATTACCAGTTCTATTGTGATTCATCCCTAATCCTTATTAACGATCAATAACATTCTTTTGTGTTATTAAGATAAGACTTGCGAAAATCGATAAATTTCAAACGGCTTAACGAAAAAAAAGCTACAATAAATTACGTTTTGTATATAAATATTGGTGACATTTTCGACAATTCATTGATGATCGTCTGACCTAATCAAGCCTACGTGATGACTGTAGGAAAGTGTCAGAATTAAAGGTGCTCAAATTAATTCAAAATATCTTCTTTGCATATAGCTTGCTGTTTAAAATATAATTATGTACATACATTTGGTTTTCTATCACTTAATAGACGGTATCATAGATATTAGATGTGGTTGGCTAAATTAATGAATTCAGTTAGACGTCAACAAACCTATACCTAGATAGCTCGTTTTGTAAAAGTCAGACACATTAGTGGAGGGTCAATGGGTATGTTTATAATGTTAAACATAAATCTGGTTTAGACGATCCTATTGCCGATACCAGCTAAACAAAGCACAATTAGTTATGTTATACAGACAAACTCCATAAGGATGCCCAATTTGGAATACTATAATATTAGCAACAGCAGTTTTTTCCCCAAAAAACGTTAATGCTAAGCGGTGAATAGATCAAGAAACATTGCCAATTGCAATTTTTAAACAGCACATGACTGGCGTAATTCGAGTCTTTTTTGTTTTTGGTATAGCTATTATAGTGTTCTTTTAATCTTGTATTGAAGTTTCTACCGGTTTGACCTATGTACGTTTTAGGACAATCGTAACAAGTTAATTAATAAACACCTGAATTCTTATTCTTGTCAATTTTGCTTTTGTTATTTTTAATGAACTTCTTTAAAGAATTGTTAGTTTTATATCCAATGTTGATGTTAAGATTATTTAAGAATTTGCCAACGGTTAAACTACGTTGGCCGATAAAGGTAAGCAGTTTTTATTGGTTAGGGTTTTTTTATATTAGGAAAAACTAGATCAATGGCCTTTTTATTTTTTCTTTAACATTTTTGTTATTAACTTTGTTGAGTATTCATTATTAGTAGCCCATTGTTTAATTAGGTTTAATTCTTTCTGAAATTCGAATTTATTTAAAGGAAAGGACACACAAATTAATGGAAGAATAGTTTTCTTGTTCTATTGTAAAATTAATATTAGGGTATAAGCTATTGATGTAATCAAGAAATACTATAAGTTGTCTATCAGTACCTAGAAAACATGTTTGAACATCATCGACATACCTATGCCAGTAGAGACATTGTCCAAAAAGGGGGTGTTGGCTAATCTTACTTTCTAGACAGTTCATGAATATTTCGGCTAATAAGGGGCTGAAAGGGTTACCTATAATAAGACCGTTGCTATTCGTATAAAAAGTATCGTTTAATTTAAAACCGTTTTGCTGAAGACAAACTAAAAGGCAGTCGATTATTTTCTGTTCCTTTTAATCATTGACGTTATTCGAAGTAAGGCTGTTTAACAAGATTAACTGTATCTTTAACAGGTATGCTGGGAAAAAGATTAGAGGCATCAAAGGATAATAATTTAGAGTTGCTAGGTAAGTTTATACCTATATGTTGTATTTTTTCCACGAATTCAAGATAATTTTTAATTCCTAATTTAGCTGAAAACTTAGTGTTGCATTTAACTATATCAATAAGTTTTTTTAGAAAGTCTATATGAAGGCGCTGAGAAAACAAAAACTACTGACCGGATTGGGTAATTAGATTTATGGAGTTTTAACATGGAGTATAATTTAGGGGGTTGTAGGTTTATTAAAACCAACCTCTTAGAACCAATCCGTAAACACGCTCTTACAATTATTAATGATAGATTTATTAGATTTTTGAAAGATATTTGTAGGGTCACGTTTTAAAACAAGAATTAGTTGGATTTAGAAATCGATCGTTTTTTGAATATAATCTATTTTATTTATAGCCACTACAGTATTACCTTTATCTGCTTTAGTAAATGTGTTTTAAATCCATTTAAACCGCCGTATGGAGATATTTGACCGGTTTAGTAGTCTTCTCAATTTTCCATCAAAAGGTAAGTGGAAGGCTGACTTTTTATTTTTCTAATCTTATTACTTGAAAAATTATTTAAAAAGCGGGGCAAGACGGTAGCCGATATCGTTTTTCAAACTTAAGTTACGGTCAAGAATATATTATTTTTAAAAAAATTTATTTTATAGGTGACTTTAACAATTTTTCGCAACATTCGGTATTTATCCACCTAAAACGAATTAACTCCTGGAAAAATATTTTCATCGAGGTAGTTATAAACTAGTAAAAAAGTTAATGGGCGTCGTTACTTAAATACCTAGCTTTGTTCGAGGAGAAGGATAGCTCGTTACAATGTAATTACTTAATTACCTACCAAACTCTTAAAAAAAAATAAAAAGACTCGATTGATACTTTTTTGAACTCGAAGTAATATATTATACCAATTATATTAAATAATAATATTAATTATATTATAACTTCTTAACAATAAATTTTTAAAGTTGGGTAAAATATCCACGCCCTTATTTTCCCTTATGGGGGGAGGGTTGGAACCAATGCTTACCTAACCAAAGGAAATTATAGCTACGCATTTTCTTTGACCTAACCTAACCTATATTATGTGTAACGCTCACAACGATCAAACTGAATGTCTCTTTGAACCAACTTTGAAAATTTATTGTTATGCCAAACGACCAGGAGCCTTTCTTATAATTCTACCCGTACCACAAGAATACCTATTATTGTGCCCCTACGGTCTCCTGTCGCCCCCCTACCATTGCGGGAATACCTTCTATACAGGAGAGTTGACTTTCAACTCCCTCTATGACTTTTGATGGCATCACACACACTCGCAATTACCAGAAAGAGACGTCGTACGTTGTATTTACGAACGATATAAGTGTAGGGGAGACTCGGGCAAGGAGAACCTACCGGGCACTAAGAACCAGCCAAATACCTTATTTTAAAAAAAATCCTGAGTTTGCAACGGTGTAATCAATTCAGTTTTAGTTGAAGCTACAAACGCACCCCGTCGTTTGACAGTTACTTTGTGTTTTTAAAGGATTAAATATCGTGTTTTGATTTCTGCGTGTGTACAATAGTGTATAGACATTATTTTAATGGATAATCTAAAATATTTACATTAAGTTTATGCAAGTTGGTTTTCAAATCCTATATAGTGTAACAATCAAAGTAAGATCTAACCCGACTTATTGAGAGAATGACTATGTTTACATCGCAATAGTTTCGAAAGAAGTAGTCTATGCATTTCGGGCAAAAGGAATCATGGTTCCTTTTGCCCGAGATTGGGTTAAGATACTTTATTTCAGATGGTGTATCACTATAAAAAAAAAAACGGAACGTGAAAGTTCTTGGACTGCCATTGATTTTGTTAAGAAAAAAAAAGCTTGCGATTCACAAAGCTGCGCTAGGTTTAGTATAACGTACTTCATGCTTTAAAGGAATGTTAAAAACAATACTTACAAAAAATCTCTAGGCAGATTTAAACCCATTTTCCCAGAGGCCGAAGAAAATGAGTTTATTGAGCATAAAAAGGCATTAGATGGACGTTTTTATGGGCTTTCAAGAAAAGACCTATGTGAACTGGCATATCAGTATGCTCGGAGGTTTTTTTTTAAGGTGGATGAAATTTTTTGTCGCAAGTGTGAGGCCGACTAAAGGACATAAATGTTTGCTGATAAAGGATAATCATTCAACCCATAGATGCACTAAAGTTCTAGACTATGCATCAGAGAATAATATTGTTATTTTAACTGTTCCGCCTCATACAACGCATAAGTTGCAAGCCTTAGACGTTGCCATATATGGACCTTTCAGCAAGTATTTTTAAGTTGAAATGGATAAGTGGCAGAAAGCGCATCCTGGTCAACATGTTACAGTTTTTGAAATTGGTATACCTTAAAGCAGCTGTTCCAAATAATGCTATCAAGGGATTCAGAAAGACAGGCATTAGTGATTGTAATATGGACGTTTCCGAAGATAACGACTTTTTGCCGGCTCAAGTAGTAGTAGTAGTAGTAGTAGGTGAGGGGAGGCACACGGACCTGGCAAGTAGACCAAATGCGATTCTTTTTACCTACCGGCTCAAGTAACTTATATCGAAAATATGGTTGCCAATAATGCAGCATTCCAGTATTGGATGCTCCTATCAGCTCTACTGCTTCTTGTTCGCTAGAGGTAAACTTACCATCTACCTACCAAGAAATTATGATCCTTGTCGATAAAAGCAAGAAGTTGCTTAACTGCGAAAACACTCTCGAATCAAACTCTGCTACACCTCCTACTCCTATTTTCAATGATTTCAACCTTATTTTACCATTTACATCAAAATTAAGTCTTCATTTCGAAGGAAAGCCAAATATTTTAGTTGTTACTGAGAGCAAAAGGAATCAAATGCAGCAGGTCAATATTATCGTTAATTTACAAAAATTAAGAAAAAATCAATATTTTTTTTGGTTACATCATTATTGTAAATGTATTCTCTTTAGGACTTGACAAAAACTGAGATTGTGGTATCTTCGGTATATTATTATTAAAAAACAAAAATCTGAATAAAGTGGTTCTGGCTTCCCGGGCCTCCCCTACTTGTGCTACTTACTGGTAAGAATAAGGGTTTGTTTTAGTAAATTATCACCAATTTCTTTATGTAAGTTATCGGTTTAGTTAACAAAGTTATTGCTGCCAGTTAATTATCGTCCTCAAGTACCAGGTCAATTGACAGAGTTGTCACTGCAAATCTGTCATTCCTGTGCTGGATAAAAAAAAATCAAGGTCATTGTGTTTGTGGCAATTACTTCTAATTTAAATTATGTTTTTCCCTTATTTTAGACACTTTTTTCAAAATACCATATTACAACGATTTATATTCCAAGGCCCTACCATGATCTGGATGAGTTCTATTCGGATAGGTTCTAAGTTGACTTTGCGTGATTGATACGCTTTAGGTTGTTTGTACACTGACAAAAATGGATTTACCGATGTCGTGGGTTGCAGAATTAGAGCTACTTTAACACACTTGTTCAAACTGAGCCCACGAATTATCACAAAACATTTAAAACGCTACAATAACTCAGCTTCTTGTGGTTCGCCTTAACACACAAATATCAACATTTTAAACACATTTGGAATTCCACAATCCTTCATTTTGTAACCATTTTATGAGTTACCTGAACTCAGTTTTTGGATTTTGAAAACTTACTAACTGATTTTAAAGTGCCGTTTTGACCTAGACGTGCATTATTTTAACTCATTATCATATGTTAAATTATTTTGAGTTGGAATAAGTCGTAAATAGTGCTCTAAAAACTCATGTCGAGTTTAAATCATCGATCGAAAAGTCACGAAAAGTTCCGAATTCACGCGTGGTCATGGACCACATAACTGGACTTGATATCCGCGCAATCGTTGATCGAAGGGATGTTTTTTTTTATTTTTGTTTAGAGTTTGTTCTCATACTGGGGCGTAAAAATGAGAATAATCCAATTTTAGTGTTGGAATATATTTAAAGTGCCAAACCTTATTGTGCCTAGCTTCGTTCATATAGAGTAGTTCCTTTGCACTTGACGTTTATCATTTGTTGTTAGATATGTCAGTTCTTTGGGACACACTTCATATTTCTGTCGTGACCCAGTAGGAAAGTAAAGTAAAAGTTTGAAATCAATTTTAGGGGATATAATGTAATGTAATACAAAGCTAAGCGGCAACGTCGCATTCGTGCTAAAGTTCTAGGTTTTTCTTCAACAACTAAATGCAATAAATAAAAAAAAAATACATTAATTTTACATGCAATATAAATGGCAACACCGCATATCACAGTGGTGGCAACGTTGTACAAATCTATAAAAATATACGTTCAAACAAAATCCTATAATTTAAAAAACTGTCTGCTATTTTATAATATTCTCTAAAACTATCAAATAATATTAGAACCCACGTGCGTAGTAACAAGCATAATATTCTGATTGGCCGATCGATAGTGGCCTGATGTATAGACATGGCCGCTTGGGTTCGACGTGTTAACATTTGATTGGTCAATGGTCAAGGTGTTTGGATAGGGTTAATATATGTTCTGAAATGTAAACAAATCAGTGTCAGGTGGAAATCTAAAGAGATAAGTCGTCGCTCGGTGGAGAGAAAAGCCTTCACGTTAAAAAGTTGTTAAAAGTAGTTAAAAGTGTTAAAGTGTCAGGCAAAAATCTAAAGATATAAGTCGCCGCTCCGTGAGTGGATAAAGCCATCACGTTAAAAAGTTGTTATTTGTTTTCAAAAGTGTTTTAACTAACATACTTTGTTAATAATGTTGTAGCCCATGCTAGGGTGAAAAGAGAAGGAATATTATTAGTCTTTTAATAAAGAAATAGTGCAGTAAAATTCAAAAAGAATTTTATTTTCCAATTTTTTAACAAGTTTGAACCAGTCGACTTGTGGAGATACAGGTTAAAGTTTTGTGTACCTCATTGTTACAAACGTGAGTTCGCACATCAGTAATGTCAGTAAACCTAGTATGTGTTTTCGTAACAAGTGGTTATTAATTAAAGTACATATTATTAAATATTTCTTGTATCTTTTGGCTCTACTGAGATTCCCTGCCAACATTTAGCACATATTAAGTCTATAGTCGTTAAGTAAGCTAGAACAACTGAAAGGTCCAGTATTGATAGCTCGAATCATGAGTTAATCTAGCCTGAGTAGTGACGCATCACAACTCCCATATTCGTCTCTGGCAGCTTAAACAATAAATTGCTGCAGCCCACGTCGCATATGTTCGTCAAACCCAGTTACCCAAAAACGGCACTTTAAAATCAATCAAGTAAGTTTTCCCAATCCAAAAACTGAGTTCAGGTAACTCATAAAATGGTTACAAAATAAAGGATTGTGGTAATCCCAAATGTGTTTAAAGTGTTGATAAAAAATCTCTTTCTGTAATAAGGCGAACCAACAGAAGCTGAGTTATTGTAGCTTTTTTAAATAATTTGTGATAATTCGTAGGCTCAGTTTGAACAACATAGAGACCTACGTTAAAGCAGCTCTAATTTTGCAACCCACGACATCGGTAAATTAATTTTCGGCAGTGTATACTTTTTTAGAGTACATGCATTTTTACAAATAAATTTTAAATGTTTTTATAATGCTTCATGCTTCCATTGCTGATTTGTTTGAATTTGTTGTCTGTTGTCATTGTAGCATAGTGGAACACTAGGTTCGGATGTTTTTTCAACAAGATTTGTATCTTTGGACAATAAAATATATTTTCTTCCTTCATCTCTGTCTCTCTCATGCTCTCTCTCTATACATCAAAAATATGTGAAGCTGTAAAAAACACACAGAGTGCTGAAAAGTTTTTGGCCTATGTGTCACTCGCTGACCAAATAAAAATAAAAGAATTAAAAAAAATTGGACCCAAGCGCAAATTTATTTCCTTCATTTTTTAACACATTTATCTGTTTGTCAGAACAATTCCTTGACGTTAGCTGGCTAGTATAGATTCTTATGGATTTTAAAATTACATCATTACAGGATGATGATTGATTGATATTTCACTTACCCTTAATTGGATCTCTTCAACCAACAAGCCAACAAGGATTTTATTAAATTAATGCTTCCTTATGTTTTTGTTTTAAATAATGTCTATTGAGTCACCCGTACAAATCGAGAATTTAAATAGAAACTGTTTTAAAATGCTAATTTATAACAAACTTGTCACATAAAATACATTACATAATACATCTCGATCTTTTAATTTTCCAACACAATAATTTGGTTTGGTGACGCACAATTAATTGTTTCTGTTTCCTTCACTTTTGTGTTGTGATAGGTTTTCCTAAACAACAAAAACAACCTAGATCAGAGGGGCTCGCCTACCATATGATGTCTTGTGCAAAGTATTTATCACATACGGGAGGGCGTGCGGTCCATGGACACGATGGAAGCACCGCCTACCGCCTCCCTTACTGCTCTCATAAGATTTTATTTTTATTAAAATTTATTTAATCTATGCCAAGCCACAATATCTAATTATTTCTAATTTTCAAACAAATATCGGCCCTGCATACCTCCCTGACCAGCACAATATAAAGCTTCTGAAAAGAGACGGCTGGTGAGTTGCAAGCCAGGGTCGGCAGTTTGGTACAGGCGTGGATCCAGGGAAAAATGTTAGGGAGGGTTAAGGAGCGCCGCAGTCGAAAGCTTCTGCAGACCACGCCCAAACTTTGGTTTTGTCTACTGTTCTAATATTTGCATTGGTTTAATTTCACTTTCATTTTTTTTTCTATGCAGATAGGTAGGTTTGAGTATGAAGTATCATATTTTTTTTAGGAGGGGGGGAGGGATCATGACCCTCATAAGACCCCTGGATCCTCACCATAATCGGTATATTATTTTTATTTCTTTAGATAACATAACTACTAATAAAATAAATGTGGAGCTACAGTTGATGCAAAACCAAACCCGATGCACGTCATCAATCAGCTGATAATTATTGTAAGTAAGTAAGTAAGAAAACACGAGGAAATTAAATTTGGACAAAAAGTATTAAAACTTTATACGATTTTGAATTGAATACTACAAACTTAAATTATTCTTCTTTGATACGAACCACTGCCGTCTCGAAGAACACGCCGTCAGGTTCCCGCTTACATTCTAAAATCAGCTGTTTCTAGTCAATCCACGTTTTGACAGGTTTGCATTGTTTTGGTAGACCGTTTTGGTGTTTTCTTTAAGTTTTTAGTTGTTTTTAGCAGTTTAATGTGATTATTTTAGAAAACCGATAACATTAATTTAACGTAGTTTGGACCTTTATATGTAAAACTATAAATTCTTTGATTAAGTGGCTGTAAAATAGCGATAAATGCCAAATTCATGATGTGTTCCCGGGTGTAATACTCAACTATAATGTTTTTCACTGATGAAATGCTATTTATTGATAAAAAAGGGATCCCAAGAGACGATTTAGTATTGCGAAAATGTATCAACTTTTGCATAAAGTACTTTGAGGAAAGGTGTTTAGTCAGGGAATTCAGGGCAACCAGAGGACTTGATGGTAGATAACACTAGAACAGTGCAGTGTAGGTAACTTTTTTAGTAATAACATTTTGGTATATTGTTTAAATTGTTATTAGGCAATACACATAGAAAGATTATAAGTACATTAGTTAGCTATTAAATACATTGTATAATATTGAAGGCTGAGCATGTCATACTTAGGTTAGGTTCGGACGAAAACTTACCTAGTAACAAAACAATTCCTACGTTCGTTGAACATTTTGTTTAGATTTTCATACGATACAGGTTTTTCTTACTTCAAATATCGGTTAAAACATACCAAAAGTTTAAAGCAGGTTCCTCTTAATGCCTCTTCATTTTTCTAGTCAGAAACCAAGTTAAAACGTTGGTGCAAACGAGCAAATATTGTGTGATGGGGTACTCTACGTCCTGGATACAACTCAGCATACAATTGTCGAGCTTGCCGACCATTTTCATTACTTCGACCATAGGCAAAATGAATGTCTGACAATTCCGCATTTGTATAATTTTCCATTCTTTTCGATAAAAGAAAAATTAATTACTTATTAACATTAATGCTACACCAAACTAAAAGCTTAAAAATGAAGAAACTTTAATAATTTGACATTTCGTTGAAATATTCGTATTTAACAGAATGTTGACAGTAGCCTACTAGATGATAATGTATTAAAGAAATGAAAAATACGCGTTAAGATGTTTTATTTTTTTGCATAAAAACGGCGCCCAATACGAAAAGAAGGCAAGAGAGATTTTGGAAATCTTAGAGATTCTAAAGCGCGTTAAAACTTTAGACACGAAAAGCCTCGCTCATTTGACACAGATTGTGGGTGAACATGACAATAATTTATAAATTTCCGGAAAGGTGTTTTACAATAAATTGTCACATATTATGTAATACCTAAATAAAATAATATATTTCTCCCAATTTACAATAACTAGCGGATCGGCCTTGCCAGTGGCGGCTGGTGAATAAGCGCTGCAGAGCTCTCAAAAAAATTAAGAAAAAAAATAATAATTACATAATCTATAAAAAATATTTCATTTCAATTGTATTAATTCTTGCTCGGATTGTTTTGCCAGCTCTAGACTCGTGTGTGTGGCGGACTGTACATTCCGCGGCGATCGCCTAAGTAAAGGCTACCAATGGAATATCGTACCGACACTACCGGACCGACTCTCCCTGTCGCTGAATTATTTTTGATCTGGGCAACACGATCGGGGTCGGTGAGCTCCTTCGAACACCCGCGCGGCACTCTGCTTCCCCCGTAACGGTCTAAAATAAAGCCGTGGTTTAACTGGAGAGTTCGCTGCATTTAGTCCAGCGCAGTGCGGGTCGCGGGAAACGGTATTGAATAGTATGGAACGAACTTTTACGCGACTGTTTAGTATACAGCGAGTTGAACTTAGAAACAATAATAATTGAGTGCAGGGGTGGTTTTTGTGTATTGCTGTCGCAAATTAACTGTGTAGTGTACTATGGAAGTGGTCTTCAATTTAATAAAATTAATGTGAAGAGATTTTTTAAATATTCATACGAAGAAAAGATAGAATTAAAAGCAAAAGGTAGACCTACTATTCCTAGTATTCCTACTTGAGAAGCAAGATTCGTCAACAAAAAAGTGCGTGGCACCCAAAAATTTTTGCGGCGCAAAATGTACTTTAAATCTGGCAGCAATAGCAGAGGCCCACTGAAACTTACGTATGAAAAACAATTAGTTGTGGAAAAGCGTGGTCGCCCTATGCCCAATTTAAATATTGAAACTGCGGGTAAAAGTCTTGGCAAAATTTATAATTTAAAAATTTTATAAATGGGCGTGGTTCAAAAAAATGTTTTCCTGCCGCGTTATTTTTTTTTATCAATGCAGAACACCTACTAATAGAGTTCACGAGCCGCCATTGAGCCTTGCACTTCTAATTGGCTCTCTACGTTAAAAAATGATTGATAGCATTGACAACAGATCTGTATCATAGTTTTTAAATTATATAGATACAATCAAAAATACGATACTTCCCTTAGCTCTAAGCTGTCTAAAATCGGGAAAACTAGGACAATATTAAGAAATCACGACAACTCAGGACAAGGTCGGCTCCCAGGACAATACCCAAAAAACCTAAACCCTATAAAGCAAACCGAAAGTTTTATTTTTTAACAGACCGCCTCACTCTGACTTATTTTACACCAATTCAATTCTTTTCTTTCAAGAATAATAACATACAACCGATAAATAACGAGTATAACACCTAACAATTGATAACAATAACTAGCTAACTAGTAACTAACCCTACTTTCTTTAAAGATTAGTTCCAACCCGCTATTCTATGTCCGAAGGATTATTTCCAGCCTGTCAATTAAACTTTGAACTTGGCAATAGACTGTTAAAGTGGTAAATTAGTTGTGCGACTGCTAAGGGGCCTGTGCTGATACGGTTTTTGGTCGGGTTTGAACAAACCCTAAATTATCGGCAAATCTGTTTTTGCCGTTTAAGACGATGTGTGAAGTTTTCACGTATATTACTATATATAAAATATATGTATGTTTGGTTGCCTATCTTAAAGCCGTTCGTTATATCTGACATATCAGACCATTGTTTTGTAATTAGCTACTTTGTAGTGCAACGTCAGTCAGAAACGAGAAAAGGCTATTATAAATTTTAAATTTAGAATTAACCCTAAAGTTTTTAGCAAGATGATATTTAAGAGAATTGTTTCAAATCATAACATCGTCTTAAATATAGGTTTTCATTAAGTTTGGATTGCCATAATATTTATGCATTAAATTTGCATTTCACCTGCAATCACCTTTGATTAGGTACCTCAGACACAAATTATTACATTGTCAAGCAAAACGTCATTGTGAGTAACTTTTAGTTTTTAGTTTACAATGTTAACAACGGAGCAAAGAATACACTTATCCTCCAGATGTCACAATCTTTCTTTATTTAACTTAATATATGTGTTACTCATCTAAATTTAACCATACAAGCTCATGATTCTTAATTTTTTAAACAAACTTTCCTTTAATCGCCTTCAGATGTCATAATCTTCTATTATTACTTAAATATGTTACACTTCTCTAAATTACAAAACTCAATCTTAACTTCACTTTCATTCCATTTATTTAACCATTTAATACACCAAGTCTCCAGCCTTTCTGTTGTACTCATTTTTTTGAGACAACTTATTTCGATGTTAAACTCGATGTTGGGTAAGTCCTTCTTTATCTTACACTTTTTCATTCTCAAATTTATATTATCCTTTCAGTATCCCCTGAAGATGAGCACTTAAGTGCTCGAAACATGTCGGGAACTTAAAAACTTTTTATGTAAACAATTAAACTGTGGAGGAAAACTGAATTGTTTTATTTACACATTGACTCCACTGAAAGTATGGACTGTTTTTTCAACTTTAACCCTAAAGGGTTTTGACATACATTAAGATATTTAAATCTCTGTATTGCTTCCCAAGGTTCAATTGGTATATACGGTGACCCTGACATACTTAATAATTTTTTGTTAATAATGTACCTACCCCAAAGACATTAGAACTAATAGGCAAAACGATTCATTCATAATTCCCATAAAAGTATCGACTATTATTGTTTTAAAATAATGGGCGAGTGCGAGAGAGAAAGGCAGATCTCTTAGACCCGATCGGCAACATTGTAAACCGTCCCTTGGTTTTGATCGCCAGTGGTGTAGAGGTTAAAACCTAACAACAATGTGTGAAAATAATAAAATAATTTTTATTATTAATATTTTAAATAATTCTAATAGGCAAACCAAAACTTGACACCTCCCAATTTACCTGTTAGAAAGGTCGTTTAAAGATAAGAAGCCTTCACAGTGACGAGGGTTTGCTCCCTTTCTAACATATTTAGCACCATATTAGTGTAACTTTAAGGTTAAGTAGAAAAACGCCCATTATGGACGACACTTCGCCTTTTCAGCTATAACATGTATATATTTCTAGTAATTTAATTTTGTTTTTATACTATATTATTATTATTCGCCCTTACCAAATTATCTACAGAAAAAAAGTGAACCCAACTCTGGATCTTTTCGTAAATTTTGGTTATCCAGAATTCCTACTAAAGAAAACCAAAGTTTTCCTTTTTCAGCATCTTAACGAAACCTTTTTTTTTTTTATTTTTTTTATTTTACTTTTTTACGGTTCGTCGGCGTATCTGAGGCCATCTAGAACCGGTCATCGACCGTACGGTTTTTAATCGTGCGGTCTACCGACTGGGGAGTGTGAAACGGCACCTTCATCCTACGAGATATCCGATCTCATCCGGCCTGTCCGGCGTGAATAGGATGGTTTTGATGTCGATTCATTTTACACTCTTCCCTAAGACAACAGCACGCGGTGTTTCCCAAGCGGTCGCCCATCCAAGTACTAGCCGCGCTCGACACCGCTTAACTTCGGTGATCTGACGGGAACCATTTTTTATTTTTTCATTTTAAAAATCTCTTTATTGTTACTAATAAATATTTGCACAATACATTGTGGCGTAAGGCCCTTAAATTAGCCTTAACCTAAAAAGTTGGAGGGCGGGTAAGAGGCTTCGCAGAAGCTTTATCGGCCCCCTCAGTATATTTGGGGGAAGTCCCCCAAACGGCCGTTGGAATGGCCAAAACAATGTACAAATGCTAAAACTAAATTTAATTATTCTAACACCGGCGAAGCGCCTCAAAAAGAAAGTCCAAATTATTTTATTGCTTTCGCTTTATGTTTGTTGTTGTTTTTTATTTTTGTGTGTAAGTAGTTTTTGTTTATTTATTGTATTGAGGGAAAAAATGTTGAGTGAAAAAACCTCTTAACTTTTTGACAACAGCCATGTTTGGCCATTTCTGGCACTAAAGTGTCTGTTATATAGGGGGAGGAGTCAGCCTGATGAGCGTTTGACTCCTCCCACTACATCATTTGTGTTGAGTGTTTCATGTAGTGAACATGAAGTTTAATTTGTTTTTGTTTAGTGTAATATGGAATATACAATTTACAAGTATTTACAATATATATATGTGTGGTTTATATACAAATTAAAGTTTACAAGTATTTTGTTGTTATATACAGTTATATAGTATAAGGTGAAAGCGATAGCAATTCACAACACAATATTGAAGTTAATTATTTTTAAGTTTATTTTCATAACTTTCGATTTTTAATTATTTTATTTTATTTAATTTATTTGAATTATTGTTTTATTTGTTGAACTGATAATTATTAAAAGTTGATCTAAAATTTATTAGTGAATTGCAAATTTGTTCGGGAGTAGTTTGAGCAAAAATTTTATTTAAATCATTATAGAAGCGTATAGCCTCTTCAATATTGTGTTGTGTAATATTGGACATAGCCTCAATGAGGTCGCTTACCTGTGGTATGTTTTCCGCCACTTGTTCACTAGTTTGGGGCTGCGGTCTTCTCAGCGGTGGAAAAGCTGCAACTGAATTTATTGATGGGGCACTTGCCCTGCCCATTGCGTTGTCCCCCCCGGGGATTTGGCTTCTTTGGCTTCTTTGCCAGGGATTGGCTGTTGGAACTGGTGCAGGTTTGTATAAGTTTTTCCCCTGTCTCTGCTGCTGTTGTTGATTTTCAATCAGCTTTTGATGTCGGAAAATGTAAACAGGGCAATTTCTGTCTGTTGCCCTATGGTTGCCTTGACAGTTTGCACATGTGGCTTCTTCTCCTTCAACAGGGCATTGGGAGATAATGTGTATTCCCCCACATTTCAGGCATCGTTGCTCTCTGACACAGTAGGTGGCAGCATGTCCCCATTGCAAACATCGTTTACACTGGATAATGGGCGAATTTTGTACTCTTCTTTCCCATGTAACTTCAACGTTGAGTACGAATTTTGCTTGTTGTTGAAGCATTTTCAGGTTGTACTTAGCATCCAGGATGATCAAGTAAAGTGGTGTGAAGGTCTTCTTCATTTTAAATATTTTCTTAGCTTCAATGTTGTGTTCTGTTTTCAGTGCATCAGAAAGTTCGTCCAGGTCTGGATTTTGGTGGAGTCCTCGAAGAACAAAGGCTCTTGTTTGCTGTTCTGTGCTGGCATAAGTGTGATATTTCTTATTTGTTGAAGCTTGGAGATATAACAGGTAAGTGTCATAATCTTCTTTGTTGGTAAAGTTTACAATTGTGGTTCGTTTTGCAAACTTAATTGTAAAGGTGCCATTCTTTACTCTGCTTTTTAAGTTATTATGAATTTCTTGAAATTCCACTTTGTTACTGCAAGTACCGTCAATGATAATAGGGCGTGGCATGTCCTTTTTCTTAATATTTTTATTTATTTTTTCAGGTTTTCTAGGTGCTGGTCCAGGAGCCATATCTGCAAAAGTGAACCGCTGTTGCTGAAAATCTTCAAGTTCTTCTTCCTCCTCCGAATCATCGGTAAGTACTTCATATCTATTGTCCACAGGTACGTTGAATTGCTTTGAAGTAGAAGGTTTAGGTGTATGTGCTATCCTTTTCCCTTTTTCTTCAGGTGGGTAAGTAGGTGGTGGCGGCATCTCAGGTAAGTTATGTATAGGTTTTAATGATTTTCCTTGTTTTTGTTGAATTTTTTCTTGTTTTTCAGGCTTTTCTAGAGGAGCGGCTGCTATTACTTCAGCCTCTGGCGTGGATGTATGGGCCTGTTTCTTGGTAGGTCCTGTTTCTTGCGGTGAGTGCTCAGGCTTCCTTTTTGTTGCCGAGGAGGAACTCTGGTCCATTGGCTCTTCTGGGTTTTCTTGTGAAGTTTCTACAGGTATGGGAGGTTCCTCTTTGTCAAGATCTTCATCACTATACCAGGGAATGTCGAAAAACTGGTAAATTTGTGCATCTGCAGCATCTATTTCCTCTGAAGTGAGGATAATTCCATCGTCTTTGTTTGTTAACGGGATGTCCTTATCATGTTTCTGCTGGAAGTGTAGTGTACATATTTGTCGATGTCTCATTTTGGCTGCTTCTGTTATCCTTGCTTCCAGTTTGTCGAAATAATGGGAACAAGTTCCACATTCTTCATGATATTGCTGCAAATATTTCTTATGTGTTTTGGCAGCCAAGCGTTTCAATTTCTTGCTTTCTCGTAGAATTAAATTGTAAGTAAAGGTGTATTTTGGTTTTTCTAGGAATGAGATCAGTTGATCCGAGAATTTGGAGGTTCCAGAAGCTGCGGATCCAACGGATTGGGTTGATTTCTCCATTTTTGGTTGAATTATACACTATATACAGGTAAGTACAAATATATAAAAGCCCCGGGTGACCGAACACCCGGTATTTATTTGCAGGAAGACGTCTTTTAGTTGAGGAATCTATGTTGAAATTTTCACGTTTTTTGCACTTGTGCGAAAACTCCACTTTTGTCAACAATTTCTTATCGCAATAAAAAATTGTTATTGTAGATTTGAACTGATAACGGGAGCGAAATCTATTGTTTGCGGCTCGACTGTCTCGGTAAAAGGTACGGAGACGACTCGGTGCTTTAGGTGTCGCTAGGCCCTTGCCCTTAACGAAACCTAAACAGAATGTTTATATGTTATATATAAAACATCTTAATAAATAGGTACCTACCTACTTAAATTTAGGAATGGGATTTTAATTTAACTAGTCGATATCTTTTTACTCGTTTACTGTTAAGTAGCTACCATGAGTTATTTATCAATATCTACTCTTAATTGTTTTTAAGAATAACAAAACTTTTTTCATTGTGCATAAAAATTTTAATAAAAATGGTGCTACCACAGCATTACTAAACGAACCCATATACGCTGCACCAATGCTTTCTATAAAACAATCACCTAACCATACTTACCGACGAAATGATAAATTTGGATTAAATTGATCCACTTTTTTACCCACTACATAGGCATGAACCATGATTGTTTATTTCTACACTAATGTTTAGACAAATACACAAGGAAATCAAAAATAAACTGCAATAAAGGCACAAACACAAGCTAGCTGTTAGGACACACTGCCAACGTCGCAATTGCTATACCGTCATTCAAGGAATCTCTCCGGATGTAAAATCGTATTACAATGTTGCCGTAGTGCCTGATATTTATAATAATATTCTCAATACTTTTTAAGGTTTTTAACAGTTTTCAATAAAATATTCGCATAACATTACAAGCATGAATTACGCCCCAGATCACAACACACATAACTAATATTATAAATCAGTATTTAACAAAAAATATATTTCCAGAGATTTGGAGAAGGCCAATGTTATCCCAATTCCGAAGGTAAACGCTCCATCGGATATGTCGCATTTTCGTCCTATAAGATAGAGGGAGATATTTTATACATTGTTCAAAATATTGGAAAGGGTAAAAGATAAAATATAAACGTCAACTCACATGTGACTCAAGGCAAAATCTTACCACTCACAAAGTCCGGATTTCGCGCATCTTACAGTACTACTACCGCCTTACTTCAAGCACAGAAAATATAGCTACGCAAACCTATATTTTATATGCTTCAAGTCTCGGATGACTTATGTAGAGCAATTGATAAAAATAAAGTCTCGTGTCCTATATTATTAGATTATAGTAAGGAGTTTCATGTTTTACGACATTCTATTTTGCTTCAAAAAATAAAAATATTATTGTTTTAGTCAGAGTGCGATTAAGCCCATCGATAGTTATCTGACCGGGTAGGAAACAGAGAGTACTGTCAGGAGCGGATATCCCGTCTACATTTTTAGCTACCAATAAGGGCGTCCCTCAAGGAAATGTCTTGGGACCTCTTCTATTTTCCCTTTATACTGCGAATTTTTTGCATTATCTTAGACACAAAACGAAATAAATGTGACAACTTATATAGAGAGTAATAGTGCGACATGAAATAGAGTTGTTTAACAAAAATTTTTTGAGGAATAAAATTTAAATTTAAACCAAGAACTACTCCTCGAGAAGGTGTTTAAATAGACCCCCATTATCTCTGATAAAAAGTCCAGCTCTACGGCGAATGTTGTGAGATGCCCGAAGAATCTGAAAAGGATTTCTTCTTATTTCATTTCCAGCTTGAAAAATTGGCTGAAGCAGATCCTCACGGGTATCCACCTCCGTTGCATAAACAATGTTGCACATATGGCCACAAAAATAAGAATCGAGTGGATTTAAGTCCGGCGATCTCGTTGGCCAGGATACTGGTCCACCTCTGCTTATCCACCTTTCAGGATAATTCTCATCTAACCCGTTACGAATACGCCGTCCAAAATGGGCAGGGGCACCGTCGTGTTGGAAATACATCCCCAACCTGGGCCTTAAGGGTACTTCGTCCAACAGTCCTGCTAACTGATTTTGAAGAAACGCTAAATATCTCCCGCTGGTTAAATTACTGGGCATTTCAATTGGACCAATTAACTGATTTCCAATTATTCCCGCCCACAAATTGACGGAGAACCTATATTGACAATTAGTTCTTCGGACTGCTCTTGGATTTTCATCGTGCCAAAAGTGAGTGTTACGAGTGTTAAACACTTTAAATCTACTAAATGTTGCCTCATCAGACCACAAAATTTTGATTAGCAAATTTTGATGTAATAAAATCCACCGACATAACTCGATTCTGGGTGGAAAATCTCTAGGCAACAGCTCTTGAACCCTCTGGTAGTGATATGGGTGAAGACCTTGCATCTGAGTCATTATTCCTATCTATAATAAATATTCGTTATAATTATGGATAGCAATATGGTAAAGTAAAACGCATTAGAATTTATTTCGGAATTGACTTCTGTAGTCAATGGTCTGAGTCCAACTTAAGGATTATCTACTATTTGTTGAAGTGCATTTTCCAAATCATAGTCCCCCCTAGGTCGTCCTTGCCCACGAAGGCGTTCAAACGAACCATTCTCCATCAAATTTCTATGGACCCTCTCAAATACTTTGCGTCCAGGAAATCTCCGTTGCGGAAAACGGCTGCAATATTCCTGTACCTCAGCAAAGGAGCGTCCATTATAAAATCCGTATACAAAATGGATATCAGTAAGCTCGTGGTTTAAAAAATTTTGAATTTTCTCTTAATTAATTATGCTTAATTTTACAACAGTTATAACAGCAGACAATATCTGACACAGAAATGTCAAAGGAAACAAATATCAATTTTAATCCATGGCCTTCTATTCGCAAATTTCACTTTGATTATTATTCTTATTAATTATCTCTTTTATGGACGTGATTTTCTTTAAAGCGATTTTACTCAAAAACTAGTCCTATCAAGTTGAACTAAGGGTACCTTTTTTAAGCAGAATACTTTGAAATTTCATATTCGTTAAGAAAATAATAAAAAAAAACGACTGGTTAAAAAAATAGGATTATTTTACCCCTTAACCACCCCGGTATGTGCCGCCTATGACTAAATTTTTGAAATTCTGAATTCAGAAACTGGTTTATCGTTAAAAGTTTATAACCATACTCAATTTTAAAATTTCATTATGAACGGATTCGAAAATATTAAAAAAAAAAACATTTTAGGCTTCCTCATTCGAGAAGGGTAGCTCCCTTAACAAGCATTTCTGCACTTATATCCACATGAAAAAATTCTATTATTTCTAGCCGGAGAATATGGTGGTAAAGTATTGCCCCTTAATTTTGGGACACCCTGTATAATTTAGCAATTTGTTTTTTGATATGAAACCCCCGAACGCGCAGGTTTATTGGCCATTAACGCGTAATTTTGTTTTTTTACGCATCGCACCACTTTTCTTACATTTTTTATGCATTGCTAAACTAAATAGGAAATAACCATCGGATTTAGGCATCAAAAGAATACAAAAACTAAATAATAATTAATGCATTTGATATTTCATAAACACCGAACTCATATTTCTTGTACTGTGATACATTGCGAATAAATCAAGGTGATTATGACCATGATAGGCATTCTGTGAAATATTTATTAAGTAGTATACCAGGTGGCAATCTGACAATAAGGCATATTTTTAACCATTATCTTTATTTCTTCTAGGAATTTTTGTTATAGTTTATACTCTATAGTTTTTGTTCATTTTATCACACCTAATCCTTTAACAATGACGCAAATGAATGCCCTCATTAATTAATAATAAACTTAATAAAAAAAACCTTATTGTTCACTGACCAATAAAAATTATCCTTTGTGGTTAATTCCCGTAAAAATGTTGATTTATTTTCCTCGGTCTTTAGAGCAACCTCTTTAGTTTTACGACTTGCGATTAATTCAGTGGACGTATTAAATTAATTTATTGTGATTTATGTTAAGCAGTTTACAAATTAGCGTTTAAGAGTTATTAGAAGCAGGTGTGGAACTAAATCTGAAAAATGACCCCTCCGTTACTAAGAAAAGCATAGGCATCTACTTAAATATTTCCAATAGAGTTGAAACCACTAAACTTTTATATCCGAAAATTGTTTCGTACTAATGAAAAGTCACAGACCAGGAATATATAATTTTCTTAAAATATTCATGAGTGAGAAAAAATTGCCGGATAATAATTTAGATACGAGTTGTACTCGGCAAGAAAATGCCAAAATTTAAAAGTTAATTAACTGTTTATGGTATAGTCACAGTAGAAAAAATAAACGGTATATCCACCAGCTCCATATTTTGAATTTTGCAGTCACTCCTTGAATTCGTAGCGAAAGAAGTTCAAACTGGATAGTGGCTAGCGCGAGCGCTAATAACTATGCGAAAACGTGTGACTGTCCAAATTGACACATAATAAATGAATTGATGAGACCAAGGGAATCGAGTATTCCAGCATGCGTATCTATATCCGGTTCTTCAACATTAACTTTTTTAGAAAAAACTGCCGCCTCGGTATTTTTAGCGTTAAATTCTACTTGGTCACTGTCATCAAAAGACAGAATTTTTTCCAGGTCTTTGTTGAGATGTGAGACCTCTTGCTGCCTATGGAGATGTGCATTGGCAGTCGATGTTCGAGCATTCAAAGTAAAAGATAAAACAAGTGTGCTATATTCCAAAAGATCGTTAAGGTATAGAAAAAAATGTGTCTGAAATAAATCCGTCCATCGCCACTTGCAGAGAACGGTCACTAAGCTTGATAGCCATGAGCAAAATTGAACCGGTATTCTGTATGCTCTCACTTTAGTTACGAGCCCCTCATGCCATACTCGGACAAAAGCCCTGGAAGTCAGCGCCGGATTAGGGAAGATGTGGGCCCGGGGCTAAAAAACCTGGAGGGGCCCTTAATGAAGATAAATACAATATTTATAGTATTATATTTTGTATAAGAATGCAAGCAAAGACAAATACATAACAAAGAACAAACAAAAATATTGTAAACTTTTACCGTAACAAAAAATAATCATCTTTAAAATGTTCTTTTACGTGCTTTTAAAGTTGAAAATGTATCAGTAATATCGTCGAGATCTATTGAAGATAAAAGATCATTTTCAATACTCATTAAAGCTAAACTGGAGAGCCTAACTTCGCCCATGGTGGACCTGTATTTGTTTTTTATAAGAGCTAGTTTTGAAAATCTTTCGCTTTCGCAGTTAGTAATTGGGATGCATAAATAAATTCGTAAAGCTGTGTTTGGAAATATTTCTAGCAAATCTTTCTCAATTAAATGACTTAGAAGGAAGGGAACACTAGTAACACTTTCAATATTTAGAGTTATTAAATATGAAGAAAACTTAATGAGTTCGTAAGCCAAGTTATCTTCTAAATCGTTGGGGTATTGAGAAATTAAAGTTTTGGCATTGGCAGATATTTCTTCTGAAGAAAGAACAGTTAACTGGCTAAAGAATCCAAAAAGGTCACTTATTCCTTTGTAAGCTTCATTTTGCTTTTTAAGCTCAGATGTTATTTTATCTATCATTGGCAGAAATGATTCTATGCGAAATTGATCTTGACCTTGTCGTAATATTTCTGTTCAGTCGTCAGCTATTTTTTTTACGCTTGTACGTTGATATGCATCTTTGTATGAAGTATTTAAAACCGAAGATATATCTTTGGCCTTTTCTTCTAAGGATTCGAATTGACCTAGTAGATTACAAACAAATTCTAACAATGAAACTAACATTTTATGCCCCGTTATGACATTGAGACCGGGTTTTTGTAAATAAGTATTGGTGGCATCAAACCGCTCTAATAATGGTTTCCAAAAAGTAGCCATAAAAGTAGTTTTAAGTTTCACCATATGCTTCTTTAAAAAAATGCATCTTTTATAGTATCTTTTTTTCTGACGTGTCTTCGCCTTTAAGGCATTAAAAAATCCATCATAATTGATGACAAGGGATTTTACTGCTTTATGACAATGGCAATCTGTTGTCTTGGACAACAGGTTGTCACTATCTGCTGACGGTAGCTCTTTATGTGGAGGCACTAGGTCGTGGTCCAATACTTACACCTTCCCTTCGTCTTTGGTTGTCTTGGGCGCCACCTGGTTTGATCGATGTCCAAACCAGGAAAAATATACCGAATGTCAGCTCTATTGGAAAATCTATGCAATAAATAAAACTAAAGCTTTCCCACACAAATAATAAAGTTCTTATTGAATAAAAGGGGGTTTCGCTAGGTTAACTTTATATGGTATTAAATTGTTTAAAAATCTAGTCGAGATTGAATTATGAAAAAGAAATGAATGAAAAAACAGCCTTTCTGGACGCAAGGATTTAAGTCAAAATTATGTATAACCTCGGGGAAGATTCTAGAACCTTTTAAATCTTTTGGTGGTGTGTGGTTAAAAAGGTTACCTTTGTCAAGATGGCTTTACATTAATAAAAAATTATTGATTAACGAGCAGTTAATTTAAATGTTGATAGGTTCTAATTAAATTAAAAGGCAAAATGTATTTAATTGAGATCTGCTTTATACAAGCCTTTTAATCCCTCGCTTCTGCTGAGGCAGCTATACTGGGCATGGACCATGTGGCTCCTGAAGGCTGCTCATGACTTCCGGGTGAAATTTAGTCCATATATTTATATAGTTTGTTACCAATTCAATCAGTTCTTACGTGGGCCAACCGGAACCTGGTAGCTCAAGGGCTATTTATGTGGATGTTAGAATCCCATGTGGTTTCTTAACCTATTCAAATGCCGAACGGCAGGTAAAACGGCATATCAGCCGAAAGCAACTAAACACACAACAACTCCTCTAAAAGGGGAGTGAGACCTCGTGGTCTTTTTTAAAAAATGGCCCAACGGCGACCTTCCTCTCTGAAGGTATTTTCAGAAAGCCAAAATGGAGGTCGCAAGATCTCTCAAGTAAGACAGAACCTCTTCTCTAGCAAAATCGGCTGACTCAAGGCTGCCAGCTGGACATAAACCCCAAAAAAGAAAAGAAGAAGAAGAGAACAGAGTGACGACATAAAGGATCCAAACGATCAGAACGAACAAGGGTCTGGGCCTTTACCAGAACCTAAATTACATAAGGAAATGAAGAAAGTAATTCTAAACAACCCCGTCTAAACATAAAATCGCCAAAAGTAGAAATGGACGGGCTGCGGCTTTACCGAGACGCGAAAACGGATTACATGGTTCACCTATGTGCGGCGCCTGATGCCATCAGCCACAGAAAACAGAAGTAGTGCGTTCGCCCCATATTTTGGCTAGCGTTATGCAACCAAAGATGATACCCCACAAAATAAATAGTGGCAATTTTAAAATTGCTACAGCTTGTTCGCGAGACGACCATCTTGTTGCAGAAAGTTGCTTTACAACTAACAATCGTTTATGGTCCCCACATTCTTCGTTTAATTTCTTGATGTTTTTAATAAAAATTTTCCAACGATCGGTGGATGCAACAAAAAAGGCATATAATTTCTGTAAAAATCCGAAAAAACTTGTAGCCTCTACACATTCGTCTACGCTAGATTCTCCAACTAGATTTAATGAATGAACTGCACAAGGGACGTAGTGTGCTAACTTATTAAGTTTTTTAATTTCGGCTTGACCGCTTTTGTATTTACCAGATATATATTACTAGCATTGTCGTAAGTTCGTCCCCTACAGTTTTCAATTTTTTAAAATTAGAATTAGAATTAGAATAACCCAATTTTTTGTCGTTTGGCGGTAACTCTTTATAAATAAATTATAGGTGTCCTCTAACACCGTACGTGTACAGTGCCGCTACTATAAAATTGTCTAATTTAAACGTTAACGAGTAGACTATTTCAATCTTGAAAGCCATTCGAACTCGGGGGCCTTTAAATAAAGGTAAAGACTTTTCGGTTGGTTTCTGGGGCCCTTTGAATGACGGGGCCCGGGGCTATAGTCCCCCTAGCCCTCCCCTTAATCCAGCGCTGCTGGAAATGTCCAGTGATGATAATCCATGATATTCCATTGCGTTGTTCCAAACGTGCGTAATATAAGCGAGAAGGTCTCCTGTTGATCTAGACTTACGGAACTCATACTGGCGGTCACTAATAATGTTGAAGCCTTCCAGATGCTTTAATAATTTTTCGTTGACTGACTTCTCCATAACTTTGGATATAACTGAAAGCAATGCGACTTGACGATAGTTGTTTGGCAAGGTATTCCTTTCTTTTTTGGGTATGGGCTGGACTCGCGCAGTTTTCCAGCAAAAAAGAGATATTTTTGTAAGATTTGTTGTTGTGAAAATTCCTTATTGCATCTAAATTCGATTCATCGGTAAAAAGCAACATAGTCAGCAACTGAGGGGTTTGAACAAACGTGTGCAAAAGTCATTCACAGAATGCAGTCCGTGGAGGCTATTGAGCAGGAAGAAGTGCCTGAACGCGTTGTATATGGAATGGATACAACAAATAGTCACTAAGGATTTTCCAAATAGTATCACTACTTGCATTCAACGTAATTGCAATTTTTCGATTACAACTAGGTACCTGGAACTTCCCCTATCATGTCCGGCACATTCTCTTCCACTTCTTCAGTCCTTACTGTCATGACTTCCCGGTCCCCCACTTCGTCGATTCGGATAGACCTTGGTTTATTTCAATTTTAAATAAATAATGCCTCGGGTTCAAGCTACCGAAATCTCAACAGTTTCAGGCGTTTCAAACTCATAAACTTCATTCCTAGCGGCACTCCACAAATAAAAGTCTAATGGTGTAATATCCGGAGAACGTGCAGGCCATGATACTGGACCTTTGTTAGAAATCAGACGGTCGCTAAAGTTCTCTTCTAACATTTCCTGAACTCTTCTAGTATTGTGCGCAGGGCAACCGTTTGGCTGGAACCAGATATTGTTTAATTGTTTGGGATGGAAATGTTCCCTGATTGCCGAAATAATCTGAGTTGTAAATATGTCGGCATATCTGTCTTTATTTAAATTTTCAAATTAAATAAACGACCCGAAGAGGTACTAAGGTCCATAAATAATATTAAACTATATATTATAAAAAATTAATATGCAATTATTTTACCTACTATTCCGCACTAGACGTTAAAATCAAATCTTATTTAGGATCTTCTTTATTCAACTAAATAGGGATTTTTAGTTGCCCAGTAATAATCGTTATGTTTGTTAAAAACACCGCAGATATTGAATCGGGTTTCATCGGTCAATAAAATTTTTGACGTAAAGGCATCCTCTTCTTCACGTTTATGAAGGATCCATCAGGAAAATTCCATTTTTCCAGGGTAATCATTTTCATTAAATTTTTGCACAAGTATATACTTGTGTGGATGAAATTTATAAGCGTGAAAAATTCGGTGATTGTGGGATTCTTGTTTCTCGATCAACATTTCTAACTGATATTTGGGGGTTATTATTAACAGTGCCGTAATAATAATCCTTAGTTCTTCAGTTTGGGTCTGATATGGGCCCCGTTCTTTCTCAAAAGTACTTTTTTTTTTGGATAATCCTGTGTGGTTGCTGTCTTTCGGAATAAAGTTCAGTAGACAAATTACAAGCAAGTTGTGAATTTCTGTTTGACTTAAAATGACATTCGATTATATCAACATTGTCTTCATTAGAAAATGTTTGGGCCATTTTTGTTCTTAAAATAATGCGTCTATAAAAAGCCTAATTTTTTATAAAGACAACAGTCGGTGTCATGGTTGCTTCTTCTGTTTCTTAATTATTAGCAATTAACCAATTTGATTTGTTTCATGGGCGTAACTAAATATTTTTTCTGGAGAGGGCCAGGCCTCTTGTGCTCGAAACGCAAAATAGATAGGAAATCCTATTTTAAAGAATGTGTCATTCGGGCGTTTGGTCTTAGTTAAGTCCTCGCTGGTCTGGTTGGGTAAAACATTTGAATACATTCAACAATAAAATTACTGAAATCAATTGGTGGAGTAAATAACTTTTTTTTTGAATTTTTGAAAAGGCGACTCGAGCCTAAACTGCCGAATGTAATTTGTGTGCACTAAGTAGGTTAGCCCAGATAATAAGTCAACTTTATATTATTGTATATTCTTTGATTACTTGATACTTTTTGATATTCTAACATATTTAGTATGGCATTGCTATATGAAACATGTTCAGAATATCAAGTAGAAACTGGAAATTGAAAAATATACAATGTGTTTACTAAAAAATAGTAAGGTTAGCTTTGGCTTATGTTCCTTCTTGTGCTACCCTTTACAGTAGAAAATAATTTTAAATAAAAAATTATAATAAAAAACAACAACACTGAATTTAACAAAGGTTTTTCCAAAGTCTTAAAGATACTTATGCCCTTACCCACCAACATATACTTTTTTACTTAATTGTCAATTAACTTTACCCGGCCAAATTTGGTCGATTAGGCACCTAATTGCGTTTGGAAAATGTCAAGAAACGTCATTCTGACTTGGGACGCGTTTTTTTTTGGTGTTATTATTTTGGTTTTCTGTTGTATATTCGCATTTCTGTAATTGTTATAGACATCATAGAAGAGTTTGACTTATATGACAACGACTTAGATGTACTTAATATTATACAAGATGAGTTTCCTATAAATTTTAATGAGAGGCCAAATTACTTTGAGGACATGCCTGACTTGGGGATTTTTCGAAGATTTCGGTTGACAAAGCTTACAGTAGCCTAAATATTAGAAGATATGTATCCCCTTCTCATTTACTACAATAGAGTGTAAGTAAGTTCATCTCAGAAGATGATAAGTATTGTCACAACTGGGGGTTGTTTCCCTAACGGGGTGTGAATAGAAATGATCCGGCTAGAAAACAATATGAACTTTTATTTCCTACTCGCCAGTTATTCACTAGGTAGCCTGGAGAAAACCCAGCATGTCTCCGCGAGGGTGTGGCACTGTCGATGGGGGCTCTCAAGAGAGGTGCCTGAGGGGATTCTGGGGGGTAACTGGAGAAAGATCAGGAGAGTGGCCTGAAGTCTTTAAGACACATGGGCGCTCCTGATCTCAGTCGTTGAGACGAAGGTACCGTGTCACACACACACACACACATACGCGGAGAGGTGAGCCCATCTGGCGGAAGTCCTTGTGGCCCTGAGCTCATTTGCTCAGGGTCTCAATGACTCCTTCCAGACTTCCTTCCACGCCCCCCTGCGGTCCAGTTCCGCAGGGTCTCACCAAAAAGTACTAAAGGTACTTTTACTCTGGAATCTAAGAGAAGGGTGTATTATTGGTTTTGGGAGGTGTATCGGGGGAGGGCTTTGGTGGGTGGGTGGTGCTGCTTGGCGCACCTAGAGAAGTTGGTGACGGGGACGTTTATGACGGTACGGGGCATCGATGTCATAATTGGAAGCTTGTCTGATAAGGGGGTTTGGGTGTTCTGGGGCCGAAGTTAGAATTTTCGTGTTTCTCTCGCAGAGAAACTGGGAAAGGGGTGTGTGTTTGATGTCGCGGTGTAGGTCTACGTTACGGATGAACCATGGGATATTCATGGCGGTGCGAATGTAACGATTTTCAAGGCCTTAGAGGCGGTTTATGTGGGAGGGGGCTGCGTAACCCCACGCCACTGAACCGTATGTGAGGGCGGGTCTGATGATGGCTTTGATGAGGTGGATTTTATTTTTGTGGCTTAGGGTGCTGTGGCGGTTGAGGAGGGAGTATAGAAGAGAGTATGTCATTCTGGCTTTATTGAGGTTGCCTTGGATTTGAGGCTGCCAGCGGAGGGTTTTGTCTAGGGTGATACCGAGATATTTCACTGAGTCTGACCAGGGAACATCGCGGCCATCCAGGTTGACCGCATCGAAGGGTGGTTGCCTTCTGCGGCCAAATTGGATGGTTTGGGTTTTGTCGGGATTAAGGCGAAGTTTCCAATTTACGCAGTAATTGGAAAATTCGTTAGCTGCTGTTTGCAGCTTTCTGGTGACTAGTCGGGGACTCAGTGACCTTACGATGAAGGCAGTATCATCAGCGTAAAGGGCCAGGGTGCTGTCGGGGGGTTTGGGGATGTCGTGAGTGAAAATATTAAACAGATGGGGGGATAGGACTGCTCATTGTGGGACTCCCGCTTCAAGGGTGCGGGGGGTGGTTAGTGACTGTCCTATACGGACTCTGATTTTGCGGCGGGCGAGATAGGATTGGATGAGGCGGACCATGTTTGAGGGGTAACCCAGGGCTATCATCTTGTGAATCAGTCCGTCGTGCCATACGGTGTCGAAGGCCTTTTCGATGTCGAATGAGATCATCCCGACGAACTGATTCCAGTTGAAGCCCTGAGTTATAAACTCAGTGATTCGAAGGGCTTGGAGTTCGCAGTTGAGGTTTTCCCGAAAGCCGAACTGTTCGTCCGGGAGGACTTCCAGTTCGGTGGACTTAGCTTTGAGACGGGTGAGAATTATGACCTCAATGATTTTGGCCATTTAGTTGAGGAGGGATAAGGGGCGATAGTTTTGGGGGAAGGTGTGGTCCTTCCCGGGTTTGGGGATCATAATGACGGTGGCTTCTTTCCATTTTTTAGGAAAGTAGGATAGTCTGAGGGTGGCGTTTGCAATGTTGGACAGGGTGGCCATGCCTTTACGCGGAAGGAATTTGAGGATTTTGTTTGAAATGTTATCGGGGCCAGGGGCTTTTTTTGTCTTGCGCGAGAGAATGATTTCTGCAACTTCGTGGGGGGAAACTGGTCTGAGGATTTCCTCAATTTCATCGGAGCGTCTGACTAATCTGACGGTGCGCTCCACCAGTTCTTTATGATCTGGGTCGATATCATGGTTATCGTTTAGTCTGCTGTGCCTTTCGTATGTGTCTGCAAAGGCTTCCGCCTTATCAGCATCTACATACTTGAGGCCGTTTACTAGTTTCGACTTTTTCTAAAGTCGAAACTAGTACAACACATACGTTAACAAATTTAACTTAATTCATCGTCATTTTATGTATTTTCTATAACCCTTGTTTTTGTTTTCTACCCTAGAGGGGCAAATAAAGTTATTTGGTGGTAAAGACAGACCTTTATTTCTATTTGTAATCTCGCCACAGAATATGGACTACTTCTTAAATAATTAAATAATGTGTAGACCAAGATAGCATGCTCATGGATTGTGCGTGCTAAAGGAGCATAACCAATGGCTTCGCTTCCCTCTTACGGATATCACGTAGCAACAGACTGACACGACGTACTTTATAAAGGACAAAAGGTGAAGTGGAAGCCAGGCTTCCTCAGCTATCCTAAATTTTGTAAAATAAAAGTTTAACGAAAGCTACTACACTGACTTTTTGACCAGGCCTCGTATTACCCTGTTATAGTCCTAAAATTTTAATAGTCAAAAACAAAAAAAAAATATTCGTTAAAACAGAAAACTCCTACAACGTAGCAGTCCTTCTTGGCTGGCATATATCTATAGATTTAAACTATAGGAAGTGATAAATCTGTTAAATTTGTTTAAAGATAAGCTGACAACTGATTTAATATAACACGAAAGTTATCTTAACTTGTCTGTTTAACTTGATATTTGTAATGTTTTTTAATTCTGATTTAATATCGGGTGCTACTTATAAATTAATGTATTGATGCGTTGTTTACAAAAGGTTTTTACAGGGTGATAAAAGGAATGTAAACAAGAATTTATTTACTTCCGCATAACTGGTTTTCAGTTTTGATTCATCTCAATAAATGTCGCTTATTTTTATTGGCAGTTTAATAGCTTCGCATTCAGTATTTTTATAAAATAAAATAATCATATAATTCATAATTATACTACATAATTAAATAATATGTGAATTTATCTTTGTGCCATTTCAGGAGCATTTCATTTATATTTTTTTAGATAGAGCACGACAGCGCTTCTATATATGATGCAATTTTGAAGCATTTCAAGTTTCCTTCCCAGTGGTTCATTGTTTGGCAGTTGCTTGAACAGAAGCGTTTCGAGTGAAAGTGAAAGTGGAAATATATATAAAGTTGTAAAATTCTAGTAACCTCCTAAACCAATGTTAATAAATAAAACTATAACAAAAACTACTTTTAAGTTCTCTATTCATATACTTCAGCCTTTAAAATATTCTTAACCTTATAAAAAGTTTAATTACATACAGGGGGTGTCAATTTGAAAACTTTCAATGCAAATATCTCGAATACTACAAAAGTTAGAACAACGCGATTTGGTTGTACATATTGTTATTTGGGTAGGGGGAACTAGAGCCATCATACTTTAATCAAGGGATCAGTCACTCCCTAGGCGCCCCACACCACCTTCACATTGTACAGGAGCAGTTACCTCGGAACTGAATAGGCTTTTTAATGATCGTTGGATAAGGCGTTTGGGACCATGGAATTGGCCTCAGAGATCCCCCGATCTTAATCCATTAGACTTTTATTTGTGGGGTATGTTTAAAGACAAGGTTTGCGAATCACCAGTAAATTCGCGAGAAGGGTTACTCTATCGGGTCAACCAAGCATTTCAAGATCTAGATCCAAATGAAATTAGATCTCCCACGACGGCTGCAGACAAGAAGCGCATTTTAAAGTGTTTAGAAGTAAACGCACAGCATTTTGAGCATATCATTTGAAATTTTATTTAATAAGTTTATTGTTCTAGCATTTTGATATAATTATTATTCTTTCTTGGCCCTTTGAAAATCGCACCAAACGCAACGTAATTGTTTTGAAATCGTACAAATTTTTTTGCTTTTGTTGTTCGTTGGCGGTAGATTCGGATACATCTCATTAAACTTTCTACATGTCCTGCTTATAATTTTATCACATTCTCCAAACAGAATAAATAAATTCATTAGAACTGCGTTTGAATAGTTTTCTTTGATAGTTTTTAGCTAATTATTGTTCGGCTGACAAGGGCTAGAGGAACTAAAATATCGAAACCATAACAGCAATGACAGGACACGAAACATATGAGAATGCATGGTACACTAACTAAAAAATTCATATGAATAACCATTTTAATGAACCTTTCAAATAAAATTGCTTATAAATCGAAACTTGACTAGTTGGGTAGAGGTATGGTATACATAAATAAATACGAAATTTTATCAGCTTTTCAAATCAGTACTAATATACAGAGGGTTTTATTTGAAAAAATCGACTTTTACACATTTTTTCAAGTAACTAAAATAATTAGATTTTTAGACCACCCTGTATATTGCAACTAAGCTTTGACCATAGCATAAAAGGCCTCCGGGTATTGCCTAACTTCCAACGGAATTTTAGTGACTTAGCACCTTAAATTTCAAAAGTATCACCATGTATTGCAGGCCATGCTTTCGAGAAAGAAATGGAAAATAATTAATATCTCAAAATCGGCAAGAGATAGGTATAGGGAAGTAATAAGAAAATGTGTTAAGCACCTACTGGCGATTGTAACAATAGGTCAAAATACTGGTATTCTATTTAAAATATAACGAGTGATTATTAATTATTTTGCTCAAGGGCGGCTGTGACCCAGTATACATAGTGTAGCAGTAGCGCGTAGATTAAATCATAGGGCGAATTTGCAAGAAAGCAGCGTTGTCACGTTGAAAACCTAAAATAATGTTTTTTGACGGTATGTAATACAAAATCCTGAGCTATCTTACTTTGAAAGCCTACTTTATATGGCCGCCTCCTACTTCTAGACACCAAACTTTCAACAATAAAAATTTTTTGTGCTTCACTAAACATTTTTACTGTAGAACTTTCAATCCGGCAACAAAGCTTCACCAAAACTTGATACGCTGAAAAATAAAAAAAAAATAAAAAATTAAATCATATCCTGCAAATAGCACTTTATAATAGTCAAAAGACGACTCCCCGGAGAAATATTAGTTAAAGCAATAGTAACCTACCTTCAAATAACTGCAAAAATTACAAAATTTCTCCAATTTTTAAACTTTACAAATACACAAATTCAAATAAGACGTAAATGTCATAAAACAATCATGTCATCTTATCTACGCAGTACGGCCATGATGCTTTTAAAATGCATGGCCTCCCTTGAGCAAAATAATTAAAAATCACTCGTTATAAGTTACTATTACTTTCTAGTAGAAGCGGCAACACCGCATAATCCAAAATATTTTAGCTGTGTAGAGCAGATCTTTTTATGCAACAAATCAAATTCTTGGATCCTTCCATTGACTGGTTCGCCATCGTCGTGAATCACCCTGTATGAATAAATAAAATTTTCATTATGAGTCTTTAAACTTTAAAGTGGATAAAAAAAAGTAGTTTTATCTAAAGCTTTCGTTTCATTATTAAACTGTATGTATACAGGGTGTTTCAATAAAAACTCCCAGGCCAATTATTTCGAAAACTATGAGTGACATGTAAATTCTGTAAACGCCAGTTTTTAGCCTCTATGATTGGCTTCACAACTGTGTAAAAAATGTGTTTAAATATTACAAGATGTAGGTGGCGCCATGGTGCAAAGAATTTTTTCGATGACAGGAACTTTCAAAGGTTATGGCTCTTAAAGATAATTAATTTTTGACCAAATCTTGTCTCATAAAAATGTTTGATAAATCCAACTTGAACGGAGATATTTGGGGTTAAGTTTTTTATTAAAATAATTTTAACGAGTATTTTTATTATAAATATTTTTAATATCCTTTAGCAGATTTTAATTTAATTTTGGTAATGATAATTTTAGTGATAAAACGCTGCTCGTGTAGCGTTGAATTATTACGTCCAGTGACGTCTCAGGGGACGCCTTAACAAATAATATTGGCAAAAAATAAGACACTACTGAGTTTTTGGTAATTTTTATATTATATTATTTTCGGATTAAGCAACTAAAAATATCCTTTTATTGTCGGTTAAATTGTTTTTATATCTTGCTTCGTTTTCGAGAAATAAAAATAAAAACAATTTTATTGCATATGCATTAAGAAACAAAACCATTAATTATCAATACGTTGTATTTTTTGTTGTTTAAAAGCAAAGTTAAAACATTAAAGCATAATAAAATAAAATTAAAAGATGTTTTAAATTTTATAAAAGAACTGATAAGAAATTATACAAAATTATTAATGAAAATTAGAACAATACCAGAAACTAACTAATGGGGTCGAATGAGGTGTTCAAAATTATTGCCGTTTTCATACACACATAGCAAATCGATATAATAATTCGGTTCTGCAAACTCTCAATAGTGTATTTCGATTAATAGCGGCTATAGTAGCATAAATTTTGTTGTAAAGGTGCCATGTCTTCTATTGGTTCCATGGCACAAATAGGGTCTGATTATGTAACCATTTACAATACCAAACAAAACCATTAATTATCAATACGTTGTATTTTTTGTTGTTTAAAAGCAAAGTTAAAACATTAAAGCATAATAAAATAAAATTAAAAGATGTTTTAAATTTTATAAAAGAACTGATAAGAAATTATACAAAATTATTAATGAAAATTAGAACAATACCAGAAACTAACTAATGGGGTCGAATGAGGTGTTCAAAATTATTGCCGTTTTCATACACACATAGCAAATCGATATAATAATTCGGTTCTGCAAACTCTCAATAGTGTATTTCGATTAATAGCGGCTATAGTAGCATAAATTTTGTTGTAATGGTGCCATGTCTTCTATTGGTTCCATGGTACAAATAGGGCCTGATTATGTAACCATTTACAATACCACACCAAATATTTACCCCAAATCGTGTTTGAAATTCAGTCTGTCGCATCCAGTTAGGATTTTCCCGGGACCAGTAGCGACAATTATGTCTGTTAATTACTCCATTATTGTGAAACCGGGATTCGTCACTCCACATAATTTGGCTTAATAAATTTGGATTTTCTTCAAAAAGAATATGAAAATGTGCCAAAAAGTTTAATCTGCGCTGGTAATCTTCTGGTTGTAGATGATGCACTAAATTAATATTGTATGGAAAAAAACCATTTCCTTTTAGGATTCTGCGACACAAACTTACTGTAATATTAGTTTCATCTTTTAATTTTTAAAATGACATTTGTGGGCTATTTTCAACTGTTTGTAGGACTATAGCTACATTTTTGTCATTCGTACCCCTCTTCCTTCTTGGAACCTTTCTCTTTTTAAAGCTACAATATGTAGCTAAGTTGGTACACAAAGCTACAAAAGATTTGCGATCGGGCGTTGGTATATCTGGAAAACGAGCTCGATAGCAGCGCACAGCTTCTGAAGCATTTTGATGGCATTCTCCATAAACTAAAACCATGTTCAATTTGTCTTGATTTGTATGATGAACCACTTTTATTTTAAAAATGTAGAAATTGCAAATTCTGACACTGACACTGAGTGTTAATAATGTTAATTATTTAATGTTTTTTGTTTTCCAGATATATGCATTTTTATTTCTCAAAAACGAAGCAAGATATGAAAACAATTTAACAGACAATAAAAGAATATTTTTAGTTGCTTAATCCGAAAAAAATATAAAAATTACCAAAAACTCAGTAGCGTCTTATTTTTTGCCAATACTATTTGTTAAAGCGCCCCCTGGGACGTCACTGGACGTAATAATTTAGCGCTCCACGAGCGTTTTATCACTAAAATTATGATTACCAAAATTAAATTAAAATCTGCTAAAGGATATTAAAAATATTTATAATGAAAATACTCGTTAAAATTATTTTAATAAAAAACTTAACCCCAAATATCTCCGTTCATGTTAGATTTATCAAAAATTTTTTTGAGACATAATTTGATCAAAAATTAATTATCTTTAAGAACCACAACATTTAAAAGTTCCTGTCATCGAAAAAATTCTTTGCACCATGACGCCACCTACTGTATTATTTAAACAAATTTTTTACACAGTTGTGAAGCCAATCATAGAGGCTAAAAACTGGCGTTTACAGAATTTACATGTCACTTATGGTTTTCGAAATAATTGGCCTGGGAGTTTTTATTGAAACACCCTGTATACCACATTTTGTGAATTTGTAATGCGTTCTTTATTAAATATCCACATACATAACTAAAACTGTTCTGTAATATTATATTTTCATATCGATAATCGTAAACTGGAAGTTCAATAGCACCTATTTCATTTTGAATCCTTATAGTAAAAATTGTTTTGAATCCAGAGCTCTCACTACAGTAAAGCTGAATTTATAAACTCGAAAAGTTGGCGAGGTTGAAATTATGTTCAAGTTGGTGAGGTTCGATATTCGACAGTTCAGAATATGGTAAAGTCAGTAGCGAAGTTTGAAAAGTTCTTGCTTGATTTGTTGAAGTTTGTGTCCAATAGGAAGAATTAAAATATTTCATATTTTGAATATAGTCGAGTAACAACAAATTAGTGTGATCACTCTTCATACTATCCATTTTTTCTTTTCCTATTTTCGTGTACAAAACACAAACTAACCTCACAACAAAAATAAGATACAAATACAAATGACGACGTAAACAACGAACCACATGACTTTAAAATAGCGTCTTCATTGGTCGGAACGAACTTTACGAACTCCGAACATAAAAATTGGTTATGTCGAACTACCCGGGAAATTTTCAATAGTAATATGTTAAGTGCATGTAAAATTGCTGAAAATCATGCATGAAGGTTTGTTGCCCTAGAAACAGCTTGAATGCATTTTTATTGTTATTTACCAAAAAGTGCCCGACCGAAGGGAGGGCACTTTTTAAGGATATCTCGGAGCGTCCGCAATTATTTTGAACGCTCTATTTTGTAGCACCTGGAACTGGTTGTGCGCTGTCCTGCGTATGGTGCACCATGTTGGCACTCCATAAGTCAGCACCGGCCTGACGAGAGTCTTGTATAAATTAACTTTAGTTCTATAACCCATCTTGCTCTTTTTATTTAACAAACAGTATATAGAACGAAGCTGATTGGCAGCTTTTTTTAATCTCATTTCGAAGTTCTTTCTCCAGTTTAGTCTCTCATCAAAAACAACTCTCAAGTACTTGACTTCTTGGACCCAGTTTATTCGAATACCGCTAACCAAGAGCTTAGTCTCGGGTCTTCTAACTCTGCTCTTCAAAAAGAAAATGGCCTTCGTTTTGGCAGGTCGAAAGCCACATTTCTAATACTCGTATGTGCCTCTGCAATCTAGCCACTACCAGCCGCGGTTGATCTGAAACTGAAGTAATTGCAGTGTCGTCAGCAAATAGGAACAGCTCGTTAAATCTGTCTCTCGGGATATCATGAACGTATACATTGTACTGTACAGCATCGGAGCGACAGGAGACCCTTGTGGGACTCCCGCCCTGACGTGTTTGGTCTCAAAAAGCACGCCTTCTAACAAGACTGCAAAACTCCTTCTCTTCAAAAAGGAAACAACAATCTTAACAAAATAATTGAGAGCCCTCACTCTTATCAATTTTAAGGCCAGGCCGCAGTGCCAGACCTTATCAAAAGCTTTTGAGACGTCAAAGAAAACCGCTCCCGTATGTGCTCTTCTATTGAATCCTTTCAAAATTCTGGTCGCCAGTCTCGTCGTCTGCCTCACTGTACAGGGTGATTGTTTATATTTTACTCGATGGATATCTCGGTTACTATTGGTCTTACAGAAAAGTTTAAATTAGCAATTTTGAAGTACTTTTTATGGGCATTCAGAATCCGCCATCGGAAAAAACAAAAAAGCATCAGAAACTTAAAATTTTCAAGTCACCTGGTATTTTTTAAATGGAACACCCTGTATTTTATATTTTTAGTCGCTAGATATCGTTCTCCTGAGTTCAAATATATATAGTTTATTATGGTTATTTTTGTTAGTTTACGAAAAAAATAGACTTTTTCGTATAAACCTAAGACAGCGGTGCCATTTATACGACCATGCTGATTTGTTTTTATCAAAGTAGCCATGGATAATAAAACAAAGAAATATTGTTTAATTTTATTATTAACTATTCATTAAAGTAGTTGTTCAAAATGGCCCCCATTTACATTTACACACAAACGATATCTTTTCTTTAAATTTTCTATAGATCCACGTAAAATTTCCGGCTGGTTGTTGAGATTATTAATTTCTTCTTGTATTTTGAGTTGCATTTCTTCGATAGTTCGGGTTCGGTCCATATAAACTTTTGATTTTAAATACCCCCATAAAAAAGTGTCCAAGGGGGTTAAGTCTGGACTGTTGGGAGGCCAGGAAATAGTTCCGTTCCTGGCAATCCATATATTATAATTTGCATTTAGGTATTGTCTAACGGCTAAAATGCTATGAGGTGGTGCCCCGTCCTGTTGCCATATTAAGTTTCTAAATAAATTTAAAGGTAATATACTAATTTCTTCCTCAATGTCATTTTCAAGGAGCTCCAAGTATCTAATACCTGTTAAGGACCCATTATAAAATATTTTGCCGACAACCCGATTGTTTATTATACCGCACCATACACTTATCGACTCTCGACCAGATCTTTTTATTTCTAAAGTTTTTTTTGGATTTTCCGCTGCCCAAAAATGTAGGTTCTTTAAATTAGGTGGTGCGGCCGTGTTGAAATTCGATTCGTCGGTCCAAAGTATACGATTAAAAAAATCTGGATTTTCTTCTAAGTGACGCAACATAACTCTACAATATTCTAAACGCTTTTGTTTGTCCATGTGAGATAGATTTTGAACCTTGGTAAATTTAAAGTCGTGCATATGATATTTCTTTAAAGTTTTTTGCACTTTCCAATAAGAATATTGCATGTCTCGACTACAATCCCGTATGGATTTCATTGGACTTTCTAAAAAATTTAATTTATTTCACTCGCCTGATAAAAAAAGTATCAATTAAATATATTACCTTGAAAATATAGAAGTATATCTAATTCTTGATCTTCATTTAGTCGAACAATTTTGGGTTTTCGTTTCAACGAACTGGTATTTCTAAAACGCTTATACAAGTTAACAAATGTTTTCTCACTAGGAGTTCTCCTGTTACGATAAATTCGTCCATATTCTTGACGCGCCAAGCGTTGATTTTGATTACTTTTTATAAAAACTGACACAATATTAACTTTTTCTACCTCAGAATATATCATTGTCGACAGCTCTTAAATTAAATGGAAGATAAATAGCTGTCAAAAAAATTAATTTCTTTTGTTTTATTACCCATGGCTACTTTGATAAAAACAAATCAGCATGGTCGTATAAATGGCCTTCCACCGCTGTCTTAGGTTTATACGAAAAAGTCTATTTTTTTCGTAAACTAACAAAAATAACCATAATAAACTATATATATTTGAACTCAGGAGAACGATATCTAGCGACTAAAAATATAAAATACAGGGTGTTCCATTTAAAAAATACCAGGTGACTTGAAAATTTTAAGTTTCTGATGCTTTTTTGTTTTTTCCGATGGCGGATTCTGAATGCCCATAAAAAGTACTTCAAAATTGCTAATTTAAACTTTTCTGTAAGACCAATAGTAACCGAGATATCCATCGAGTAAAATATAAACAATCACCCTGTACAGTATTCTCTTCTAAAGCCAAATTGCTCATTGGGGAGAACATTACGCTCGATGACAAAGTCAACCAGACGACTAAGTATTATTTTTTCAATAATTTTCGCTAGACTTGACAACAGACTTATTGGCCTATAACTTAATTACCACCTGTGTCGGGTCTTCGTTTTGTTTTAGAATCAATATAACTTTTGCTATTTTTCACACAAACGGATATTAGCCTTCTTCGATTATTACCTGTGAAAGGTTTACTATATCCCTGATGATGTTGTTTGGCAGATTGCGGAATGCAGAATTTTTAATACCATCGAAACCCGGAGCCTTCTTGACATTTAAGTTTGCAATAATGCCTTTTACCTGATCTGTCGTAACATTTGAAACGTTTTGAGCAGGATGATTCATACCATGACATATCTGTACCGTCCTGGAGACCCTCTTATCTCTCTCTGGGTCGGCGGATGGGGTTTCACTAAACTCTTCGCAGAGCCTTTCCGCGAACAGTTCAACCTTTTCTTGCAATCCGTTATTATCTCGTTGTCCTGGGTTCTGACGAAAGACACCGGTTTCTTAGAGCCCCTCATCAGTTACTAGTAAAATGCATACTGTATTAGCAGAAGTTACCTCCGACCCTAGGATTAACCCTCAAGTCGTGTATTGGGTATGGGTTAACTCGAATATGGAAAAAACAAGAACAAAAATGGCGAATTTTTAACATATTATGCTTGTTTCTGAACCTATTTTACCATTTGTACAAATTGAATCTCGACTGCTGCGTAGTTATACACTGTATATTATACTTCTTAACGACATGGACATGGCAATTGATAAATGAAATGTGAAAACAGAAAGCAATTTTGATATTCCCATCCCTCTGAAGATAGCAATTTTATGGATTAACCCCATCCTATACAATTGCAACAAAAACACACCCTAGATAAACTTTAGGTTTAATTTGAGGGTAAATCTTCATATTAATTCTATAGTTAATTGCAACCTATACAATTCGGTCTTAAGGGAATATGAAAATTGGTATACTTAACTCCATGCTTAGTTGGATATAAAAAAGTTATTTTTAAAACAAAACTATTCTCCATATACGATTGTATTTATTTTATATTTATTCAGTAAGTTTAATATTATTGCAAAACACACTTAACTCCATTTTAAAATGTTGTTAGGCTTTTTATTTCACAATATGATACTTCTGCTCCAAAATTTAGATATAATTCTGAGACAGGATACTTTTTCATTGGGCTGTAATTTCAAAGGTATTATAGACAGAGATAGGCTACTTCTGCATCAAAGCAGTAGTGGCATAAAAAATCCTAAGTGATAAAAAAAAATGGAAGAAGACAAATATTGGAGATAGGCTAGTTCTGCTGTGAAGCGACGAAATATGTCTTCCCATATCCCTATTACCGCACCAAAATTTCATGAAAATATTTAAAACCATTCTCGAGATATTGATAACACTTTGAAAATCTCACCCTATATAATAAAAGTTATGATGTTTTTATAGAAAAAAAAAAGCTGAACTTCATGATCGAGACAAACAACGATTGACTTGTTTATTAGTACGTCGCAATTAACCTAGAAACCCAAAGATGGTCTAATCAAAAATTCTTCGCAAGCCTATATCATTTATACCAATTCTAGTAATTCTGACACTAAACAACAAAACATTTTTGAAATTATTTCTAAAAAACACATGCACAAACAAAAACAATTCAAGAGAAATTATGTTTTTTTTTTCAATATAGCTGCGTATATCATTTTTACTACCTAGAACTCAGACAGTCCTAATTGGGCCCAATTAACACTTCTATCCGTACTTTTTAGCACTTCAAGCTACACCTTAAATTGGACCATAAAACTTTTTTTGCCTTGCGTTTATACACGCCTTTGCAAATTAACACCAGAGGAACCAGTACGTCAATTTTACCAACATAACAACCTTTTCCTGCTAAATTGTAAAATGCAAATATGTCGCCATAAGGCAATTAAAATCAGCAATAATAACTAACGGTGACAAATAATAATACCCAATAATTATAGCAACCTTTTAACTACTATAGGAACTACGCAATATTTATCCTGTAACTCTTTAGCACCGAAAAATGTCGATAAACATTTTATTAGAAAATATTTAATAAAATAGGTAAACAATGAACATCAAATGAGTTTAAGGTCACAACCTATCTCGGCTAGCTCAAACTCGTGGCAATTGTAAACCGGGATAGTTCTTTTATGTACGGTCCTTGCCAGACAATGTGTACGAGTGTAGCCCCCAAAGGATGTTGCTGTGCAAGCTTAGATATATGTTTAAGTTTTGAGCGCCACTCACAGCTCTTTTAGTTCCAACTTGACAAAACAACACCAATGTCCTTTGAGTGAAACAATGGGGTCCATACACAGTGCCAAAACAAGCACAAAAATGGTTACTTAAAAGTTATTTAATTAAGAAAAAAAGAAAGGTGATTTTTAATTGGGGATTATAAACACTTAACTCCAACAAACAACATATCAGTCGCAATTTTTTCGTGGTAATGCGTATTCAGAGGGAATGATAGAGATTTTCATGTCTCTAAACCCTCTTAACAATCCCAATCATATCCCTCCAAACACTCATATCCACTAAGAAAGCGGGACAAAAGGATGGTTTTTGCCCGTTTGCGGGAGTTGTGGGGGGTAAAAAGAATAGTGAGCTTTTTTGTGTTCCACACCCTCAAAGGCAGGAGGAGAAGTAGGTAGGTTTCGTAGCTGCCATTTCATTACAATAGATCACACTTTTTTTTAAATTCGAAATGCAAAGTAGGCTTTGCTTCTTCAAAAAAACTGTTTTGTTTTAACCTGTCAAAAAGGTATTTTTCGGTATCTTGGGTAGCTTATATTACTGTGGTCGTTAAAGTCAATGGAAGATAAAATAGAGGCAGTATTGATTTTTAATGAAGGTTTTCCTGATCGCCCAATTTCAAGGAAATATTTGCAGGAATTATTTCAAAAGTTCCAAGCAACTGGAAATGTTGGAAATGCTAAAAGAAGTGGACGGCCCTTATTAGAGGGGGAAAACAGATTCAGATAGTGGCTGAAATGATTGTTAATCCAATGCAGCCGACATCGCTTGTAGCAGCTGAATGCGAAGTAAGTGTTAAAAGTGTTTAGAGAGTATTGAAACGTTCTAAATTTCATCCCTACAAATTGAAAATGTTACACAAGTTAACAGAAGATTATCCGAATCGTAAACTAGAGTTTTGTGAATTAATGGGTGCAAGATTGAACCGTTACCCAACTTACCTTAAATGTATTTGTTTTAGTGATGAGTGTACTTTCTTTCTAAACGGAAAAGTTAACCGTCAACATGTTCGGTATTGGAGCTATGTAAATCCTCATATTTACAGGGAATGTAATACCCAGTTCCCTTAAAAACTTAACGTTTAGGCAGGTATTTTGGGAAACCATATTATTGGGCCACTTTATATCCAGGGAAATTTAACTGAAGCGGTGTATCTGGATAAGATTGAAAATACCGTAAAACATTTGATTCTGGAGTGTGTTGAGGAAAATCCTGATAAATTTGTTAATATGCCTATAATGTTTCAACAAGATGGAGCTCCTCCGCATTATAGTAGAGATATTAGGAACTACCTTGGTCAGTACTATCCTCGACGCTGGATTGGTCGTCGTGGTGCTGTAAAACGGCCTGCTCGCTCACCGAACTTAACTCTTATGGACTTTTTTTTTAAATAATAATAATAAACAATTTTTATTTACCATAACAGTGTTACAATTACAATGTAATGCGGCAACAATCTGGTAAATAAAGGTCTGTTGATAGGTAACCTCCACAGCCAGGAGCTTGTTAATACTAGTTAACACTAAACTATAAATAATATGATTGCCCAAAACGAAAAAGAAAGAAAATCAAAAGCAGTCTTAAAAATACAAGAAAAAAATCTTCAAAAAATTAATAGCATGGCTCAGTGTACCCAAACTTTAAAAGCACACACATGTACTATGCATATATACACATTCAAAAAAAGCACAACATGGAGTCCTAGTTAAGAAATTTAAATATATGATATACAGTGATACAATAATCAACAATTCCAGATCAATATTGCTCAATGCTAAAGGGCGATAGTAAACTCGGTTGCTTAAGAGAACATATACTAAACCCACAGGTAAACTCGGCCTGCTAAAATTGTTCTGCCTTAATCTTCATAGGTAAACTCGGCCGGTAGATTTAGACCAGCTATTTTGACCCTAATAAGAGACCCTGATTAGAGATTAATTAAATTAATAAATTAAAATTAAAATTACCTTACGGTTCTCAAGTAATGGGATTTTTCTCTTAAAATTTCCTAAAAAAATTATGAAGGCGTGGCGTATAACTTTCTTTCTTTTTTCTCTTCAAAAAAATTATTATTTACAAATCTGCCGCTAAAGTTTCATTACGTACGTACAATGCAGAGTGTTAAAGAAATAGTTAGTCAACGAGGCAAAGTTATGCTCTTGGTAGATAACTATAAGTTCTTAAAACAAAATTTGGGCGCTTTTAAAAAAAAATTGGCGCTCTTTAACTTTTGCCCCCACCCCCTGAAGAAAATCTTGGGTCCGCACCTGGCCCTGATGATATTGTTAAACGTATCAGGCAGGAATTAACTTAAAAAGGGGTTAGGAGATTCCAGGAGATAGATATCTCCGTTTTATGATCAATATTTTCTTATTGATTGCTAAATGCGAATTTTCGAATTCCGTGTTGAAACTTCGGGAAAACTTGTCACGTGGGCTGTATATGCTCCTGTCAGAAGGAAAAAAATAAATAATAAATCCTTCTTGCGCCCCAACCCCCCTAAAAAAAAAATTTTTAAAAAATCAATTTTTTTTTTCAAAACTTGGACAAAAGTTTGATATTGGTCCTCAAATACCACTACATAATTTTCAGAAAGATTGGAATGTTCCTTCTTGCGCCCCAACGCCGTTATTTATTTATATTATAATTATAATAGGGTTGGTTTTGTGAATATAGTGTTTTAATATATTATTACCACTAGTTAAGTGATAATTGGTGCAGCTCCTTGCTTATTTTAGTGAATTTTCTCTAAAATAACCCAGAACTCACCACGTAGAGGTGGCTGCACTTCGAGTTAGGGATTTGAAAGCGTCCTACTTTACCATTACCTTCTATATCATTTTTCCTTGCTTTGATTATTCTTCTTTGAATGACAGGTTCGACTATCCTTTTTAGATTTTCAGGTAGATACCTGATAGCCAGTACAGTTTTAAAAACATATTTCGCACCATTAATACATATTGGTGAATTTTTGATTGCAAACCAAAGAGGAGCATAAACCTTCATTATAAATTCGGCCATTGCCGTTAAATTCGGCGACGGGTTCTTAGTTCCAATAAATAATCGTCGTCACTGTCGATTTGTTTAAATTCTACGACCTCAAGCTGGTGACAGGTCTCTAAACTTTTACCGATCAGACCTAGGGAGAGTGTGGCCCGGTAGTTCGTCCATCGAAATCTTCTAACAAATGGCGTAGAGGGAGCTCATTACTGTGAAGCTTGCATATAAACCAGTGCAAGGGTCTTTTGAAAGTTTCCTCCAATAATCGAATTACACCTCCTTTGACCCCTGTATTTACTACAGTTCCGTCACATCCAATGGCCATAATTTTCTCCTTATCAATTTGTTTTGTTACTAGAAAAGAATGTATGGTAGTAGACAAATCAACAGCAGACCCGGATTTAGGAACAATATGGCCGATGTAAGCTGATTCAGGCTGTTGCACAAGTGTAATGTGTTCTTTATTTATAGTTTTTTGTAGTATTTGTTTCCTATTTTTTCCTGTTGTAGAGTATTATCTTTCCTACCATCAAAATATAGTCCTCTTACAGATTCTCTCTGGAAATCGTCATTATTTTGAAGTTCACTCCTTTGTTTTTGTCTTGATCTTCTAACTTTATTTCTGTCTACCACTTTAGATGTATCTGCTTGTTCGATCAACCCCATGTCTTCCAATACAGCCGATGCAATGGCTGCAGCAGCTCTATCGGAAATTCCAAATCTATCACACACCTGTGGTAATGATTTTAGCTGAACTCTCATTTGAGGCAAACTTATTAAATAAATAACAGCGTTGGGGCGCAAGAAGGAACATTCCAATCTTTCTGAAAATTATGTAGTGGTATTTGAGGACCAATACCAAAATTTTGTCCAAGTTTTGAAAAAAAAAATTGATTTTTTAAAATTTTTTTTTTAGGGGGGTTGGGGCGCAAGAAGGATTTATTATTTATTTTTTTCCTCCTAACAGGAGCATATACAGCCCACGTGACAAGTTTTCCCAAGGTTTCAACACGAAATTCAAAAATTCGTATTTTTCGATCCACCCTAATATTTATGACTAGATTTGTTATAACTATTTCTATGACGACGATTACCATGGAAAGTTTTTTTAAAGCACCCTGCAGTGCGTATGCATACTAATAATATATCTGTTTTGGTTAGGTCAAGTGGTAATAATTGGTTGTAACCTTTACGTCGCTCGCAGCTACCAATTTGCCAAATCGGAACAACCTTTCATCATAAATTAATACCATATAATTAATTAAATAAATTTTTTTTGGATGGGCGCGCTGGTTTTAATCTATTAAACAAAAGTATTTGAATAGGAACATAGCAATTTAAAAATAATTATGTACGTTTGTTGCGAGTAAACCTCTAATGATTTATTTGATCTTTGACATTTGGGCGCTTGTAATGGATTTCGGAGTCAGCATTGAAATGTTGTAGATTAGATAGATATCCGATTACGTTTTAAATGGGTTTTGGTTGGGACCACTGGAAATATCTGGGTGAAAAATTACAATTACTTTCCAATATATGGCCCATTTTATCAATGTCCTCTTAGCGATATCAGCCACATGACTTCCATGACAACAATTGACTCAACAAAATAGTAACTTCAGGACTGATTTGCTGAATCTCCTGTTGGAGTACGACATGTGCCCACGTATTTTCGAGTCAACCAGAGTAAGTGAGCTATGACATACCAATCAAGACCGTAATCGACGAACGGGGTGTGTGAAACAATAAAACATCAGATACTCCTGAGGCAATAAATAATCTGGTACACAGACGGCTCAAAAACCAAAGACGGCACCGAAGCAGGGATGCACGGAGTAAAATCGAAGAGGGATGCTTATTTTTCCTAAGTAGGGGAGCGAAGGATATTATCGATCAGAGGCTAATATCGATCATACAGGTTTTGCCCTGTTGAAATAAGTTTTAATTTCTGCCTATATCTCTTGTATAGTGAGCAAAGTAAATACTCATTAATTACTATTTTATTGACAATTCTTATTGTTTGAACTCATTAAAATATAAGGTATGCATTTTTTATTGTCACATATTAGTTAATTCCCTATATACACGACAAGATTAATGTGAATATTAGGATGTTTTTGAATAGTTTGGAAGATGTTGCCACTTTAAGGTTATAAGGAATGTTATGCCAATTTTGTGCATGTAGGTGGTGGGTAAAATCGATCAGTGTGATCGATATTACTTAATTGTATTCGTTATTAACCTCATGCACAATTTTAATAGAAATATTGTGTTTTCTATTTTCTTCATGGCGTGAGGAAGACATGAAGAAAGCTGTGGGAGTCGCAAAAAGCAAAACGTATTCCATTAGAAAGGCGCCAAATTTCATGGAGTATCATATGCAACATTGTGCGATAGGTTTAACAATCGATATCTTAACAAGAAACTTTAGTTAGGAAGAAACCTTGTATACAAGGAAGAACAAGAAGTAGAATTGGCGAATCAGGTTATAAATATATCAAAAATGTTGCATGTTGCCTTTGAATACGCGGTTGTAAACAATATGAAACATAATTTTAATTTATAAAAGAAAATGTGTGGGAAAAACCTATAATTTCTAACAAGAAAACCGCAATTGTATTTAAGGCGTCCAGATTCAACAAGCCTAAACAGAGTACTAGCATACTCGTATTCAGATCTATCCCCTGGAACAAGCTCAAGTATTATTCGGAAAAAAACATGTAAACGCCAACAGGTAACTTCTTTACCTAGTGAATCTACATTGGAAATAACTGAAAATTTTGATGATAACGCGACTGATGATGAAGACAGAACTATTCACGTAAAGCATAATATTTCGTTTGAAGAAATTTACCCATTGCCTGTATCAAAACCAAGAGTGTCAACTAGAAAAAGGCAAAAATCTAAAATTCTATCGTCTACTCCACTAAAGTCTGAATTAGAGGAGAAAGGAAGCATGGAAGTGGAATTTTGAAAGCCACCAGAAAGGTTCTGAATGGAGGAAAGAATTAATAAATCTGTTGAAAACAGCGTCAAAAGCAAACATTCATCGATTTCAAAGGAGGAAGTTAAAAAACCTGAAATAGTTTACTAACTTTGCGAAGAATCTGAGAGAAATAAGATCTGGTGGAGATGCCGATCTTGTAGAACGTGGTTACATGCCGGATGCAGTGGAGAATCTCAACCAGAGAACCTCATTTTGTGTGAGAAATGCGAATAATTAAGGGGTCGATATTAGCCTACTCTATCTACTCCATCATGCAGACGTCTTAATAATATTTTTTCAACACTTTCACTTTTACTTTAAAATTAATATTATTATAGGAATATGTTACTAAAAGATTCAGGTTTCTGTGTCCGCTATTAAAAGGGCATTTCACTTTACACTGCTTTTCTATTTCAAATTTTTCTCTTAAGTGGCCGATATTTGAACTTTTTCTTCTAAGTCTCCCATGCTGTTCCATGCGAAAATCTGCGTTATCCTACAGTGTGGGATGAAAACAATGGAGGACTTATGTTGAAAATAAGTCACGCGAGAAAGATTACCACGAGGCCGTCAGGCCGAGTGGTATAAATTCTCAAATGACTTAGGAAACATAACACACGAGTGGCATACAATGTTTTATCCAACAAGTGGAAGAAATCGTTTTTTTATGAGATATTAGTTAATAAGTTTCGTGATCAAATCAAAGCAACTTGCGTCTCAGTACCCTATAAATGGCAGAATGACTTGACAGTGACTTTTTTACATTTTGGTCAAAGTTGGTTGATTGTTTGGTTGTCACGGGCATGATACATTGTTAGCAAATGTTTAAATAAATTTTGACACTTGTCAGTTTTCCCTGCAGAAAAGGGAAGCTTTTTTAAAGAAATAAACCTATAGAAAATGGAGGAAACCGATGAAAATGACGTTCCTGAGGATATCCTTACAGAAGCGGAAGAAGCAGCGATGCAGATTTTGCCAGAAAAGTCCCGAGATGCTTACGACAAGGAGTTCAAAATATTTGAAGCTGGATTTATAAACTCGAAAAGTTGGTGAGGTTAAGGTTCAGTTGGTGTTGGAAATAGGAGTTCAATTTACACTAAAGGGAACACTCAGTTCCATTTATACACTCGTTCATGTTGTTCATGTAAAGCTCATGTAAGGTTCGAAAACTTCCCTGGTAGTTCGAGATAACCAATTTTTATACTCGGAGTTCGGAATATCTAACCTCACAAACTTGATCATGACTATTGACTATCGATGAAAATGTTCTATTGCCTTATTTTTCACATTTGCAAAAAAAATTAGCCCCATCGTCGCTATGGACCAAATACTCGATGCTTCGCTCGACTATTCACCTGTTTAAAAAAAAAGACATTTCAAAATATGGCAAACTAACGAGCTTTTTGAAAAGAAAATCACAGGGATACAAACCAAAGAAGTCCAAGACATTAGAACGACCTGAAATAGAGAAGTTTTTGAACGAAGCTCCCGGCGACGAGTACTTGTTGATGAAAGTGGCTTTGATAATGGGGATTAGCGGTGCTTGTTGATGCGATGAATTGGTCAATTTGAAAACAGGCAATATTCAAGACAAAGGGAAATATTTTCACGTAGTTTTGCCAGACACTAAAACCAAGAAATCGAGAAGTTTAACCATACTTGAAGAAGGATTTCCAGTCAACCCGATCAATTTGTGTAAAAAATACATGTCTTTGAGACAAAGGAATACTAGTTCTAGCCGCTTTTTTGTTTTTTACAAAAATGGTAGGTGTACCAGCCAGTGTGTGGGAATAAATACGTTGTCGAAGATACCTTCAAGAATGGCAATGTTTTTGAAATAGGAGAAACCAGCGCTCTACACCGGTCACTGCCTGAGAAGGTCTTCGGCGACTCTTTTGGCCAATGCAGGGGCTGACATGACTACTTTGAAGCGTCACGGAGGATGGAAGTCCTCGCCGGTAGGAGAAGGATACTTAGAAGAATCGGTGCATAACAAAATACAAATTGCAGAAAAAATACAAGGTTCTAATGTGTCGGCGTCTTCTAGCACTATCAGCAGCTGTACCGATATTGGAGCGTCTGGTTCAACGAATTTTACAATGACTTCAAATTCGAATAAACCGTTAGCGTTTTCCTTTAATTTCAATATCAATGTAAATTCTGCTTGTAATAGTAATAAATAAATAGAATACTACTTTAAATATGAACGTGAGTTATTTGATAGTTTACTTGTCTAAAATGACATTGATAATGTTAATTCAAAAGTTAGAGGCAAAAAGTACATCGCTGGGTACCGCTGTGGGGCTCTGTATCTCCGTTAGGAATTTTTTTCTATGACAAATTAGGGTTATTTTGACCTCCTCTGTATGCTCCCCAGAAATTTGTAGGTATTTACCGAACACCTTGTATAATTTACATTGTCATATAAGACTTATACATTATTTAGTATCATCGCTTTTATAAAAATACGATGATGGTTATGTTAATACACTTTGAGTAATTCCTATAAGTAGCAATAAGAGACAATGTTGAAGGGTAGGGCAATGTGATTACATCAAAAACTGCCTCAACTAAATAATTATACGTAATTAACGAAAGGGTATCAAATTTTGAACTTGACAATTATATATTTGACAAGCTATTTTATTTGTCTATTAAGGTTAAAACACCTGGTTCTTATAACAAAGTAAAAACAAAGCAAACTAAATGTAAAATATTCACCCAAATACAGATGTACGCTTTAAATAGTATAAACACGTAAATTTTAAAACACCGCAAGTTCTATTTTTCTTTCATAGACTATAATTGAATTTATTTTTCGCAATTACCTCGATCGAGAATAAAAGAAGTTTAAAAAACTTTTAATCCTGTTAACTATGATGATAGATTTATTTTTGCAGTCTCGCATACTTTAAAGCACAGGAATAACGTGGTAAGACAGAGCACAGGCACAGACATGTTTTATTGGGAATTAATTATGCGAAATTTTTCAGATGGACAAAATATCTTAAGGCAAAAATTTAAGAGGCAAATGACGGAAGAAGTGGGAGGGACACTATTATTATGATCGATCTCAAAAATAAATAGTCGTGTGGAAATTGTTTGTTCGAACTTCGATTGGACATTTATTTCATCGAACAGATAAATATGTTCAAATTGACAATTGTTTGAATTTTGTCTTGTATCCTGCATCTTTTCCTTGACGCAAATGTTAATTCAATGGAATATATAGTAGTGCGATTAGAATCCTGCAAATTTGGATAATGGGAGTTGTCTCAAACTCGTTTATTTTAAATGGAGCAACCTGTATAATATATTTTCTTTGTGTTCTGTTCTTTATTTCCAATATCTATTAGTAAACGTTTTTGTCCGTTATCTGTTTCCGAGAGAAAAAAAATTGATTTTCTCAAATATTGACCTTTAAACTGCCGCCTAACATTCAATATCTTTTTGAACATAAAAGAGTGAAACTCGAAATTTCAGTTGTGGAATTAGATATTATTGTGCTCGATAATGAATCGTTATACGATTTTACATGAATTATAGCTATAATAAAGAGAATATACTATGAAAATCATTGGGATTACAAATATACGTACAGATTATTAATAATTCAGTACCTATTTACCTGGTTACACAATGCATGAGTGGAATTTTCGAGATAAAAATTATGTAGGTACTAAGTATACCAACTAAATTACCATAAGGAAAAAGAAGAAACCAACAAGAGATAATTAAAAGAGATAAATACATACCAAAAGCAATAATAGTCCCTATAACTTTTTTTAAAAATAGTTTTTATTTGTGGTATAGGGTGTTTAAATAATCTATACGGTTCTTTTAAAATATTTCGAAAATTATTTAAAATACTATATTTAATATTGCTGGATGAAAAGCATTTCTGTGATATGGTAAGAGTTTTTCCATTTTCACAAGTGGCGTTGATATTTCCGTAACTAAGTAATTCAATAATATTAAAAGCCTCTACATACGATCCAATCTGCAGGGTCCGATTTGCAGGGCAAATAGGAAAGGGAAAATCGGGTGCTGCTCTCCACACCACCCGATCTCTCAGTGTGCTTCGAGAAAGTTTTTCTTTAAATTGAGTTAACTAGAATTATGTTTGTAATCTATTTCAACCCCATCCACTTATGTTAAAAAAGTGAAAAAATATGCAGCAAATGTGTTTTCATAATGGTAATACTTCCACAGCATTTCATTATTCTATCACTTTTCGTTTTTAAGATAAAAAATAAAAACATTATTTTACCGCCGTACTTGTACCACGATATCCCTTATGGTTGACTTTTGACGTTTATATATCAAACTACCCTTTAGTCTAAACAAAGAATTGCCCCCTTAAGTTTTTCGCATCTGTTTGGAAACACCCTGTATAGCTTTTTGTTGTACACCATAGTATGGATTAATCTTTGTCTAATTTGTGAAAAAATATTTTCAGTATTCCTGACTTTACACACTCTGTATATTGGTTCTGGGTGTTTACCATTAAAAGGAAAAATTGTGTCCCTTCATTCCGGTTTTATTTAAAATTTCACAGTCGTCGAGATTTTATTATTTGCTCTTTTGCATGTCCCATGCATAGAGACAGAACTAACCTGAACTGCAGGTCACGTATGCGATTACGTGGCTTTTGCATGTTGCATGCTTTACTATTTATTTGTCGTAAAATAAAAAAGTGCAAACAATTTTGACATTTACATATTTAAGGTAATACGTAATTTAGGATAAACCGTAACTTCAAGTGCACTGATTACTGATTAATTATTACATCCGTATCGAAAAGCTTATCAAAAATACTGAAAAAGCATGAGGTCTGGAATTAAAAGTGGCATATTTTAAAAATATTTTACATTACACTTAAAAAAGTGAAATACTCTATATAGATAGATAGATAGATAGATAAAAACGTCTTTATTTTTTAACTCGGCGAAGAGCAGCATTGCTGTTTACTTAACCGAGCATATACAATACAAAAATATATATTTACATATCAATACTTAAAGGAAAAAGAAAGAATAAGTAGTAGTAGTAGTAATAGTAGTACTATAATATGTTATATAATTATAATTATTATAATAATATAATAAATCAACTAAAGATTTCTTACTCATGCATAAAAAAAAACAGTTATTGCCGGCATTTTAATTAAAATATCAAACTTTTAATATTTACTAAGCAAGTGTACTTTAAACTTATTTTTAAAAGACAGATAACTAATATTTGTAAACTTGTCTCGAATTTCCGAATTAAATAATTTGGGAATCACATGAGAAAAGCAACGTTCGTAAAGGGCTGTACGGTGGCGTGGTATATTAAGTAGGTCATTGTGGCGAGTCTCGCGATTGTGGGTTGTAGAGCGAAATGACAGCTTCTCTCGCAGATATTGAGGAGTCCCGCTTTCGAGCAATCTGTGTAAAAAACAGGCCATATGCAATTTTAGTCTATCCTGAACGTTCAGCCATCCTAAGTCACGCAACTTGTGTGTTACGTGGTCTCTTAACCTAAGGTTGTAAATAAATCGAATACATGCATTTTGAATTCTCTGCAATCTACCCTTAGACTGAAGATCAAGGCATGGACCATAAACGATGTCTGCGTAATTGATATGCGAGAGAACAAGAGATTGGCATAATTGCCTTTTTAAAGACGTGCTCAATATATCCTTATTTTTATATAAATTTCTAAGAGACATGAATGACTTTTGAACTATCTTGCAGACTTGATTTTTAAATCTAATATTGCTGTCTAAAAGAACTCCCAGATTTTTGTATTCCTTTACCGCAGGGATATTTACATTTGACATATTAAGCTTTAAGTTTTCATTCGACCATTCCCTATTTGGTCCAAAGAACATAACCGCTGATTTGTTCGGATTTAATTTTAGACCATTATTAGTAGAGTATTCGTAGACACTACTAAGACATCGGTTCATGCTTTCAGCAGCCGCAGCTGCTTCGCTGGGGGTAAAACTTATACGTAACTGTGTATCATCCGCGTATCTCTGCATGTCGCAGCCTACTACAAAGTTATCCATATCAAAAGTATAAATTAGAAATAGTAATGGCCCTAGAATCGACCCCTGAGGTACTCCCTTACTGATTAATAAGGGTTCAGACAATTCACCGTCAATAAGTACACGTTGTGATCGACCAAAAAGATATTCTTTAAAAAAATGTATCGTGTTATCAGCAAATCCATAATAATGAAGTGCGTCAACTTCCGACACATTGCCACATTCAAGATGAAGGTATGCCTTACATCTTCCGCAGTTGAGCTTAAGCTTTTTCCCAATGTTCTTGCTGCATACTTTACATAGCTTACTACCACCAGCCATTTTAAATTAAATGCGTACCTTTAGCTACCGCTGGCAACAGCGCACAGGTCCTATTACCAGGTACCTATATTGTTCCTTGAGAGTCCAAAGTCCACTTCGGGCACGTGCAATTGTGAGTGTTTTATGAAAAACAGACAAATAATGCTCAACAGAAGGTTTCTTTCACTCACCAATCAACCCTAGGGCACTAGGACGGTCTTCGAGTTCTTGTGCGCAAAAAACTGTCCAGTAGAAACTTTAAAAATCAATTTTGAAAGACAAGAAAACTATAATCGAGGTAAACAATCTGTTGGCGACGAATTTCAAAAATTTTATCTTACACTATTTTTGGATTCTACATGAAATAACAATTATTTTTTAATAAGTGCATTATAAGTCTAAACTGAATAGTTTCCGAGATATCGACTTCTGAAAAACTACATTTTTCAACTTTGAGAGCTTCTAGCTCTTTAACGGTACGTCTTAGAGCAATACGGCTTACATGTCCCTATCTTACTTTTTAACTGTCCAAAAATGTAAATTTTTGTTTAACCGGATATAACTTAAAAACCGGAAATATGGTACTTCCTGTTTAACCGGAAATTTGTACTTTTAGGAAGATAATAAGGAAGTAAGATAGGGACATGTGAGCCGATTTGCTCTAAGACATACCGTTAAAAAGCTAGAAGCTGTCAAAGTTTAAAAATGCCATCGAGTTTGAAATATCCTGCATTTTACAAATATTGTAGGTATTTGCTCATATCCTGAATAAAGTCTTTGAAAATCAATTTTTATCGCTTATAGCTTACTTACTGCAAAATTTATTATAAATGCGTCATATTCTTGCAACGTTAATTGTTTAATTAGCACCTACTTAGAAATTCCTTATTATTCCGTGCGTAGGGTAATTGCATAGATTTAAACTCTTGCAACATAATAACATGAAGATGTGACTATTAAACCGAAAAAGTATATTAATGTACAAGTTTAATAGAGCATCTGTTAGGGCTCGCGTCCATGTTAGTCGCGCGGAGGGATAGGACAGATAAAAATTATATAGTGTGTCCCATTAAAAAAAAAAAATAAATAAATTGGGTCATAACTGAAAAACAAAACTTTATAGAGAAAAACTAGCTACGCCGCTAAGCTCTACATAAAAAACTGTATAATAACCCATTGTTACCTTATTGATAAGTTATCAAATAATCGAGATACAGAAGAGCGTCAAAAACGACAAATTTTCAAAATCGCCTTATATGTCAGAAACTGAGAGGGCTATGAGAATTTCACCTGCGGCATTGAAATTCTTATAAAATAATACAATAGTAAGCGACAAACCCTATCTTTCTATCTTTTATAATAAGGGCACTAATATATGAAAACACACGAAAACTGGACACCCTGTACACCGCTCTGAGAATATTTATAAAATTTTAAAGAATATATGTAATCTGATGTGCTTTTTACTACCCATTATCCATTAAATAATTCTGATTTGCACTTTTTTATGGTAACTGTTATATTGTGAGTTTATTATTTAAAAAGTTTTACTGTTATGCATCTGCTTTACTCTCAAGTTGTTAAGTTTAGAAAGTTTAGTTTCAAATGAACTGTATATGTTTTTGTTACCTGATGATTTTAAGTTAGACAGATAATATAATTGAGAATTTGTTGTCAGAATTCCAGACCTTTTATTTTAACCATTGAAATCGATATAGAACAAGAAATTAGTTTTAACACTCACGCAATATGATTACTCGTTTTAACAAATTATGAAATAAGTTAAGCAGTAAAACAATATTTAAAGAAGAAATTTTTATTCGAAGTAAACATTTTCTTCAAGTTACTTTTTCTATTTCTTGACCTAAAATTGTCGAACTTTGAATCAAATTAAATTTTCTTATTTCAAATGATATCTTTTTTAAATCTAAAAGCATCTTTAAGTTAACTAGAGCAATTTTAAAGTAATACATTGTTTCAAAATATTTGTACCTTAACGAACTAAAAATAGGTTAATTTAATTATGCTAAATACTTGTTTCATGCAATTAGTATTTTAGAATGACTTTTTTTTCGTGCTATTTGATCAAAGAACATGATTCGTAAACCAATATAGGTAAAGTTTAATAGAAATTATACGGCATTGATATGGGTGTATATGTTAAATACATCCACCTCTTAATTGAAGCTAAACCCTTAAGTACTACCAATCGAGTCTTACAGACCCATCCACAAAACAGATAAGAGGTTAGAAATGCGAACTACGTAGAAAACCAGAGAAACAAAGATTCAAGTTGGCCACCAGTCCACCCCGAGCGCTACGGTAGGAAATTTATTGCGGATGGCGGGTAGTTTAAATAACTCGTTTTCAAATTACTGGTTTACTGTTTAAACAATATTTTAGATTTTTAAAGACGTTTTATCGCTTTTTGAGTTAATTCACTCTAAAATACCATGTATTCACTAGATTTCAGAATTTAATGAATGCATATATTTTATATCAAATTATACCAAAAAGTCAATAAATGCCATTAAAAATCAAATATTGTTGTTATTTATGAATGCCGATGTAAATAAAAAACAAAGCGTATGAAGAAAAATTCAAAATTTATTTAAACTTTACCATAAAACATAATGTGAACAAATTCTGACAAAAATTGGTATCGAACCAATAGAAATACTTTATAGGTACAAATAAAAAATGTTCTGTAAAAAATAAACCAGAAATGTAACTAATAACAGCGACGTGACTAAAATGGTTCCAAGTGTTTAATGAACCAGAGTTTGCTCGAGACAAATAGGTGAATTCTTGACATTTGGGTATTATCCCAAAAAAAATGTTTGCTTCATATCAAACCCAGGTCTTCTAGTTACTCTACTGACTATTAATACAAAATAGCAATTAGCTGTTTATGTTTTGCACACTTTCTTAGTTCAAGTAAATTCAGTAAGTTACTTCAGTTTTGACCCATTTGCATAAGAATCTTGCTTCCGCCCTTGCTTTTCTCTTGAACTTAGCTCAGTCAAGTGGTAAAGATGTAAACAGTTATAGCCTCTGGTAGAAGGAAAATAATAAAAACGAATGAAAAATTATTGTGACATGAGTTAACCAGTGCCAAAAGTACTGGCACTAAATATATTTTCCTTCTTCCAGTAAATAACTCTTTATTACAGAAAATAAATTTAAAAAAATTGACATAAAAAAAAACATAACGGTCCAGGTACGTACTTGAAAGTGTCCATCCAGGTGAAAAATGTCTTGGTGAGGTGTAAAATCTCGTAGCCAGATGCATGGTGTCTTAGCCAGGTATAGGTCAAATGTTGCAGCCAGAGTTAAATTGTCACAGTATTTGGGCTTGATAAGGTGTCTATGCATCAGAAAAAAATGTTAATGATTAGTACCAAAATGACTAACAGACTAAACAAAACATAATTTTTTAATTAAGTACTGAGAAACTAAAAGCAGTGAAAAAAAATTCGATAAAATATAAACTGGAATGTGTACATGTGTCAAAAGTAGAATGGATACATTTAGAGGACCAAACAGAATGTTTCAGACTGCCAGCAAAAAAAAATATACTGCCAATAGTTCTACAGAGAATGTGGAAGTGATCCTAAAACATCAGGTGGTGAAAGCTCAGGGACAGTTTGAGAACAGCATTCCAATTAAGCCTTTTTCAAACTGAGTTCTTAAATTGACAATTATTGAAATGATTTTTACAAATCCTGAAGTTTTTGCACTCGATGTCAGGATTAATATTATATTTATTCTTCCACACTCTTAGTCTTTCAACATCAGTAAGGAGAAATGTATAGAAAAATGGTTATTGACACAATTAGGGTCATGCAGATGAAGATTTAAATGCATTCTTGCATCCCGGATATTTACAGTAAAACTTGATTTTAGTTATTGAATGGGCGACACAGGCCATCATAGATACTGATAGAGGCAAATTTATTTATTTATTTAGCAATACATTATACATCTTCTTTGCGTCTTACATCAAATTTTTATAACTACTACTGCCAAATAAGCTTCGGTGCACTATAGTATTTGGAATACCGTGTGTGCACCCAACTCTTTATAATTTAAGCTTTGAGGTCCTCTATTACTACCATTTAATTTGATCTAAATATAACACAAAAACGACAACCTGCTATAAACTTATTTTGTAACAATTAACAGAAAATATACTCCTCATAAAAAAAAAAAAAAAAAAAATAACAGTGTTATCAATAAAATTTGTCCCATTTACACCTAACACCTAATCCAAATCCATCTAACTTCTTTCATATAACACATTGACAGCAATTTTAACTAAATCACAATATTTATCCTATAGCCGCTATCCACTATCCACCTAACTATTTCCTTTTTGGCTTTACAATACTTTTTATCCTTAATACTAATCGGTAAATCATTATATATTCTAGGGCCAGCACAATAGATATGATTCTGACAGGCTCGGTGCTTTGGGTTCTGCATCTCAACCTTACTTTGAGCAGTACTTCTAGTGTGTAGACCATGTTTTATGTTTTCTTTGTAGTAGGTATTTTTTAACATGAACCTTATAACGGCTTTAGTGTACAGTTGCTCAATTGTTAGCAAGCCACTATCCTTATAAACCAGGTCACTAGGGTATCTTTTCTTTTTAAATAACATAATTTTTATTATCCATTTATGAGCAAGCTTTAGTTTTGATAGTATTGTTGAGCCTGCACTACCCCAAATCACCAAACCATAATTAATAATAGATTCCACCAAAGAAAAGTATATCATTTTTAATGTTTTATATGGTAACATATTTCTTAACTCATAGAACTTGTAAATTGTTTTTCTAATTTTTGCAGTGACATAGTTAATGTGCTCTTTCCAATTTAAATTTTTATCTAGTAAGACACCCAGGTATTTTATAGATTTTTCCCTTTCTACGAACTTATCACATTTGCAATGAAAGTCCAATTTACACCCTGAATCGTGCACTCTAAGATGTTGCATTTCCGGCAGGGTATGCGCAGAGAGTGAGAAGCTAACAAACTTTGTTTTTTCAGTATCAAGCGAGAGCAAGCTGGCATCCAGCCACACTTTAACTCTTTGCAGGGCCCTCTCCGCAGTTTACCTTACCGAATCCCAATTGTCTCCACTGATTATAATTGCAGTATCATCTGCAAAACAATATAGGTTACTCTCATTGAGCAGTTCCATTAATTCGTTTATATAGACATTAAACAGCAAAGGCGAGAGGACAGTAAATAAGGAGCATACACTTAAATGTAACACTTAAAGTATTAAATGGCAAAGAACAAAATGAAAAACTTACACGAAGCTGAACATTAAAACTCCTTCGGCATGACTTATCATGCAGTTCTATTTGCATTCGCTTGGGCTGTGGATATGTACCTCTTCTATAAACTATGGTTGGTAGACCTTTTTGAAGAGTACGCTAAAATAATTAGAAAAGATCCAATTTGAATTTGAAAATTCAGCAAACCTAACCTTCAAGGTGTAAATTTTACATTTAGGTTACATACCTGTGATATAAGGTCGCGTAACAATCCTAAAATTCTTCAAAACTCGTAAAACGGTCTGTAAATTATTAAAACAGTAATTATGATATAAAAATTTTTAAAAAAATCAAGTTCTTACCAACAGTTCGTTCGGGAGTTCACATTTTACAAAATTGACAGAACTTCTCTTCTTCTTCTTTTATCCAAAAAACGGATAATAAAGTCCTCCAGTTAGTTGGCGTAATATATATTGCGCTTTTAACAAGGTCTGTCTCTTTTTATAAGTTAATATTGTGAGAGACAGAGATAGTCGACAGATTAATATGCAAGTCTGATTTGGCAAGGAGCACATGGTAGTGACCGTTCTAAGAGCCCTCTGGTGGACTGGTGGCCCACTAGGTTTTGTAACGGTTTTCTTGTTGCGAAGTTCCCCATATTAGTTTCACCCATGTGGACCCATCCATCTGTAAAATCGTGTATTTAATAATTTGTAGAGGGGATAGGCTCAAGCGCATCGGACTATTTTCTAGAGGTATAGTATTATTGTGACTGCCGGTGTGAGCGCGTTAAAATTTTGAATAATATTTGACCAGCAGATCCTGTCCGGTCTCTCAGACCCAGGGATAGTGTAAGTGTAACTTTTTTTCAAATCTCTATTTTAATACAAATTACAAATATTTGCTTTATTTTGATTGAACTTGTTTACTTTTAGTTAGTTTTATCGAATCGCACGTTCTTTTTTATTTATAGTACACATTTTTTCTATTTATAGTAAACATGGCAAGTCATAAAGATGCATTATCAGAGCAGCAAATCGCCGATCTTTTTGAAACCGAAGATTTTTGGAATGACGAAGATAAAATAGGTGCTGGAAATGAGGAGATTAAGAATGAAACTACATTGATTACAGAAATGGATAAAAGCAGTGAAGAAGAGAGTGACAATAAAATCTTCAGTCACCACGAATCAGATAGCGATATTGAGTGGCAACCACCAACCACCAGTAGAGAAAAAAAAAAAGACCTTGGAGAATTTAATGCTCCCGAAGAAGGAGAAATTGAAATTGAAGACATCGAGGAAGAAAGTTCGGTCAAGAACAACAGAAAATATTGCTACGAAAAAAATAGGATGAAATGGTCTTGCGAACCTCCCACTAGAAGAAAAACTACAAAAGAAAGCATAGTCACCATTTTCCCTGAGCTTAATGGCCCTGCTAGAATGAATCCTCCAGCCAGTGTATTAGACGCCTGGCGATATTATAGAAGATATTGTAGAATACACCAATCAAAGAATACAAGTTGTAAAGCACAAGTATAAAAAGGTAAGCAAAAATATAAGCTCAGAGGTGGATTATTATCCTACTTTTATTGAAACAACAGACAAAGTCGAGATTGAGGCGCAAATGGGGCTATTATACATGCAATTAAATCAGGTCATAAAGATGTAAAGTCTATGTGGGCTACTGACGGAACCGGTCGAGATTTGTTTCGATGCACTATGACGTTAGCAAGGTTCTCGTTTTTACTATCCTGTCTGTGATTTGACGATGCCGCCACGAGAAGAGAAAGAAGGGCGGCTTATCAACTGGCACCAATATCAAAACTTTTTAAAACATTTGTCAAGAACTCTACCGAAAACTATTACCCCGAATTATTTGTTACAGTCGACAAAATGTTAGTACCGTTTCGCGGCCGATGCGGATTTAAAATGTACATCCCAAATAAGCCGGCGAAGTACGGTTTAAAAATTCAAATTCTTGCTGATTTAAAGACGCATTATATGTGTAAAGCAGAAGTCTATACCGGAAAAGACATTTCACAGTCAGGTCAAGCACAAAGCTCTAATACAACAACTCTTTTGCATCCAACACAGGTAGTATTGCGTTTGACAGCACCATTTTTTAAATCAAACCGCAACATTACAGGTGATAACAGGTACACTTCCATAGAACTCGCAAATGAATTAAAGACAAATGGCTTAACATATGTAGGAATTATGAAGAAAAACAAAAGGGAAATCTCTCCTGAATTCCAGCCTCACAAGACCAGAAGTGTGGATTCATCTGATTTTGGATTTACGTCGGATTTGACAATTGTGTCACATGCACCCAAAAAGTCAAAAAGTGTCATTCTAATTTCAAGCATGCACTAGGATAACTTAGAATCCAAGAAACCTGACATCATTTTATTTTACAACCCAACCAAGGCGGGTGTTGATGCATTAGACCAAAAATGCGCATTATTCTACCTCACGTAGAAGTAGAAGATGGCCATGCACTCTCTTTTTTGCATGTTAAATATTGTAGGCGTTAATGGTCGTGTATTGTTTTAGTTTTCGAGATTTGGAAAGGAAATCACTCGAAACGTATTTCTAAAGGACCTTACAATTACTTTGTATACGCCGCAAATGAAGCGAAGAATCTATAACAAAATGGTCCCCTGTCAAATTAGAAGTCTTATGTCGGATATCCTTAAAATTAAAATTGAGAAACCCCAGGAACCATACCAACCTGTTGTGGGTAAAATAAGAAAAAGGTGCCACCTATGTTCAACGAAAAAAGACCGCAAAACGGCCTATGTTTGCATTGGTTGTAAATTGCCTATAATATGTTTGCAATGTAGCCCATAATCTGTAAAAATTGTAAATAAAACTAGTTTTTGTTATAGTTGTGTTAATAATAAATGTGTTTTACTAATTTTCGTCAGAAATAAATATGCCAAATAAAATAATGTATTTTTATTCAAATTTAAATTATGGGTCTAATAGACCTAAGGATAGTATTTACGCACTGTAAATTGTTTGGTAGTATCTAAGGGTAAAATGTCCTTGCGTATATACAAATCAAACTTTTACTTAATTTAAGTATTTTTGCCTTCGTGCAAATATTCATTTTTTCCGTATAGCTAGCTATAAGTCCTCATGTTGGTTCATAGGAACATGCTTGTGATTCAGGAATGTACCAAAAATTTATATAAGCACAAGTTTCACCTTTACCGTATAACGCTTCATCAGGAATAGGGAGATTTCAAAAATTATAACATACACAAATTTGTATATAATTGTATAAAGAAGATAATAAATATCAACACTCCCAACAGTGGCGGCTCTACCATAAGGTCATTCGGGCAATGACCTCCCACGCCACACCACCACCTAACACTAATCTTGTTAATATTTAACTTTAAAATCAAAATCCATTTAATCAATCAAACTTTAGTTCTGCTCTGGTACTATTACCTCTAAAATATCCCTTGTATTTAATGTAACGCACGCAATGAGCGAGAGAAACTAGCCGTAACGCTACTTTTTGTGCGTCCCCGCAAAATCTTCAGGTCAATATTGAGCTTGACCACGAAAATTGGCGTCATGCAACAAATCCTATGAGGGTAAGAAGAGGAATAAATAGCATGCTATCTCTTTCGCCCTTGCATGAAACGCCAAGAAATAGAGCTTTTCTGGGCTGTCAGCCGGTTTTCTTTTTTCGATTGAGCTCGAACGCACGTTTTAATTTTTAGAATGTGGTGGAAAAAGACGGAAGACGGGCTGTTACTGCAGACTGCTAATTTGCACAATAATAGGAATGTTGATTTCATATCGAAAAAAAATGTCGCCTAGTGACTGCGCTGCCGCTGCATGAGCGTTGTTGTTGGCGAACGAAATCATACCTACATCCATTATTAAAAATATATCCATATTCGATAGTTACTTTTTTATATATTACATACTCTGATATATCGGAATAAAAGACTAATAAGTATATATCGAAAAAGTATCATCCATGTGATATTATCGATAATATGTTTTCAACATCCACACCTAACCTTACTTTGGTTTGTTTACATTTAATTAAATATTTATTTTAGGCGCGCAATCGAATATTTTTGTTAGTTTGTTTTTAAAATTAATTAGGTATTAAACACTAAAATTGTCCTGTTAGTAGTTCGCGAAACTGTATTTAAAAGAAAGCAATGGTTTATCTTTCGAAAAACGCCTGGAATTTGAACATTTAGGTGTTCAGGACAAAAATAAAAGTGGTTTGGAGATGGTTTTCTGCTTTCCGTGTTTTTCTTTTCCTGCATTCGATTTTTGCAGTAAAAGGGGGGTTAATGATTTAAAACATATGAAGGAAAAATTTTAAAACACAGAACTCAAGTGCATGGTGAGTTTAAACAAATAAAACATATAAAAAGTTATAGGATAGGGTAAGTTTTTTTCATATGTTTTATGTTTTTTTTAATCAGTGAGTTTCGGATTCTTTGCTTTTTTTCCTTTTTAAAAGCAAGGAATATGAACCAAAAAAAAGGTGGTGCATCCAAAATTTTTTTCTTTATTTTCTTAACTGCGTTTTGACCCCCCTGCCGAATTGACCAGGAGCCGCCACTGACTCCCAAAAGAATTTTTGAAACATATGCAATAGTTTTTAAAGAATCCGCGAATAAATTTGAATTTATGGCGCACATGGCTAAACGTTTTTCTATTGGTTTGCCGTCACAAGCGCGCTAGGCCACCAAGGTCCCGCTGAGTTGTGAAGCGCTTTTCGGCTTTCCGCAAACTAGGTATGTTGAATAGAATCAAATAAATTAATAGGTAGCTAGTATTTTCTTTGATTATACGAAGTACAGTTTGTGTTTTGGTATTTATAATACATGTAATTAATGAAGCAAGGTTTTCAAAAAGGTGATTTGTTAAATTTACCCCAGGTGGATGTCCAAATGGTGTGAGATTTTATAATCTTGATTTGATTATGTGCAAGTAATGAGGAACGATAAAATTTGTTTTATATGTAGAAGAATCTGTCCAGAACACAGAGTTGGAGTGAATCCTTATGAGGTGGTGTGCGAAGTCAAAAAAGATAAAAGAGAAATAATAAAGATCGAATTCTTGGATTGTGCGGCTTCTGCTCGGGGTTGTAAGCATGCAGTTGCGTTTCTTATGTGGCTTCATCGGCAATCCGAGAGCCTGCTCCAACAACGGTTGAATGTTATTGAAAGAAACCGGTACTTTCCCAGATTGGAGGTAATATAATATTTATTAAAGCAGTTGACATTGGAAAACGTAAGAAACAAAGTCAAAGAAATGTCCCGGACTGTCAAGGGTTTCTTGAAGAGGTTGTTGAAAACATAAAAGACCATGGAAATTATGTTTGTTCATTATTGGTACACAATAGGCAACCTATTACTAATGTTATGACAAAACTATCAATCCACAGCCTTTTATTTAATTTTCTTAATAGAGGATTACAACATTCCGCTGAGAATTTCTGCTGTGATAGTATTAGTGAAGACGATATCGAAAATGTGTTGGCACTTAGCTATGAGCAAAGTGAAACATCATCATGGTACGAACTCCGTTTTGGCTGAATTCCAGCATGAGTTATACAATGCAGCAGTTTGTAAAACAGCTGATGGAGTCCTTACGAAGCAAAAATTTACAGTCCTTTACAAAGATGCAACCGGGGATGACATTGAAAATGCCGAAGCAGAGTGCAACGCTTGCGACTATTGTGAGATTTGAGATCTGCGAAAACTCATAGATTTGAATGTAATATTTAGGTAGATGATATAAGTTTAATTGATTCATAATATAAAAAATAGTAAAATAAAGGTTATAAACTCTAAAGCTGGATTTATAAACTCAAAGAGTTGGTGAGGTTGAAGTTATGATCAAGTTTGTGAGGTTAGATATTCTGAACTCCGAGCATAAAAATTGGTTATCTCGAACTACCCGGGAAGTTTTCGAACCTTACATGAGCTTCACATCAACAACATGAACGAGTGTATAAATGGAACTGAGTTTTCCCTTTAGTTTAAATTGAACTCCTATTTCCAACACCAACTGAACCTCAACCTCGCCAACTTTTCGAGTTTATAAATCCAGCTTAACGAGCCTCTAAGGCTAAGGTATGGTTTCTCTGGAGCAGTCAGCTGCCGTGGCTGGCGTTCGCGATTAGTAGCTCGGTACTGGTTTAATGCGATTTGTATGTACACGGTTTCACTGCCGCAGCTCAGCGACACAGCATTCGCCGTCAATTGCAGCAAAAAAGCAGTACAAAACAATTCTGTTTATTTTTCAGCATAACATTACAAAGCTTATAATTAGGGTAGACTGGGGCAAGTGCGAAGCCCTTTTTAATAGTTCAAGTTTATTTCCTTCCTACTTTAAATATACAATATTTATAAAAGTGTCTTTGTAAGAAAGTACTAGTTTAATATGTTTACTTTGCATACTGCATAGGGCACTCATGAATTATTTTTGAAATCTTGAGATTTGAATGATTATTTTACACTTACCTCAAAAAGGGAAAGTGTAAAATCGGAATACAATTTCCATGCATGTTCGCAGAAGTGGTAATGGGAAAGTGCAAATGAAGTTTATATCTCCTATGCCAATTTTTCTTTTTACAGGCTTAAAAAAAAATAAAAATCTGGGAAGTTATGAACTTTTTATTGTTGGAAAATAGTTAGCCAAACAAATCATAAAAACGAAAAATTAAAAGGTGCCTTTGAGAAATAATAAGTAATCCAAAATAACCCTCAAAAAATTCCTAATAACAAGAATAATATATTTATAAACGTATTTAGCCGTTCAAAACCCAATGTTTGGCTTTAATCTCTAAAACAGTAGGAATTATTCCCAAGGAGAAACTAAAACAGAAAAGAAACTTAAAGTTTAAAAATTCGAATAATTTTATGGAACTTTGTTAAATATTGTATCCCGCAAATTTCACATTAAAATGAAAACCTCCTCGGCGTGTTACTACCGGTTCAGGTAAACGAGTCACTATATCGTCTAGCTGTACTACATCGACGTCATCGGTGAGTGGCCATAAAAAATTGTCTTTTAATTTTCTAGTAAACTTGATTTCAAAGCCGTTGTCAACAGTGTTTACCTGGCCAATAAAATGTTTGTTTGCTTTTGGTAATGTGTATTTAAACAGTACCCAGTCTCCAATGGAAATATTGTCTTTGTTTATTTCAGGAATCTGATCTTCGCAATCCGATTCTACAGTGAAACTTACACTGTACACTTTCATTATCTGATTCACTAGAGCTGGATTCAAATTGATACGGACTTGGCCGACTTTGTTTACTCTTTCGGTCAATTTTTATAGCTGGTTTAGATATAGTAGATGAACTTGTAGATAGTTTTGACTGACTACTTGCGATAGTACCTGCAATGGTTTGGCCACCTTGAATTAAGCGCTTTCGTTTCCTTGGATTAGAAGAAGGACTCTGTCGGAACGAATCAAGTGGTAGATCATTAAAACTTGCCTTCTTTTCTTGCCGATTTTCGGTTGTAGCTGGTACTACAGCTTCAGTTATAGGATCCTGATGATTATTTAGTATATTTTCTTCATTTTGATCAGAGCTGACAATTGCTTTGAGATTGGTGGCACTAGATGCTGATGAAGGAGCTGTAAGTAATTCTGCATTAGATGCTAGTTTCCTTTTAAATGAAGCGCCAGATGTAGAAGGCTTTACTGTTTTTAACATTGACTGTTCAAAAGTAGCGGTTTTTTCTGTTACATTCGGTGCTACAGCATCGTGTTCATTCCTTTCAATATCAATGCGTTCTGGCCTCGGTTGTAAATATGTTACAGATCTTTGATTTTTTAAGTGTTCCTCCCATCTTTTTAGGGCATCGATGTGATTTTTCTTTAGGAATAACATGTCTATTAAATGGAACCATACCACCCTTTCTGAATCCTGTTTTTATGATTCCGGAATCTACTTCAGCCCAGGTTTTCACTAGTAATGTGGCGAATTCCCTTTTTGGTAGTCATTGTCCCTGATGACGTCTTCGCCATGTTATTACTTCCCTCTCACGCCTTAAAGGATCTAAACACACTCAAATCGAGAAGTTGAAGTAAATGACTTGTATGTGCTGGCAGCTTAAGTATATAAATATTTTCTTCTCTTGCGGCTTCAATTAATAAGCAATCCACATGCGAGACATGCCCATCATATATAACAATAGTGCCTGATCACGAACCAAAGGAATAAAAGTCTTTAGAAAGTAATTTCTAAATATTTCGGAGGTCATCCATCCATTGGCGCTGGCTGCATATACGGTGTCTTTAAGGTGGTCTTCATTTCTTTCTAAAATCCAGAAACTCCATACATTATTGCCTTTAAATATTATCAATGGTGGCAATCTTCTACCACTAGCACTTGCTCCTGCCAGGACGGTTATATTTTCTCTGCCCGATCCAGCAATAATTCTTGAAGAGGGTTTGCCTTTCGCGCCAACAATTTTAAGACGAGAAGGATCTGTACACAGTGAAGTTTCATCTAAATTGTAAATACATTCAGGACGATCCTGAAGACCCAACTCCAATATATACATGTGTCCGGAGTTGCCCCGTTTTTGATGTACATGGTGTTAAAGTTTTTTTAAAAAAATCGTTTTTTTTATTATATTTGTAAATATCCTTTTCCCGATTTTATTGCAATTTGGTACCGTCATTCATAATGATATGAGGCTTAATTTGCCCTAACTAGATTAAATTTATTAAGGCCAGTGGCGTCCCGGGAAACACTTAATGGATATTATTGACAAAAAAATGCACGCCACTGACTTTTTTCTAATTTTGATATTTTTTCCGGATATACCAACTAATGATACAATTTTAAAATGTTTTGATACTTTGACGTCTTAATCAAATTGATTTGTTTACTTGGTATGCTGCAGCTTTGATTTAAATATGGTACCTATAGTATGAATTCATATCGGCGTTCATTATAAATCATACATAAGCGCTTTCCCTACGAAATATGAATATGATCTGAATGGATCTGAAGCGCGCTCCAGCCGCGCCAGCCAAACCACCCTGTGGTGACGGCCGATGGCCGATTGCTACGCTCGGTGTATTTCGGTGTGACGTCAGGGACAAATGCAACACAAGAATTTCGAATTCCGTACCCCTACTAGCGTGCCCGTGCGATAATATAAACATTTTCAATGTTAATAATGGGTGTTATTTAAATATTTCAAAGTGCACAAATGAAAGAGAAATTAAATTGGAGAAGCTAGTTATTGCAGAGCTCGAGAAGCAATTAAATATGAATATAAAGCGGTATGGTTTTATAATTTTAAGAAAATATGGTATTTTGGGTGCTTCACCCGACGGCGTTACGGAAAATTCTGTAATAGAAGTTAAGTGTCCCGGTGCAGAGTATGCAGTTCCACGTTACATAACTACTTCAAGACGATATCTGGCTCAAGTTAATATGCAGATGTTGGCAAGGAAAGTAACAAAAGGCGATTTTTGTGTAGCAACCCCTGATTTCGAAACATCTATTATAGGAAACACATTCGAAATAACAGTGAAAACAAATACAACAAGCAGACAGCCAAGCCTTGCAACTCAGACAGCGCTTAAGTGACGTCATAGACCTCGAGGCAAGGTACGTTTCTAGTCTCGAAACGCACAGGCGTTATTTAAACGCTTATAACTGAGCGAAAAAAAATTTTGAAATTTTTTAACAAGTGGCATGTGTTTCCTTGATAGATATGCTTCAGTTTTACGCTGAAACTAAAAAATGTGAAATTTTCCTATTGTATGGTCACGATTTTCATAATTGGATCACATTTTGTAACTGGTTAAGGCTTGCAATCCACGAAAACAATGTATTTTTAAGAAAGTAAGATTTTTCTGACGAAGTAACATTTACTAATCGTGGTCAGGTAATTATTTACATTAATCTGGATTATTTTGAGTTTTTATTTTGTACTAAGTGAATCAAGTTTTTACTAATAATAAGACCCATTTTATCAATGTCCTGTTATCGATAAAAACCACATAGCTTCCATGTTGGTTTAATAATGGAATTTATCTTGTAGTTCGTGTTAACAGGAATTGATCAAATGAGCCTAAGAAATAAAATTAATAATTTTGTACGTCTTTAAAAACAAACATGCTTTTATTGTCTCCACGTGTATCGATTTATGATTCTAGATGCCACTGCAATGCATTTAACGAATAATCGAGTAGTTATAAAACAAATGTCAAGATTAAATATAAATAAGTTCAATTTTGTCAAGGTTTTTTAGCCTTATTTTGTCCAAGGTAAAATATATTTTTCACAAAAGATGATGTTTCATTATTTATTATTTGTCGGATTATTTTAATATTTCACATAGAAAAAAAGGAATACTTGCTCGAAGGCAAAGATACTAAAATACAGCGTTTTCAAAAATGTTTCCAATTTGTTCGCCAATTCAGAATTGGCAGTATTTCTCATTGTGCGGCCTTTATGAAAAATTGATACTGGAAAGGACTCGTAACTAAGAACACAGCAAAATTAAGTTCTTTATACTGCGCTTCACTAATAATTCTTCGAAACATAAATTCAGGATTGATGATGTTCTATATTTCATTTTTCTTGTAACCAATATAATCAAGAGCAAAAGTCTTTGTCTGATCTCTAGAAACAACTTTCCAAAAACTGACTGCACTGTTAATGGTTAATCTATCTTCTGCAAACTTTTTGTTACTGGAATTTTCCTTGAAATTTGATAGTGATTGGTTAACATCGTCTGAAGCTATTTTGACAGTGGTAATATAAATTAGTTCATCTGAAAAGTTGTTCATATCCAGCGGATTAACTCCTGTGAATTCTATTAAATCTAACATTTTCTTGACGTCTTCTTATTTTTTTATTTTCCACAATGATGCACTATACGAATACACGCATGAATTTATGCTAAATACAAAGCAAACAAACGACATAAACGAATCATTGCATCTGCAACAGTTAGGTAGCGGGGTAGGCGGGAACGCGAGAGGAATCACGCGACTCTGCCGCAGACGCATGCTTGCTCTTCTTTGAATTGCTGTACTATTGTTATTAATAAGGACAGATCTACTATTAATCGATACAAAATGAAACCAATAAAATTTTGCAGTTTTTGGTGAAAAAATATATGTAATAGCTCAATTTACAGATGAGAAGCAACAAGTTATACAGGGTGTTATTTAATAAGTGTCCGATATTTTACAGGACGGTTCATTAGTTATTTATAAGGTAAAAAGTTTATATAAGCATTGGTCCGCAAGCCCTTCATTTTTGAGATACTGGGTGTTAAAATTTTATTTTTATTTTGTTTTTCGTAAATAATTTTTGAAATAATGTCTACATTTGGACGAAAATTGGTGATTGTTATTTTTTAATATGGGAAATTTAAATTTGATCTTAGTTTGGCCCCGAATTGTAGGGGGCGCCACCTACAGGTATTTTTCTCTTTTGGGGAGTCACAACTTTTTCGTGCATGTACAGTGTCACCATTAAAGTCCGCACCATATGGAACTTTTTTTTATTAATGAGGTTAGTTAAAATAAAATTTGGGCAATCGTTTTTGCTTCAAATTAGACTAAAAATTATATAATCAAATGTCACCATCTGTCATTCGGTATCTGTCAAAAATTACATTTTAATCAAAAAATGCTGAAAAATGGCATTGTTTTACCGAATTTCAAAAAATTTTATTAGAAAAAGTTGTTTCTAGTACAATTCTTGGCCTAAATACAAAGTTTCAGTTTTCTAGCTCAAAGTTGATTTTTCTGCCATTTTTTCTAATTAACTTTTTTTTTTATTTAATGTAAGTTCGCTTAATAGATATTAAATTATTTGCTTATACCATACTCAATATTTTATTTAGTTTGTATGAGCTTTTTTTTACTAGAATGCCATTTTTTTTCGAAATTTAAAATTAGAGGCAAAAAAATTTGACACAGGTGGTGCAAAGTTATCCTAATTTAAAAATTTTAACAGATAGACGTCAGATGTTTCGTTTTTCAAATGACAAATACATCTAAATATTTGATAAAAATTTTATTTTATACTTAAAACTATCATTATTATTAAAAGGAACAAAAAGGAACTTTAATCATTTTAAATAGGTAACACAAAAGCAATATAAATTTCACATTTCAGTGTGACGTCCTTCTCGCTCTATACAAACACCCGTCCGTCTTTAAACGGCTTTGACAGCATTTTGTAAAAAGCTTGGTCTTATATCGGCACAACATTGTCTTATCGTTTGTTCCAAATGCTCGATATTTCTAAACGGTCAATTCTTATAAACTTTCTGCTTAAGATAACCCCACAGAAAAAAGTCTAGTGGGGTTATGTCAGGCGACCTGGGTGGCCAGTGACATTCTCTATCACGCCCTATAACTCTGTTTTGAAATAATTGGTTTATGCGTTCTTTCACTGCTACAGTTTGTGTATGGGTGCACCATCAAGCTGATACCATAAGTTATGTCTATGGTGTAAGGGCATGTTATACAAAACTTCGGTAATCTCGCTATTAAGAAAATTCAGGTACCTTTCACCAGTTAAGTTTACTCTAAAGAAGTATGGTCCAATAAGCTCATCTTTCAAAATTCCACACCAAACATTGGTTTTAAAATGATACTGGTCGCGACATTCAATTGTGAAGTTAGGATTTTCTTGGGACCACCATCGGCAATTTTGTGAGCTCACGGTACCATTCGAAGAGAAAGTGGCTTCATCTGTCCATAATATCTTGTATGGAAAAAGAATATTCTCCTCATATTGTCCCTGATACCAAAACGAAAAATCAAGTCGGATATCAAAACCGCGTTCTTTTAATGTGTTTATAAACTTGGGTTTATATGCCCGAAATCGATTTGTCTGAAGAATTTTTCTAACGCTTTCCCTCTTGCACCCTGTTGAATCACTTATCTTGGTTACACCAGTTTGACCGTGGTCAATAACAGTTAAACAAACATCAAGTTGTGCTGCTTCATCATATTTACTTGCCGCGTGAGGTTTCTTAAAATTATTTTGAACAGATCCAGTTTCTCTAAATTTTGACATTATTCTTGAAACAGTGCTATGCTGCAAATTTTTTTCTGGATGCCTCTCATTAAAAATGGCAGATACTTGCCGGTGAGGCATATTCCTCCACAAATTAAGACAATTTCTATTTTTTCTTGAATGGACAACATTGGTGATAACACTGAAAACTATAACTTGCGAAAATATTCAAATTTATGACATTTCTTTTATTTATTCGGCACTCAAAAATTCGTTTTTTTTTTCATAGCCTACTTATAAAATTCAAAATTGCCTTGATATTTTATTGTGGATAAAAAGAAAATGTGTCTAAATTTTGAACTAATCTGATATCTGGGAATTTTATTATAAGTTTTTTAAACTTCTTAGGTGTATGTACTATAAAAAAAATGGAATATCTGACGTCTATCTGTTAATTTTTAAATTAGGATAACTTTGCACCACCTGTGTCAAATTTTTTTGCCTCTTATTTTAAATTTCGAAAAAAAAATGGCATTCTAGTAAAAAAAAGCTCATACAAACTAAATAAAATATTGAGTATGGTATAAGCAAATAGTTTAATATCCATTAAGCGAACTTACATTAAATAAAAAAAAAGTTAATTAGAAAAAATGGCAAAAAAATCAACTTTGAGCTAGAAAACTGAAACTTTGTATTTAGGCCAAGAATTGTACTAGAAACAACTTTTTCTAATAAAATTTTTTGAAATTCGGTAAAACAATGCCATTTTTCAGCATTTTTTTATTAAAATGTAATTTTTGACAGATACCGAATGACAGACGGTGACATTTGATTATATAATTTTTAGTCTAATTTGAAGCAAAAACGATTGCCCAAATTTAATTTTAACTAACCTCATTAATAAAAAAAAGTTCCATATGGTGCGGACTTTAATGGTGACACTGTATGTGTCACATTCTCTAAAAGAGAAATAAATTCCTATAGCATTTTTACGTAAAAATGGTATGCTTGTCAAGAGTCGCTATAAGTAGCCGTTTTCGGGATATCTTGATCTAAATTAATCGATGCATGTGTTTGTCAAAAAGTGAAACAATTTTAAACACTTTTTTTTTAATCAACTCAGAAACATTTCAAACGGTAACTTTTAAACAGCAATAAACAACGAAACACGAGATATAAAACTAAATCAAAATCACAATAAATGTTGGAAATGTTCACCTCCTTGCTGAATGCACGCATCCAATCTTCTTCTCATTGATTCGCGCACTCTTTGGAAAATTCCTGGAGTATTTTGAATCATTCTACAATAGTTATCTATTCGATTTCTTAATTATTTTTCATGTTGGATGGGTGATGGGTGTCTGGTAAACTAAGGATTTTAGATGTCCCCAAAGAAAGAAATCCAAGCTGTTAAGGTCTGGTGACCTAGAGGGCCATAGTTGAGAACCTCCCCGACCTATCCAACGGTTACCGAAAGTACGATCTAAAAATTCTCGCGCTAGGATGCTAAAATGTGCCGGGGCACCATTATACATAAACCACATTTCATTTCGTGGTCTAAGCGCCACATCTGTCAGTAAAATAGGCAAATCTTCTTCAAGAAAATGACGATATTTCTCCCCGTTTAATTTTCATGGAATAAAGAATTGGCCTATTTAATAATCTCCAAGGATTCCTTCGCGTTAGGAAAGAACTGTTCTTGAAAATATGATTCCTGTATCGCATGGGGGTTTTCCTCTGACACAAATGATTGTTGTGAAAATTGCGTATAGCGTTGCGTGAGAAATTTGCTTCGTCGCTAAACAGGATTTGATTTTTAAATAAAAGATTTTGAATAAGGCATTGGAGAAACCAACGACAGAAGTTGATACGTAATGGAAAATCACGAGAAAGGAGTGCCTGAACTCCTTAAATGTGGTGGGGATATAATAAATTATCAATTAAAACGTTCCATACTAGAACATGAGAAATGTTTAACGTCAGCGCTATTTTTCTGGTGCTTGTTTCCGGTTGTTCTCCTATCAGATTAAGAACTGCTTCTTCGGTTTCTTGAGTTCTTACCGTCCGATGTGCACCCGACAGATGAGTAGCTTTCTCAAACCTTCCTGTTTCCCTCAACCGAGCGTGAATTATTGAAAAAGTTCTTGAAGTAAGAGTTGTGCGGTTCGGATAACGCTCATATGCATTTATGCTAGCAAGTCCGTATGTACGATATATGTCAGTATATTCAGCATTGGTCAAGTTTACCATTTTTTTAACAAATCATCACAATAATAATGAATAAAACTATGCGTAAACACATTATTTTTGACATGACACAAAATAAACATTGCCTAGCCTACTTGATAATTTTATTTTTAAGTTTTCAAAATTGTTTTACTTTTTGACAAACACATGCATCGATTAATTTAAATGAAAATATCTCAAAAACGGCTGCTTGTAGCGACTGTTGACAATCATACCATTTTTACGTAGAAATGATGGAGGAATCGATTTTTCTTCTAGAAAATGTGATGCATACATGCACGAAAAAGTTGTGACTTCCCAAAAGAGAAAAATACTTGTAGGTGGCGCCCCCTACAATTAAGGTCCAAACTAAGATCAAATTTGAAATTCTCATATTAATAAAAAATCTCCACATACCAATTTTCGTCTAAATATAGACATTGTTTTAAAAATTATTTACGAAAAACAAAAATAAAAATAAATTTTTAACACCCTGTATCTTAAAAATGAAGGGTTGCGGACCCAAGCTTATAATATGAGCTTTTCACCTTATAAATAACCGAATAATCGTCCTGTAAAATATCAAACACTTATTAAATAATACCTTGTATATTTTAAGAATAAATTGACTTTGTGCATTCTATCATAATGTGTTAAAATTTACCCTTCTGTAAAATGTCATGCAACAAAAATAAAACACATGTTTAGGCTCTAAATGTGTAAAAAATTTTTTTTTATTTTTTTAAATGCTTTTAAAGTTATTTGCAGTTAAATGTAAAAGTTATAAATTATCAATTTTAAGATTGTAATTATCGGCTATGTTATCGGTCTCGACCATGTAAAAACACTTTCTTAATAAGATAGTATCGGTCTCATAAAGTTAAACCAAAATATTTGATCTAATGATCTCAACCCAGGCAACAGCCAAGGCTGATATTGGTAAAGAGGCAAGAATAGATTACTCGTCAACGCCAACAAATACTCTATCACGGAAAGCAACAACAGAAACAAGAATATTTCCAAAAACATTTTTCTCATACCACTGAAACATTACATACTTAGTACTAAAATGTATGGGTAATAAATGCCTTGTACTGTAATTTTTATAACATTCTTTTGTAATTAATATTATGATGTTTAATAAAAAAAGAAGAAAAAAGTTTAATTCTCAGCATGAAATCCAATTAACATCCAATATTTATTTGTACGAGTATAAAAAAATAATAATTTATTATTAATAAAAATGCGGTAAAATTATTATTATATTAATAAATTCTAGATCCGCATGTGAGATAAGAAGAAACATATCATAAATCAGAAGTGTGTCATTTAAAATTGAAGGTAAGGTTTTTCTTTTAAATTACTTATTATATAAAAACACCTTATTTCCACCTGTCCTTGCAATAAACTAAGGTGGTTTTAACGAACAGCGCGCTATGAAAAATAATTCCCGAACCCTAAACTGTTTCTCGTGCATTTCAATACGTTTCACCATTTAATGGTGAAACGTATACCAATGAAGAACGTAAATATGCAGATCTATGACCTAAAAATATAAACATGGTATTTGTTGCATACCGAAACCGTAGATGTTCCGCCAAACCAAAACATTGCTAGGAGTCTGCTTGAAGATTTTTAGTGTTAACAATAAGGGTATTCAAATTTTAGTTTTTGTTTAATTTTTAGCTAGAGTAAAAAAAAACGATTTAACACGAAATGTGTATAAGTACTTATGTTATATAATAATATTTATTAATCTCAAAATGCAATAATAGGGAACCAAATCAATTGTATAAATACAAATTATGTAATACCTATAGGCATTTAACACATGCAAAGGTCGAATACCTTTAAAAAACCGTTTAAGTGACTTGAATAAAAAAAAACTGAATATCAGCTTTATAGAAACTGAAGTTAGATATGTATAACTTGTTTTAATGAATCGCCTTACTTGAATAATAATAAGATATGCAGCATTGTAACACATTTTTCATAAAACAATTTAAATACACCTATTTATAAATCTGAAAAGTTTATTGAATTAATTCAATTTTGGCAATTTGCAAGTCGTTATTTCATTTTTTATGAAGGCATAAAAATACTTTATAAAGTAAGCATTTCATTCAAACTAATCAATTATGACCCAAAATATCGATTTGCATAAGACATAAATAATTAAAAAAATAAATAAAGGAACCAAGTAAAATTCTCTTTATATTAATTCCTGAAGAACTTGAGCAAAATAACACCAATCTTCAAAACTGATACAAAAAAATCAATGAATAACTATAGACCCATTTTAGTGATAAGTATGTTCTCAAAAAACTACTGATGATACTGATGATTCGAACACACACACACACGCGGAGAGGTGAGCCCATCTGGCGGAAGTCCTTGTGGCCCTGAGCTTATTTGCTCAGAGTCTTAATGACTCCTTCCAGACTTCCTTCCACGTCCCCCTGCGGTCAAGTTCCGCAGGGTCTCAACAAAAAGTACTTATGGTTTATGGTACTTTTACTCTGGCATCTAAGAGAGGGGTGTATTATTGGTTTTGTGAGGTGTATCGGAGGGGGGCTCTGGTGGGTGGGTGGTGCTGCTTGGCGCACCTAGAGAAGTTGGTGACGGGGACGTTTATGACGATACGGGGCATCGATGTCATAATTGGAAGCTTGTCTGATGTTTGGGTGTTCGGGGGCCGAAGTTAGAATCTTCGTGTTTCTCTCGTGGAGAAACTGGGAAAGGGGTGTGTGTTTGATGTCGCGGTGTAGGTCTACGTTACGGATGAACCATGGGATGTCCTTGGCGGCAAATGTAACGATTTTCAAGGGATTGGAGGCGGATAATGTGGGTGGGGGCTGCGTGACCCCACGCCGCTGAAACGTATGTGAGGGCGGGTCTGATGATGGCTTTGATGAGGTGGATTTTGTTTTTGTGGCTTAGGGTGCTGCGGCGGTTGAGGAGGGAGTATAGAAGAGAGTATGTCATTCTGGCTTTATTGAGGTTGTCTTGGATATGGGGCTGCCAGCGGAGGGTTTTGTCTAGGGTGATACCGAGATATTTCACTGAGTCTGACCAGGGAACATCGCGACCATCCAGGATGATCGCGTCGAAGGGTGGTTGCCTTCTGCGGCTAAACTGGATAGTTTGGGTTTTGTCGGGATTGAGGTGAAGTTTCCAATTCACGCAGTAATTGGAAAATTCGTTAGCTGCTGTTTGCAGCTTTCTGGTGACTAGTCGGGGACTCAGTGACCTTACGATGAAGGCGGTGTCATCAGCGTAAAGGGCCAGGGTGCTATCGGGGGGTTTGGGGATGTCGTGAGTGAAAATATTAAACAGATGGGGGGATAGGACTGCTCCTTGTGGGACTCCCGCTTCGAGGGTGCGGGGGGTGGATAGTGACTGTCCGAAGCGGACTCTGATTTTGCGGCCGGCAAGACAGGATTGGATAAGGCGGATCATGTTTGAGGGGTAACCCAGGGCTATCTTCTTGTGAATCAGTCCATCATGCCATACGGTGTCGAAGGCCTTTTCGATGTCGAATGAGATCATCCCGACGAACTGATTCCAGTTGAAGCTCTGAGTTATAAACTCAGTGATTCGAAGGGCTTGGAGTTCACAATTGAGGTTTTCCCGAAAGCCGAACTGTTTGTCCGGGAGGACTTAGCTTTGAGGCGGGTGAGAATTATAACTTCAATGATTTTGGCCATTGAGTTGAGGAGAGATATGAAGCGATAGTTTTGGGGGAAGGTGTGGTCCTTCCCGGGTTTGGGGATCATGATGACAGTGGCTTCTTTCCATTTTTTAGGAAAGTAGGCTAGCCTGAGGGTGGCGTTGGCAATGTTGGACACCACCGGCCAGCTGCTTTTATAGCCGTTCCATTCCTCTGGTATTTTCTAGAAATATCGGGTATCGGAAGTTCAAAAAGCGATAGCATATTTCTCGAATATAGGGGCCATCTATAAGTACAGTTGCAAACTGGCTATAAACTAGTGTAATTTGCTGGTGTTTGCTGTATTACCTGAACTATGAAAATCTGGTAATTTTGCATCACATTAAATTGAATAAGTTAGGATTGGCTTATTAAAATTTAATCAAACTTGGCACATGGGTTTATTATGTCGGCCTCCTCTGGAAATTATAATACAGTTTTTCTCTAAAATTTACAGGGGAGCCAGTATTTAGCCACCTCAAAATTTACATTGGATTTCCTATGTTCAACTAATCCATGTATACTGATAAAGGAAATGGTAAATAAAAAATATGTAATTTAAGGGAATATACCTCACTTTATTTGATAAGGTAAGACAGACAACACAATATATAAAGGTTCTAAACAAAACAATATTAAATATAACATTTTAGGATTAGGATTTCGCACACACCTTATAAAGTTAACAAAATAATCTGAAGTGTATAAAACTAATAATTTTTAGTACAAGATAGGCCTACGTGTATAGTTTTCACTTAAGCTACATTTATATAATATGCACTTAATCTACGTTCTTACATACTTCTAATTTAATATTGACTCTTTAGAGCGACATGGTTTTTTTTCTATAACACCATATAATTGTAACACAGCTAAAAGCATAGAAAATCATAAGATTTTGGTACAAAAGCTTCCAACATGTATTGCCAATTGTACTCTTCTTACATTTTTGCATGTAGTAATCTGATACTGACCTGCAGCATAGACTGAAAGTAAATTCCCACCATTGCTTTCACACGACGCCATATCATTACCATAACTATCGCGCGATAAATGGTCACAATATGGTTTAAATTTTTCACACACAACGATAACTAGCTACCATAAAATATTGTGAACTTTAATTAAAAATTGGCGTTGCCACCTGTAATATGATTAAGACCAGTATACTATTAGCGCTGATTCTTAATCGACGGAGAAAAGTTAAACAAAGGGAGACTCGACGCAAATAGCGACGTCCTTGGGTTCATCCCTTGTTACAGACAAGATATGTAAATGGTGCCTTGCATACGCTTTCCGAAAAATTACTTCAACATGAAGAAATTTTTTAAAATTATGTCCGAATGAGCCCAGCAATTTTCTATTGCTTGGTATTTTCTATCAAAAACTGATGTACCTCTTTCTTTAATTAATTCAATAAAACCTAAAGGGTCATATGAATATTTTACTATTTGCTTGACCATTTTTACATATACACTGTGGGCCAAATTTATTTGGAACCCAATTTCACTCTGAATAACTTTTGTTATATTTGTCGGATTTTGGTGGTATTTTCTGTGAATATTAAAGGGGCCTTTCCTTAATTGTAGAACAAATATCCAATCACTATGTATAGGGGGAGCCAAGTAATAAGAAATATTTGTAATCATTGCATTTGGGGCTGTTGCAAAATTAGATGGTTTACTCTAAAACTACAAAAATTATTTGAAATTATTAAGAGACTATCGGAAAAGAGCCTCTGAAAAAATTGTTCTAGAAACTTTAGGTTTTGTATTAAAAACATATTTTTTTTTTCGAAAACTTTATTAAATAATATTACCATACAGCCTTATTAAATATCAAGTTAACAGAGCAAAAATACGTAAATAATTGGATGTCGAGTTACCTATGAAACAAAAAAAAAATGCCGTTGGATCCCTTGACAACAGTATGTAAATATTAGTAACTTGACAGTGTGTTAAATTTATTTCAAAATGGTGTACTCGTATTTGTCATTTGAAGATAAAATCTTAATTTTGTCTCTAAGAGTCAAAGGTTATGGTGCAAAAAAGATTACTAAAAGTTACCCAGAGCGTTATTGGAAATTAAGTACCGTTAGTTATTTTCTACGGCATTTACTCGAGACCAATGGTTCATTCCAAATGAAGCCTGGAAGAGGAAGAAAGAAGACTGGTAAAAGTATCGAAAACGTTGAAAGAGTTAGGGCAATTCTTAATGCTGTCGAACCCGGTAATACGATAAGTTCAAGAAAAATAACAAAAACGACTAATATTAAAAGATCATCGGTAAGAAGAATTATTAAAATTGATTTGAAGTATCGACCCTTTAAAAAAATATACTGTCACAAATTTTCAAAGGATGTTAAGAATAAAAGAGTAGAAAGATGTCAAGCATTGTTAAGAAGATTTAGACGACGCGATGATATTGAAAGAATTTGGTTCTCAGATGAAAAAGTTTTTTCTTTGCGCCAGCCAAAAAATTCTCAGAACAACAGAGTATATTCTAATGTACAAAGAAAATCAGAGATACCACTGGAACATCTTCTGGTTCCCAGAGATCATTTTTCTAAGTCAGTTATGGTTTCTCTGGCTGTATCGATGCTAGGAGAAACTGAAATTTATTTTATTGGCTCTGGAGTAAAAATTAATTCCGAAGTTTATCAACGGGACATTTTAGAAGGTATGCTTCGAGAAATAGAAATAGTTAGCGACAACTACACATTCCAGCAAGATGGCGCACCAAGCCATACGTCAAGAAGTACTGTAAGATACCTGCAGGAAAATTGTCCTGATTTTATTGAACCAAACATGTGGCCTCCAAATAGCCCGGAGTTAAACCCCGTCGACTTTAACATTTGGGGGACATGAGAGGGAAAAGTTTATAAAAATACTCGGATTAATACGATTGATCAGCTTAAAGAGAGAATAGTCTACTGTTGGCAACAATATAATCAATAAATTATTAATAACTCAACTGGACAATGGCGCCGAAGACTTCAAGCTGTTGTAGATAATCAAGGTGGTCATATTCACAATAATTTCTTGTAAACTTATTGAAAAATATTTTTTTTTTATTACATTTTTGCTCTGTTAATTTGATATTTAATAAAGCTGTATGGTAATATTATTTAATAAAGTTCTCGAAAAAAAATACGTTTTTAATACAAAACCTAAAGTTTCTAGAACAATTTTTTCAGAGACTCTTTTCCGATAGTCTCTTAATAATTTCAAATAATTTTTGTAGTTTTAGAGTAAACCATTTAATTTTGCAACAGCCCCAAAGGCAATGATTACAAATATTTCTTATTACTTGGCTCCCCCTGTACATAGTGACTGGATATTTGTTCTACAATTAAGGAAAGGCCCCTTTAATATTCACAGAAAATACCACCAAAATCCGACAAATATAACAAAAGTTATTCAGAGTGAAATTGGGTTCCACATAAATTGGGCCCACAGTGTATGTATGCAACGGTGCTGAGTGATACTGAACAAATTGCGACGTGTGGAAGCCTGCGTAACCGTTCACTATCGATAGAAACAAATCGTGCATCAGCGTTACCATAGGTTTTATGGTATCGCCTACGTATGAAAATGGTTGAACAAAAACACCAACATTTGATGTAAAGCCATACTGCGACCATTTATCGAGCGATATTTGTGGTACTGATATGGCGCCGTGTGAAAACAGCCTCAGTTCAGAAAGAAAAGAAGAAAAACATGGCTAGTTTAAGAGGTAAATCGTAAATTAATTAACCAAGAAAATTGCGATTATTAAAGCACATTTCTTAGAATTACTTGTATTCCTAAGTTGGTACTAGTTGATGACAAATTATACAAAAACGCTATGGTGTAAGTTTCTTTGTCAACTACATATTTGAATTTGAATGATAATCATTAATTGACTGTTTGACATCCTCATTTTAGGTTAACTTGCAATTTGAAAACGTACTTTAGCTGACAGAACAGAAATAAACTTCCTTTTTATGGCATATAATTAGAGCATAGATTTGAGGAAACTGGATCTGTACGCAAGAAGAAATGTACATAGGTAAGGGTTTTGGATTAGGCTCGCTAGGTTAACGCAGTCAATTTTATTGAAGATCTAGTGTCTTCTATTCCGAAAATCCCCAAGCTGACAAATATTTCTAGCGGTTCTGTGCACAAGATTTTAAAAAGGAATAAGTTCTTCTCTTACAACATTTTACCCGAACTCAACTAAGACTATTACGACAGAAGCATCGAATTTTGTGAAGTAAGGTGCCAAGAGATTGAGGAAGACCGTACATTTATCAAACATACTTTCTTCTTGAATCGGCTTGTTAACAAACGCAATTTTAGATATTGGGGTAATCTTTTGGAAAATATGATTGACATTGATCTATTGTGCAATATTTCGAAAATCAAGTGACCCCTGGAACACAATAAAGAAAATTTGCATTTTCAGTAAGAATGAGCTCCTCCCCTCTAAGCAGTAATAGTTAGAGAGTGGCTTAATCATCCCATGTCAAATGGATCGGCATTCGATGTGCATTACAGTGGACAGCAAGATCTCCCGATTAGACTCCACTTAATTTTTTCCATTGTGAACCAACCTGAAATCTTAAATATTTAGAATCCTGCATGAAACTATTTAAGACCTCAAAAATAGAATAATACTGGAATGCAGACGCATCACCAAATAAACTTGTCCGTGAAGAATTTCAAAATAGACTTTAATATTGTCTTGCCAATAACGGCGCACCTTTTGAACATTTGATAAAATAATTTGTTCAAACTAAATACATCGCAAACCGATTTCTTGGAACAGTTCAATAGGCAATTTTATACCATTTGCACTGAGTAGGTGGTGCCACCTGATATTTCAAAGTGAGTTTAGCTGGGGTTAATGATGAAACTCTATCAAATAACGTGCAACTAAATTTTGCCCTCGATATTAACATGAAGTGTTTTTTTGTCAAATCTGATTTCCCTTAAAATACAGTATGTCTCACTTTCATGACTCTCATATTATAGCTCCGGCGTTTAATAAATTTGGGTCGACAAACAAACGCCTAATAACAATTCAACATTACTTTGAAGTTTGAGTGACATTTCACATTATTTAGGTGTTTGCACAAATTTGTACTGAAAAAAGCGAAAAGTTTAATTCTTTTCTATAACGTCAACACCAAGAACACCATATATTTACAAGTAAAAGTTATGATATTATTTTATAGTTAAAATTATGCCTAATATATTTTAATCGAAAATTAGGTCCATTTTCCTTCATAACCACGAACGCCACTGGTGGAGTTTAAAATATTCTATCGTGTCACAACCTCCTAATAGGTAAATCCACCCAAATTTTTCAAAAATCGCATTGTTAATGAATATGGTAATGAAAAGTGAGACATACTGTATATTTATTAGGCTGGTTCGTTATTAAATGGAAACCCTGTACATTTTTGTTATTATTGAAAAATTTTAAAAATGTTTTGTTCAGAATTTAATAAAATATCTACTACATAGATTGGTTCAGGTTAGATATCATGCAAACGAATTTACCCCAGTGATGTTCGTTATTGATTAAGGGAATTAAATAGGATACTTATAAATGTTTAATAATGAGTTCAAATAGCAATACAAATTTGCAATTAACAGCCATTTAACAAATATTTTTTCACTACTATTATTCTCTAACAGCGAGCATTTATTTTGCAACAGACCATTCTTAATAACTTATTTTAGGAGCTTTTCAATTAAACAGAGCCTGTATTAAGAAAATAAATCCTGTTTCAGAAAAACATTTTAGTTTATCAATTTTCTACCAGCTTTTATAGACTAAAATTAACTATCCCAGTCCAAAAATAGACAATCCAGAAAAGCTTTAAATAAAATATTAGCATTGATCACAGAATACTCAATACCGAATGCATTAGTCCTAATATAGGATAATTATTTAACGAAGACCTTTGCCTTTTCACGGTAGAGACTGGCGAAATTTATGTTAAATATAGAATGTTGTAAAATAATGCTATGACCGTGTCCAGCTAATTTTTTTAAGCTTTCTATTCTATATACAAGTTGTCTAATAAATATCACATTAAAATGGCGAACAAATTAAAGCTTTAACCACTCAATTTAGTGTGCAAAGATTAATTCAATAACCTTCTTTTTTTACAACTGCAATTTTAGATTTTTAATTTGCACAAGGAAACAAAAGGCTGCTAAGCCGTTTGACAATATGATTTTGAACTAAATTCTTTTTAAGATGGATCCTTTAAGTAGAAAAATATGATCTTACGCGGTTGTGTTTGTCTGTAACTTATGCCTAATCTTTGTGCTCAAAATCAAATTATCTGGTAACAATTTAATGCATTTTGCATAAATAATGTGTTTCTAATGGAATATTTTTTTTTTGTAAAATTGTTCCATTCTTGCCTAGGCTGTACAGTCGTGCTCTATATAAAATATCGCAACGTCTTATTATCCACGACTGTGCACAGTAGAAAACATAATATCTACAATCATTATATTTGCATGGATGCACCTATAAATTGACTACGATATACTTAGTGGCGACACGTGAAAAATTAAATTATTCTACCAAAACTTTTGTCTTTCTTTATATTTTCACCCTTCTGTTAAGAATTATTACTTGTCTGTTTATACTTATTAAAATCATTACATAGGGTGTTTCATTAAGAGCCCATCATCGTAAGCCCTGACCGACACACAACCGACCATACAGCAATGTAAATTAAATGGGGTTTCTTGTGCTCAACTGTCAACGAATTTTAAAAAAATGGTAAATTATTTAGCTTCGGTTAAAAGGATATTAAAAGGCAATCCTACTTGCGAGTTTTAACATTTTGCAGATTTTTTATTAAGGACTTACATGTGGAGAGAATCATGCATAAAGTTGCAATTGTAACAGCGATATATTCACTCCTACAATAAAATGTCCATTTGACATTTGCATTTTTATCACTTTGACATCGATAAAAAAGCTGCATCCTTTTTTATCATATATAATATTACAACAGAAAAAATTTTGTCGGCAAAGTTTTCGAAAGGTATGAAAGTTTGTTGCTTGGCAATTTCGCGAATGACATTTTTGACAAAATCACGAGCCGTGAGGAGAGTGATTTTGTCGAACATGTCATGAGCGAAATTGCCCAAAAGCAACAAACTTGAAAAAAACCTTAAGAACAATTTTGCTTACACAATTTTTTCTCGAGTGGTATTCGACATGACTACTTCATTAGAAAAAAGACAAAAAACAATAAAATTATATTCTCCGGCACTGCCTTTTTAATTTCTGTAATGGATTGTATTCCAAATCTGTTTTTTTCCTCAGAAATACTTATTTTTGAGCTGAACTAAGCTGACGTTCGTTAAAAAGAAATAATACAATTACATTTTAAATAATTAACAGAACCATGGTAACCAAATCTCTTTCGATCAAATATTAAAATTTTGTCGCTGTAAAAATCACATGTGAATTTTGTCCAGGTAGGTGTAGGTAGTAATTTTGCCAGTAGAAAACAGGCCGTTGCTATGACATTTTGCCAGTGTAAAACATTCTAGTGAAATAGTCGCGATAAAACCCTCTCCAGCTAAAAATTAAATGGTAAAAACTTCTCTAACTGAAAATCGAGTAGCTTTTCTTTTTCATTGCTCGGCAACCTGACGTATTGTTACAAATTAATTTGATGCTGTCAAACATTTTTTAGAGAAGGATTATTTTTTCCTACGAGCGTGCGCAAAGTAGCACTTTGAGCACGCATTTTCGTGTGCAAAGTTACACTTTTCCGCACTAGTGCGGCTAAGATTTTTATCCGCACCGGGTGCGGAAAAGTAGTATTCAAAAATCTCCTTGGCAGGGAATATTTATATTTACTTTAGTAGCTGTAGACAATTTTATGCAATGTGCGAAGCCGTTGCAAGTGTATTCTCTTTTACCTTTTAATCGTAATTCACGATATTCGTATTTCAGCCTAAAACGAAAAAAATTTTTATTTTTTAAGTACCTCGTATAGTGATAAATTATTATAATATTGCCAAGCAACAATAAATGTACATGTTGATTTTGGCACATGATGTCAGATTTTTCCTCCGTTTCTATGTCAACAAGAATCTACAAACACCGACACTTTTCTTTCCATCAAATCCTCAAAAACTATGAACGCTGTTAAAATGAGCAGCTCTGACGAGGAGCTACCAGATTCCATTCTAGAGGCCGCAAACTCTGCAAATTTAAATTTATTGCCCGCTAAATCCCAAGAAAATACGAGAAGCAATATAAACAATTTGAATACTGGTGCCGCAACAAAGGGACAAATAGTTTTAAGGAGGAGGTCGTCTTAGCGTATTTTGCAGATTTACGAAAATCAGTTCAGCCAAATACTTTATGGAGTAAGTACTCTATGTTAAAAAGTGTCCTTAAAATCAAAATAAACTTGGATTGAAGTCAATATTTGAAGCTAACATTGTTTCTAAAAAAGCAAAATGTGGGATATCGTCCGAAAAAGACCAACATTTTTGACAAAATTGAAGTTTCCAGATTTATGGAAGAAGCACCTGATCAAATTGACCTTCTAATAAAAGTCGCCACCATTTTTGGGTTGGCCGGTGCTTGCAGGCGCGATGAGCTTTGCAAGATAATGGTTGATCACATAGAGAATAAAGGAAATTTGATGGTCGTGCCAATTCCTGACAGTAAAAACAATAATTTAAGAATCTTTGTAGTATCTAATGAAACAAATAAGGGATATTATTTACAACTCTATCATAAATATGCAAATTTGCGAAAACCATCCAGTCCGCACAAGCGCTTTTTTGTGCAGTATCGACAAGGAACATGCGGTACTCAATGTATTGGAATAAATTCATTCGGTAAGATGCCTTCGGAAATAGCTGCATATCTACAATTGAAAAATCCAAAGCATTATACAGGACATAGTTTCCGTCGTTCATCGGCTACCATGTTGGCCGATTCTGGAGCAGGAATCACTAATGTCAAGCGACTCGGAGGCTGGAAATCGACGACTGTCGCCGAGAGCTACATTGAAGATTCGACAAATCAAAAAAAGGACATGTCGAATAAAATATTGGTCACGAACAACTGCCCTTCTTCATCAAGCTACATAAATCCTTCTGAGTTAACACCTTCATCGACCTATTTGAACAAATGTCCTTCCACGCCAAGTCAGTGCTCATCAAGCCATACCATAAACCACCCACTGAATGAACTTACTGCATCGGCTATCAATTTGCATAATGTCAGCAATTGCTCTTTTGTTATAAATGTTATAAACAAATAATTTAGTTTCCTATTATTATTTTTTATTGTTATGTAATTTTTGAATTTTCTATTAATATTTTTGTTGTTATGAAATTTTTAGCTGTACTTACTATACCTAGTTATTTTTTTAAAGTTAAATTAAAAATTATTGAATAAATTATCATATTTTTATTTTTGTTGTTATCTGATATGAAGCTCGTAGGAAAAATGTTGTTCCTAACACGTGCGCAAAGTGCTTTTCCGCACGCAAGAATTTATCCGAACTCCGCTACCCGTCGTTCGTCCAACTATACTTGCGTGCGGAAAAGTATCACTTTGCGCACTTGTTAGGAAAATAACTATTTTTAGTATCTATTCATGCCAAAATTCGTGAATTTCTTTAGCTAAAAATCACTCGATCTTTTTTTTAGGATCGGATAAACTTTTATTTTTTAAACTCAACTCATTTCTTTTGTTCTCGTTAAATTTCTAAGCGATCTAGTTTTCGTAAAAAATATAAAAGTTTATCCGATAAAAAAAAGGTCTTGTGGTTTTACGCATGATAAATATATTACTGCATACGTTTCGAACGCGAAAGTCGAATAGAAAAATCTGCAACATGTTAAAACTCGCATATAGAGTTGCCTTTCAACATCCTTTTAGCGACAGCTAAATAATTTACCAGTTTTCTCGAAACTCGTTCACAGCTGAGCGCGAGAAACCCCATTTAATTTACATTGCTGTATGGTGGGTTGCGTGCCGGTCAGGGATTACGGTGATGGCCTTTTAAGGGTGGCCGCCGGCCATATCTCGGAAACTACTGGGCATAGAAACTCGGGAAAAAAAAATCATGACTAGAGTGGCTATCAGAATATCCTGGAAATAATTTTTCAGTTCCGCATTTTGACGCCAGAGGGCACAATTGAAAAGTATACAGGGTGTTTCAGAAGAACGGTACGTAACTTAAGGGGATGATTCCTTATGATGATCTGAGAGAAAAAGTTCATATGAACATGTGTCCGAAGTTGCCCTGTTTTTGATATACAGGGTGTTAAAGTTTGAAAACATTTTTATTTTTTTTATTTTTTTAAATATCTTTTTCTCGAGTTTATTTAAATTTGCTACCGTTGTTTATTAATTAATGTTGGTTTAAATTGGGAATTGCTCCAGAAATAAACGGATTTTGGCATAATTTTTTTGAAAGGTTTGAAACCTGAGAAACCAATATTACAAAAGTTTTTCATATGGAGCGAGAATTCTGCTGCTCACTGTATGATTTGGACTAGTCCTATAGTCCTAAGCCTAGAAAATAAAGTGTCAAGGGAGGCATATATAACAAATGAAAACTCATTACTACCAACCTATACACCTAGGAAACTGTGAAAACAAGTATCTTTTTACAATTACTCTCAAACGAACGAAGATACCGAACTGCGGTTTTCACGTTTTTTTTTGCAAATTTAATCTACTTTTTGCATATAGTATCATAACTATACCATATGATTTAAGTTTCGGAATAAAAAAAATCTGTTATTATTGCAACTTGCGCCCTCTAGCAATTATATTGGAAACTATCGTACACGACTGGAGACGATAATTAAAAGTACTTACATTTCTCTTTTAAGCAAGCTCAAGATTACCAAAATCGGATAAGGCGCTTAGAAGTTACAGCGGTTTAAATGATTACACTTTCAGTAGCTTCCCTCACTCTTATCAAGTTCGGTACGCCAATTAACCTTAGACTAAAATTATTCAAAATTGTCCAAGCTTTCTACCAAAGGTACACCTTTATTTATATTTCGGAGAAGTTTAGACTTTTAATATTTACTTTTTAATTGTTTTCATTATGGCAAAATGCCGAACACAAAAATAATTTCCAGGATTTTCTCATTGCCACTATAGTAAAGATTTTTCCCCCTGAATTACTATGCCCAGTAGTCTCCGAAATATTTCCGGTAGTCACTCTTAATGAAACACCCTGTATAGAAGAATTTAATTAAATATACTGAACCATGTTAAATAAATCCCAAAGAAGATATCTTTTCTGGCAACTTATGCTCAATTTTAAACATAATTTTGTTGTATAATAATAATTCTTATTGGCAGTTTTAAAAATATTATTATTCCCACCGCCTTTAATACCTAACGAGTCGCTACTGGATATAAACCTGTTTTACCTAGTTACTGGAATACTGGACTTAACAGAAATCCCTTGTATGATATGTAGTTCTGTATAATATGATATGTTTTAATTGTGGACTAAGCTATTTGGCGAATTTAGTTACAAATACTTTTTGTAACAATTTTGTTCACAAAAATATATACTTTGGATAGTAAAGCAATAGTTACTTTTTAACTCTACAAAGGGTAGCTGGTTAGCTATTTGTGACTTATCATCTAAAAAAATGCATTTAAATATCTAAGTGTATTTGACATAATGATTAATGATGTATCAGTATACTTCTTTATTTTAATGGTATATATCCTTATTTAATTTAATTGTAGTTTCACAAAATATTTCTTTAAATACAGGGCAACTCACGGTGAATGGCGTTAGAAGTTTATAGCGGACCAGTCAAAAAGACAATGCACAAATTTAGACTTTTGAATAAAAGAACACGCTCTAGCCTGCTAAAATATTTACTATTTTAATAAGTTATTAATTTAATACCCACTATATTAATATTTTTCTAGCGGTATATTAACAACCGTCCTTATTATTTCCCTATACGCTTTTGATGGTTTAAATAATTTTCACTTTTTCTTAAATGACCTGCACTAAATGCTGATAGTTTTGATCTCTGAGATACTAAGACCCTGAAACTGGTTTTGGAGTTAGGCAATACCCGAAGGCTTTTTACGCTATGACCAAATCTTAGTTGCTATATTCAGGGTGGTCTAAAAATACATGTATTTTGGTTACTTGAAAAAAATGTCTAAACTACAGAACCAATAAATCATGGGAGTTTAAAGTAATGTAATCAAATTAGCGATAATTAGGTGGTAAGGTAGAATACATTAGATCGAAGTGTTTAATGGTGGAAAATTGTAGGGAAGGGTGTCCAAGATAATATAATAAAAGTTCCATCCAATCTGGCAATGGCAAGTTGCAAAAGAACAACCGTCATTTTTAACTTTTCTCAAGTTTCTGTACATATTTGAAAGACTTTAAGTTTTTTCGAAAGTTTTCTAGAAACCTTTTTAGCGGACGATAAAAAACTAAATCTAACTAGGTATTTGCCTAAGCTCAGTTTAAAGCAATGACAAATATATACATTATCAACTAAAAATTAAAACGTTAAAAGCTGTTTTTAGCTCTGTCTAGTACTCTGGTTAAAAGAGTATAATCATAGGCATCGTAACTATAGATCCGACACGCCATTCATAAATGCTATAAAATTGTGATGCCAAAATCGTTTGTGGGCGAGACGCTGTGAGGAGCTAGGTGGAGCCGAGAGTGGGGATTACGCTGACTTTACATATGCATGCGACAAAACTCCAGGAAAACAACATCCGCTATGGCGAGTATTGTCGAGTCGATGCGGCTGGCCACGAAAATGATGAAATCTGGGCGGATCCGTTATTGCTGCGTTGCCATACTACAGATTTTTTACAAGGTTTTAGGCAATGTTATATATTTCCCACATCATGTTAATCTAGTTAATCATAGAAGTTAATACTTTTATAAGAGTCAGCCCAGAAAACTACGTTTTCTGTGGCGTAAGTCTGGCAAACCAAGTGGATGGGAGCAGTATGTTGATTTACTTTACACTGGAATACAATGATGACATCACGTTTATTTGTTATTGTTCGGTCTAATAGTTACGATGTCTATGAGTATAATCCCTTTAAAAAAAGTACATAGATAGTAAGTGTACACGAACAGACAAAATCAAGAACATTTCCCAAATGGGCAATAATATCAAAATTGACAAAAAAAAATGTTCATATAACCCTATACAACTATTCAACGGAATAATTTGTTCTAACAAAACCTCTGAACTTATAAGGAATTTTATTTGAATTTGAATTATCACCGTATCCGCTGTCTCTCTTTAAAGTTGGCGTTTAAGAAAAGTTAGAAAAAGTCTTCTATTTAAAGAACTAGATATTTTAAGCCCTACGATTTCACAAGTTGAGCAGAATTCAATTTATGTCATAGATGGCGGTCTCTTCCTGCACAAAGTGATGTAACAACCTGTTGATTTCCACTAGATATGTAACCAATATACAAACTATGCTAAACACGTTTATACTTAAAATTCCGTTGTTGTTTTTGATGGGTATAATTCAAATTCATTTTCAACTAAAGAATGTGACAACTGATAAGATGTGGAATCTAAGTCAAATTGGAAAATACAGTGACTGCTTCTCAAGAAGATCTGTTAAGAAATAATAATAACAAACAGAAGCTCATCGATCTTCCCTTTCGGATAGCAACAGGTATTAGGGTTGTACGGGCTGAAAGCGACGCGGACTATTTATTAGTGAAAACCGCAATTGAACTCTCCTAACATGCAATTGCTTCCACCGGGCTGCCAAAGCGGATAGGGTGAGAAATATAACTGACCTTCGAGCAAAATTAGGACATATTTTACTTTATTTAACTCAATAAAATAATTTTAATTTTATTAATTTTTAGATTTTTTTAAGTTTATCTGCGAAATTCAAAATTCTGTTTTACGGTTATAAATAAAATTTGTTTTGGATTAATGAATTTAAGGATTTCTTTACATCACAGATTATTTCGATATAAAAAATATCGATAAGGTTATTAGAAATAAACTATTGCAACAGCTGGCATCCAAGTGTAAACGAATTTTTTGAATTATTGCTCCCAATTCTCAGAAAAACAAAAGAATATTTCTAGTTGTGTTCAACAGAAGTCAGTTTTACTTTAATGAAGCTATTAGAAAGGAAAAATATGGAAATTTTTATTTCGGTAAAAAAATATTTAGAAAAAAATTCGATTTTAGGGGTTTTCAAGTAGATATCCCAAACATTGTATATAAGGTTCTAATCGAATTCTAAACACTTTTTATTCTTGGAATTTGTTCGATATCTCATCAACTAATCTGATTTCTGATGATTTCATATTCGTTTCTTCAATTTTCCCGCCATACCAGTGGTCACATGACGTATTCCAAAATCGATTTTAAGGTTATGGAACATGCATATCCGATCCCCCAGAAAAGATTTTTCGATATTCCGCTAATAACATTTTTTCCCATATGTTGGGAACTCTTTGCCGGTCACTGTATAATTCACTGCAATTACTTATATAAATTTTGAGAAAAGGTATTGTCTCATAATTTTTTTCTTAATTTCCGAGAGCAAAAAAAGATTATATGCTGCAAATATCTCGAAAATGGTCGTTGATAGATAAAGGAAAATATTAAGGAAATTTGCTAAGAAACTACTAGGGATTACAAAAAACGTTACTATAGAGGGTGTTTCGTTTAAAATAGAAAGTTGCTACTACTTTCTAGTAGAGGAAGCAACATCGCATTGTCGAAAATACTTTAGCAAATTTTTGGTTGTTGACTGGCTCGTCATAAACGTCAAATACGCTATCTACCATGAATCCCTCTTCGCATACATAATGTGCATGAGCAAACCCTGTAAAAATTTCAAGATTCTACAGTTTTTTGTATGTTTCTGCACTGCTTATTCAACAATTTCTATGTGAGGAAACCTGTATAAGTTCTAAAGGTATATATAAAAAATTTATTAGCTATCATAAGACATTTGCCACTAAAATGCCTCATCTAGACAAATATAAAGATTTCTACTGACACCAATGGCCAAAATAACAATCACGATATTTTTAAAGGCCGAATAACTACTTGCTTTATGGTGCTTGGAAATCTCCCGAAATAAAACACTTTTTAACATCAAACATTAAGCCTATATCTCTTAAAGCTTGTAATTTCTATGGACACAAAACATTTATTTTCTAGTACCTATGTCTTTTTTTAAAAAAGTATAGCATATTTTACTTTAGTTATATTTAAATTTTTTGTTACAGCATTACTATCATTACCAAATAAGATTAATTTGCACAGGTTCGGGCAAAAAAATTGTACAAGTAGCACGTTCTAATCATATAAGCAAATACATTGTATCTAATAATGTATTGCATTACAGTACATTATACCAACACATATTACATATTACATTATATAAGCTGTTGAATTGTTAGCTACCTATATGTTTTTTTTACCGTGTCTGTACCGCCAATAAGATTTTTGTAAATATACGGCCCATTCTTGACCAAAAGACGAAGGAGCCACTAACACTAAATATTGTTAATAATATTCATAAGAGTGTACACATTGGTTTCTTCTGTCTGGAATAAAAAGCAACTGGAAAAATAGAAATGTATAAATGTGCCAAATATACCTATAAAAGATTTTTATTTATTTAAATATCTTCAAATAGGATATATGCTAATTAATTTAACAAAAAAAACGTTCAAATTGAAATATTTAAAAGAGCTGTGGTTCAGATTTGGGTCAAAGCTAATGTTCAGAAAGAGAAAAAAGGTCCCTTTAGGTAAAGTAGAACGCGAGATTCTCTAAAAATTTAGGTATCACACTAAATAGACACTGTCATTGATTCATTTTTTTAGATAGAAAAGCGTTTTTCTTAGGTTAAGGGCATTGGAAAATAAATGTGGCTTTGTGTAAATTATTTTTGTTTCCAAGAAGGAAATTTCTCTAAAAAATAGGTTTCCTGAGTTTTTCTGTTAGGTTAAGCCGTTCTTAAGCAGACAATTAAAATACTTCTCCTTTGCCAGATTAAGATACTTCTCCTTTGCCAACGTTTTAAATTAATTTGATAGATATCAAGGACATGTGTTAAAGGTACATTTTTGAGGCAAGCATTTGAAACTTTTGTTGAAATGAAATTGAAAATGTTGAATAAATTGGAAGCACATAGTTTTAAATAGCATTTCACTTTCAACGGTAGTGTCTTAAAGTAATTTAAGGCTACTTGAAGGTGTCAAAAATGGCATTTTTTACACGTTTGTAATAAAAGTATTCCAGAAAACGCTTGTAAAGAAGTTCTTTTAACTATTTTTTGAAAACTGTTTGTTCTAGGTTTCTTAAATGCCCTGTATCTCGGAAAAGACGCATTTGAGGACAAAAGTCCTCTATGAATCATAAATAAAATATCGCACCCTTAATCAGTGGCATAGCTAAAAAACCACAGTTCTCTAGAATCTGCAGAAAACTGTTTCATAATTGCAAATGTCCTAGTTTTTCCCAAATATATTAAGCTTAGTGGCGTGTTTACCATGGAAGCTAGGGAAGCACAGCTTCCCCTAAACGATTTACTTAAAAAAACTAATAATCCAATACAATCCTACTAGAACTTACAATTAATTTTTAAAATTGTCCTAAATTTTATTTGTAAATCGGGCGAATCCGACCGCATTTTCATAAAGTACCCTTGATCAGAGAACTCCATATGCTATCTAGTTCTACTTCACGGTGATGCCCGATTGATTTCGAGACATACCGACGCGCTATTCGCGCCGCGCCGCCGGATTGCGGGAAGCGATTGGAAAGCAGCGTATTGCCGTATATTGTTTTACTGTATCGAACAAATTAGAGTGGCGCGTGTTTAGGCGAAATTTAAAACCGTGCATAAATATTGGGAAAAGTACGCTGTTTTCAAACAGATTATTATTTTAATTATGGATCCTGTTGCTAGTTCAAGTTCGGCTGAAAGTAAAAATAGACTTTTGTGTGAGTGTATTGTGTGTCAGATAGTGGTAAAAGGATTTTCCACTTATATTTTTGAGGAAAAAAAACAAATTATTTCCAATGATAGGCCCACTCCATCTATTCCTAATTTAACAAAAAAAAAACTAAACTTTATATAAGACATTTTCAAAAAGAATCATATAAAACTTGTGAATGGCTAACTGGTTGTGAAAATAAGTCTCTTCTGTTTGGCTGGCCATGCCTCTTATTTTCTAGTGAAAAGAATTTGTGGAATAAAAATGGATTTTCGGATTTAAATAATCTACATAAATTAATTAAAAGACACGGGTCTAGTAAGTCGCATTTACAGGCAATTATTAAAGAAAAAACTTTTGGTAATATAAGAATAGAACACGCATTAGACAACCAACTAAAAATTGCTTCTGAAAAACATAACCAGGAAGTAGTAAAAAATTCGAAATATCATCCCCGATGGGCCAAAAATTTCTAATTTTTTGTTATTAAAATATTTAAAAATATATTTTAAATTGATGTACTTTATATGCGTAATAATTTGCCAAGATTTACCCAAAAAAGGGCGTGGCACCCCAAAAATTTTCGTCTGCGGCGCAAGAAAGACCGCCTTCGCCACGAAAAAAAGCACCTTCGGCGCAACTATTTCGGCGGCCCTGGTTACAGCTTCCCATTGTATTAAAGTACGGACACGCCACTGATTAAGCTTACGAAAAAGTGCGATATATTACTAGGTAAATTGTTGTTTATAGAATAATATGGTTTAGGTACTTTGATTTTAAAATGTAATTTTATTTACTTTTAATAAAAGTTTAACTCACTAAAGTATTAAAAATATTAAAATTCATACGCATTTTTAACAAATATGTCAATTAATGACTACAAGTTTAATTACAATTTAGGAATCATTTTGACATAGTGCTGATTTTTAATATATGGTAAAATAATATTAAGTTGGAATGTCAATCAATATAAGCGGATTATGTGTAATGATTTTATTGTCACCCGATTGAACGTATTTCCTGTCTAAAATCACTAAACAAAAAGTTGTTAAATTAGTTTCAATTGTATCAGATAGTTTAGCCAGTTTTAGGTCTGTCTTTATACACTTCTACCTTTCTGTTGGCTTTAAGGATATTTGTTCTAAGATCCACTGATAAAATTATAGATATAAAAGTGAATATAAAGTTCTGAATACAGAGTGAACAAATAAATATTTTATTATCATATCTCTACATCTGCAGTAAAAATTTTGCAAGCAATCAAGTTTGTTATTCTGTTTTAGAAGGACACTATTCGAAAAAGCCCTTATTTGAAAAATTTGTTTACTCTGTACATTAAATATTTCAGGCACTAATCTAACACAGGCACAAGAATACAGACTGATAAAAAGGCTGCCATACCTTACTTTGCCTATACAGTAGACACTAGTGACTATTAAACAGCACTTAAATTGATGGCACTATTGCGATTTTAAAAAAACTGGGTCACGCAATTTTACTTCAATCTCCTAGGCTATCACAAAAATTTTAGCTTTGATATCAAACACTACAAACGACCCAACCTGCAGTGACCCTGCAAATTGGGTAGTGTGTAGGTATGACGGACCGCCGAAATCTAGAAGAGAGGTAGGTTGAGGTGACCATCCGATCTTCCGACTCCCAATTACAATGCCTTGATGCAAGTCTAATCATGCAGGAATGTTTGGTTGATTTTTATCTATCTTTCGTTACTCTAGAGTTATACTGTTGTATGTGCAGTGAGCCTAGTATCAAGAAAAACGAAAAACAGAACTATGTTCATTGTAAATCTGGCGTTAAAAAGGATACATTCTTAAGACAAAGACATACGTTAGATGTTGCTTTAAGAAACTAAGACTTGGGTAAAAAACCCCAAAAACGTTTTTATTTTCGAAAATGTATGTATTGTAAAAGAACATACAACTGTATATACATATATATATATTTGGCTTAAAAAAAATAATAGTACAAGTTCATATAACATTTTTTCGAAAACTCAAATATAATGGAATTACAGGGTGTCAAAATTTGTTTCTTAAAATCATTTTTCCTTTATAACTTTTTTGCTAGCTAGATAATCCTTATCAAATATGGCACGCTTATTACTACTATCCTTATGCATTATTGCTCCAAATTTGACATAAATCTTTTAATCCCAAGGGGTCCTATTGGCCCCTACCATTAAGATAATGCCTCTTGACTTTTTTGTTTAAAGTTTTTTATAAATTTTAATTGCTCACCATTGAAGGCCATTGAAAAATCTTCAAAATAATATCTTCTTTTTTTATCACGATAAAACAAAATGTTTTTGAGAAAATTGCCTTTAAACATTTTTATGCTAGGAATGATTATCAATCCACTTCTCATTTTTATTATTATCAAAGCATGCATTGGAAACAAACGCAAGCATTTCTTGGAAACGAATTTGCATGAAATTTGTTATTGTGACATGTGAGATAATAATTTTGATTCATTATTTCATAAACTTATTAAGTTAATAATAAATAAGATGAATAATAATAATAATTATAATTATTATTCTGACGCCCAATTACGTGGCATGCATTATTATTATGGAGTAGCTGGCTGCAATGCACTAGCAGTAAGACGTTTGTATGGTGAAGTATATCCGAATAGAAGAATACCACAATCGCGAATGTTCAGTACTATTCATCAAAGGCTTGGAGAATATGGATCATTTAAAACCGAACTTTATGATGTAGGCCGTCCGCGAAGTACTCGAACTATGGAAGCAGAAGCTCGTGTTATAAATTCAATTGAGAATAATCGCAAAATAAGTACAAGATTAATTGCAACTCAGGAAATTATTCCAAAGAGTTCGGTACATGAAGTTTTGCAAAAGCAACTCCTTTATCCCTACCTTTACCAAAAGATGCAAGCTCTATTTCCTGAAGTTCCTGTTTCTCGTGCGAACTTGTGTAATAACATTAGAAATCTCCATAACGAAAATCGAAATTTTATAGAATCTATTCTTTTTACGAATGAAGCTGGATTTGAACATGACGGCCCTATCAATCTTCATAATGTGCATTATTGGTCTAATGAGAATCCTCACTTGGTAATATAATGCGGTTTTCAAAACAAGTTTTCGGTTAATGTGTGGGCCGGTATTGTAGAAGACTACTTAATTGGGCCACATTTTTTCCACAAAGGCTTAATGGTGAGATTTACCTGGATTTTTGAAGAAATCGGCTGTCCGTTTTATTGGAAGATGTACCCCTACAAGTAAGACAAACAATGTGGCTGCTTCAAGACGGCGCACCGCCACATTATAGTATATTGGTAATAGAATTTCTGAATGAATCTTTTCCTGAGAGATGGATAGGACGCGGTGGATTTATACCGTGGGCTACCAGATCGCCTGATTTAAATCCAATGGATTTCTTTCTTTGAGGCTATCTCAAATCTCTTGTGTACAGGGCTCCAGTAAATACCGTTGAAGAACTGTGGCAAAGAATTATAGATAACTGTGAGCAGTGGCGGCTCGTACATGAAGGGCTCTGGGGCGCCGCCCTCCCTGCTTCAAACGGAATCCAAAAATGCTTTACTTAAAAAACCCATAACGCAATGTAAGCAACCAATTAAAATAATTTAAACCAAATGTAGCGATATTCCAACGAGCAAATTATAACGAATTAGCATTTTCTATTTGCCTGGGCAAGATATCTAGACCTATCTATTCAGCCGGACGGCCGATTATTCGCCCGACTATCCAACGCGAATACTAAGTCGGTTGCCATGACTACGGAGGCGTGACGTCACCTACATATCGCAGTTCGAGTGGCTCGGGTGGACTCCCAAATTTTCCGCCCGACAGCTGTTCATTCGGCATTCCGTCATTCGCGTTTTGTTTCGAGCCGATCTGTCGATTTGTTTTGACTTGATTATTTATGTTGTCGTTTGTCGTTTAATAAATTAAAATTTTAAAATGAAAGTCAGTGAGTTGCAGCAGCTTGTGTTTAGCTCTCTGAGCTTAAGTGAAAAACTTAATTTAAAAAATAATGCAAGTCCGACATCTGTGTTAAACATTAAGCAAGAACAAACAGGGTGTAAAAACTGTAAAAGTCGACCAGGTTTTACGCGGAAATTTGACAAAAACGTGAAATTGAGAAGTTTACCGCGGACGAAGAAAGAAGAATGGAAATTAATAATAAAAAATAAGCGAGTAAAAAGATACGGAGATTTTTCTGGCAATTTTACTTTTAGTTTTATTGACAAAACATGGAAATTTTTTTATTTTACAACAAATCGACAAATTTTCTCGACGAGTTTTTTTTACCTAGCTAATTTACTACTTTTCATCTCAGGCGTTTGACCTTGAAATGTGCAAAAATTTTCGCCTGCGGCGCTTTTTTTTTGCCCCTGCGCCCCCTTGGCTCCAAACTCACGAGCCGCCACTGACTGTGAGATAATTAGACAAACGGAAGAAATATTCGCTAGAGTTCGTTGGAACTTTCTGAGAAGAATTAACTTATGTCATGGGGTAGGGCAGCATTACTTCGAAAATTTGTTATAAAGATAATAATATGTTATTAATTTTAGCATGATATTTTATAACAAAATTTATGTTGTAAACTTAGGATTATTGCAATTAAGAAATGCTTGCGTTTGTTTCTAAGGCATGCTTTGATAATAATAAAAATGAGAAGTGGATTGGTAATCATTCCTAGCATGAAAATGTTTAAAGACAATTTTCTCAAAAACATTTCGTTTTATCGTGATAATAGAAGAGGCATTATCTTAATGGTAGGGGCCAATAATAAGACCCTTCGGCATTAAAAGATTTATGTCAAGTTTGGAGCAATAATACATAAGGATAATAGTAATAAGTGTGCCATATTTGATGAGGATCATCTAGCTAAAAAAAAAGTTATAAAGGAAAAATGATTTTAAAAAACAAATTGTGACACCCTGTAATTCCATTATTTTTGACAACGAAGAAATATTGACAAATACTTTTGTTACATACAAATTTATATTTTGAAAATGCTTGGGAAGAAATAATCCTAAAGATTACGTATTAACAACAAGATACGATCAAACAATTCATAAAAATACATTGAACATAAAAATAATAAAATAATAATATGACAAAAATTATTTTGGGAATATTGCTTTATACAACATTTTGTCGACTTCTGGCATCCATTTCAACATACTTTTGATAGCTTTTATTTCATTTGGAGGAATTGATAACTAATAACCGAGAAGAAAGTTCCATATCAATGCTACTTGCAGCATCTGATCTTGTAGGTCGGTAATCACTAATAGAAACTTTCCTTCAGTTTTCATGTGCATCACTAATTTTATATTCGACTTGAAATCGATGTTTTGTAAATTTTAGGACCACAGCCCGGCTAAAAGAAATGATCTTGTAATTATAAACAGAAGCACAAATCTTCTGCCTTTAATTGGATTATCTTATAAGGTTTCAACTTTCAAGAGAAGTCCTAAGAGAGATACGGGCGAATAATACTCCGCCTTTTTTAACACTCTCTTGATAGAACTATGCACTTATGCACAGAATCTATTTCTTGGTTGCATGTGTGTGCAGGCGTTAATTACAATTGAGTTTATATTCGAATGATTCTTAATAAATAAAGAAATGGCAGCCGACATTACAGAGTCTCTGTTTTGGGGTACGCAGCTGTCGCGCCATAACACCGAACTAGGTAAATGTGGGTTATCCAGAAATACCGTCTCCAAAAAGCGAAGAAATCAAAAATTTGACTCGAGAAGATGTGCTGAAATTAATCCGTGAAGCTCTCAATGAAACTTTTTTGATGTACAAAGTGGCTCTGTTATTTGGTGTATTTGGTAGGTGCCGCCGCCAAGAGCTAGTTAATATGTTGGTTGAACATATAGAGGATAGAGGATCCGTAGTAATAGTTAATATTCCCGATACAAAGACCGATAAAAAGCGTGTCTTCGCAATTATTGATGAGAACGAGATGGGTTGTTTAAAGCTACTGAGAACTTATTGGTCTTTACGCCCGACGAACTGCAACATCAATAGATCCTTTTTGTGTTACCGTAACGGTCGTTGTTTTTTACAGCCAGTTGGGAAAAACACCATAGGCAAGATGCCTTCCATTATTGCAAAATACCTGGGTCTAAGCGATGCGGACAAATATACTGGTTTGCGCAGAACCTATGCAACTTTGTTGGCGGACGCGGGGGCAAACATGACCACATTGAAAAGACATGGCGGTTGGAAAAGTTCAGCTGTGGTTGAGGGATATTTGGAAGACAGTATGTCTTCTAAAAACAAAAATTCGAAATTGATAGCTGGAGTACCAACGAGACCATCAACATCAAAAAACGTTCAATCATCGTCAATTTCTGTTAATGAAAATCACAAAATAATAGAAAATATTGACTTATCAAAAGCCGGTAAATTCGTTTTTACTGGGTTTTTCATAACTGTTCATTTAATATAAATGATAAATAAGTTTTTTCGTTAATAAAAAGTTGTTACTTTGATTTTCCCTATTTATTTCTCTTAACGCCCGAGGGCAATAGAAACTTCCTTAATGCCCTACGGTATAATATACCGTTTAAAGTGCCTGGTAACTATGGTATTATGAAACAATAATATTCGAGTAGGACATAAAAATATTATATTTTCGTCATACGACTTTGTAGTTTATTTTGGTTGCCTACATTGTAACGATTAGGATGCAAGTTTGTAACTCTGCAGATAAAAAGTACAGTGAACATACAACTTTGTAGAACTACTAAGTGGAAAATGAAAAAAATGCGAGATACAACAATTTAACTCTATGGTGTCGTTTTGACGGGCTGTCATGACGTTTTAAATAACCACTTTCCCCGCGATTATGTTTCAATAGCAAAGCCAGCGCAAGTAGGATCTTTTAAACTTTACTTAGGGGAGACATACACATTGACATACACTATTTACCTTTTGCCTAAAGCAGGAAAATTGAAGTAAACACCAAAAAATTTAACAGACAAAAAAAAACGACAGCAAAGGTATATTCCGATTAGATTAGTTATAAATAGCTACTATCATAGCTGATTGGTTAAACGAAACATTTTGATTTGGGTTTTTTGTTTATTATAGGTAGTCGAAGAGCAAGAGTATTTAAAGATAATTTTGTTATCCCAGTTTTTTTTATCGAAATAAGCATAGCACTATTTTCTATTTATTAGGTTACCTAATAGGATATGACAGCGTATTTTTCCTAAGTGGTTTTGCGGCTTTTAATGGAAATTTTCTCTGCACAACTATTTATTTATATTATACTGAGCAGTGAATAGTAAAGAAGTCCGATTAAGTGTAAACCTCCACATGTTTTGATATTTATAGGTGTTGTCAGTATATACTTTTGGATTTGGCTGCACAAAGAACAAAATAAAAACGTCGCTTTGCTAATAAATACGGAAATTCATCGGACAAACTTTTTCTAAAATCGACGACGTTCGATGGCCTTTTCGTTTAATTGCTTTGAAATAGAATTGCTAGACAGAAACAGAAGTGATTTAAGTAACATTTCTATGAAAATGGAGATTGTACCATTTTTGAATTTTAAAATGTATAGGTACTATACGTTTTTATATTTATGAAGAGTTTAGGTTTTGCTTTACGTATATTTGAGGCGTCCAGTTTGAAAACAACAAGTTTTTGAAATTCCGCAGTTTTTGATTGCGTTGAAATCGTAATCAATTTACCGACCAACCTGTATATTATATTGAAAAAAATGTTTTTCTTGTGCGAATTAAAATGTTTTAATTGATTTTTTGTTAATTGTGGCATTACAGCATATGTGTGATCAAGTGAAATAAATTGCAGGTAGGATATTTTCCGAAAAAAATTTAGCTGATCCAATAAAACCATTTAATTGCCGAATATTTTCCTAACTTAAGCGAATTTTCTTTGGGTCAATTAAATTTTGCTAGTTTGGTTTTCTCTCTTTAATTTATATATTATCAGAAATAATGTGCTAAACACAGAAGTATTTAAACTTGACGAAATTAAAACAATTCTTTAAAGGCAATGTAAAAAAAAAACAAATAAATACTTATGATGCCCTATACACCAATCACTCCGACAACTTTACACACAAGGGACAAAACTCGCGTCATAACAAAAAAAACTTTTGATCTCTGCAAACTTTGCCGAAAATATTCGTCACTCCAGAGAGTATGCATACCTAATAGAATATTTTCTTTGACAGTATACTTCAGGGCCCCTATTCTCGAATTAGTAAAACATCCAGTGATATTGCGTTTTTGCAAAAAACGAAAGGGCCTTGTCTTTTCCAGCCAGTGGCGACTCAATACAGGATGTTTCAAAAAACATGTGCCATCGTGCGTGTGGTGATTTCCTGTCCACAAATAAGAAAAATAGTTCCTTACAACATAGGTCTGCAACCGCTTTATTTTTGAGATACAGGGTGTTACAACTTTTAAGCGAAGCAAACAATTTGTACACCACTGCTGCTTTCTCTTTTGATAACACATGTAGGTAGTTTAGCGTCTAACGCAAAGTACATTCTCATAATTTTTTCGGCTTTGTTTAGGAGATAAATGCAATTTTATGCAAATAAATGTAATTTATTTTTTTAATCGAAAACTGCGACCTATTTTCCTAATTGATAAAGCAGAGTTTTTAAAACAATATCTGTTTTGCAGAAAAAAACACATGTTAGCGCGGACGCCACTGGTAGAATTACAGCAAATCTCTTTGTTTTTATACTTAGTACATATTAAAATTCAAAATGATATCTAAAGCTTACTAGAATTATTAAGGAAAAACCCACTGATTTACTAGCAGTTACTGCTCTAGCTTAACTATGAATAACTTTACCTTTTATATATTTATTCATTTTACAAACGTCAACGTTTAAATTTGATTAATTAGAAATTAAATATAATAACGCCAAGTATCTAGATTTGCTTTGTATCCCCACTAATTCAATATCATATACAATAAAAAGAGACAACACAATTAGCAAGAGACAGAAGTTTCCGCTGATTGCTTGATTTCGACGTGGGTTCTTAAATTTACCGGAACGTATTATCCTCACCGCTTTAAAAACATACTAAATTATATTAAGCGATAATAATTTGCAATGGGAAGGGGGAAGATCAACGAAATATGTGTTACAGGGTATGCAATATACAGGGATATGCATACGTCTAATTGTTGTAAGTAATTTATTTGAATTACATGCAAATTAACATTTTATGGAAATTTAAAGAGAGAAGTACGGCAACAATGTTAAGTTTTTTGTTCGGATTCTTATTGTAGCTCACAAGCCGTGTGGTGAACTATACTTATAGCTTGATGTTTTTGTAATAAAAAAAGTTTTAAAATACCTATTTTTTTTAAATTTTATATTGATAAGAATTTTGTTTGGTGGCATAAAACTATTATATTTAAACGGAATCAGTACTTGATTGTTACGTTTACATAAGACCGAGGAGTTGTCACCTTCTAAGTATTAAAGTGTATAATCATTTGAGAGTGGAGTGTAGATCTTTGGATCAGGTGCGTTTTCGCAGAGCGGTGAGAGACCTTCTGGCACAAAAGGCGTATTAAAGCCTGGATAAGTACTATCGGGATGAAATTTGACACTTCTTGTGGACTTTATTATATTGTTTTTTCAAGTTAAGCTATTTTATCTTCGTTTTTATTTTTTTACACTTTCTGATATTTATTTTTTCTAAATTGTACTTTGCCTATTTATGATTTTTTTTACCTTCTGACATCGTCTTAGATCGTAGGATAAATTTAGCATTAGTTGCTTTGTCTATATTATGTAATATATTCTTAATAATGACAATAAAGCATGTTAAATAAAATAAAATAAAATAAAATATTCGTTTATGCACCTGTATTAACACTTATTACAATATTAATATACATATTAAAGATTAAGAAAAATCTTTATTTTTATATGGTAAATGTAAGTTTTCTGTGGTTATTTAGACATTTTAAAGTGCGATTAAAACAGTTTTTTGCAGAAATTTACTTTTTGTTAACGTAGTAAAGACTTTTGAAGAAGGATCCACCATTCATTGCCTTAAAAAAGTACTTATTTTTTTGCTTGGTTTATACAGGATGTTACCCAATATTAGGCCGTAATTCCGAGGACGCATTTCTGAACCAAATTTAAGTCGAAAAGTTCATATAAACGTGTGTCCTAAAAAGCCTGGGTTTCAAGATACAGGGTGTTAAAGTTTAAAAAAAAAATTAGCAGTGTTGTTCGTTGCGATAAGAAGCTAAGTAAGCACTAACTACATGATAATTATGAGTTCCAGTGGCGTCTTGGGGGCAGTCTCACGGATAATATTGAGAAAAGAAATGTACGGCACTGACTTGTTTAAAAACTTTATATTGCTTTATACTTTTTAAGATACGAAAGTGTTGCCTTAGATGTCGATCTTTGCTCAATGTATAATCCCTCAGCAGCATGGGAATTTCGCCTACATTCCCCTTAGATCAGCAGTATGTCGACTTTCTCATTTTGGGCGTAACTATTAACTGATCTTAGACACTACAAGATAGGACAGAAAATCTTGAACTACAGTATTATGACAGATGAAGTTGTACTCTTTTGTTTCTAGATTTGTCATTTTACCCATTATTTCCACAGCTTACCAGCTTTTTGCAATAAAATTTAGTAAATGAAATAGAAATGAGTACAAAACGATTTTCCTTTATTTATTAATATTATAGACTTGTAATGCATTATTTGAAAGTTAATTTATTAAGCTATTTTTTTGGCTATAAAGTAATTGCATATTGCCATTTAAAAATATTGAATAATTCGGCTTTATTTTATTTTTAAATATGACCCATCTAAAATATTTTTGACAGAAGCGTCTTTCTAAAACAAGTTCACTATAGAAAATATTAAATAAAATAGACCACTTTCAAATTTCCAGGATGTCCCACTATTAAAGAGCCATATTGTATTAACGAATTCATGGCCATCTTATAGGATTTCTTTAAAAACTTAACCTGGAAGCCATCTTTAAAACAAATGATAATATATGATCAGGCAATGTAAAGGGAATTTTCGTAAAATTCAAATATTGAATAAAAATTATTTTTATTATAACTTTAAAGTTTCTATTTAAAATAAAATAGATGATACGACTTCCGGTTTAACCGGAAGTCATTTTAAATACCGATTTTATTATAAACTGACTAATTATGTACTTAAAAATCTCCTGAAATTGAAGACCTCGGTGCAAAAACCAGGTAAGCCACATTAGAGAAAGTTTTGAGAAATTAAAAAAAAAACTTATTATTTCGTTTAAAAATAGGACAAAGAAAACCATTTTATTTTATTGTGTAGGAAAGGTAATTAAAAATTCGCTTAACATAAAATAGCATAACAACAATTTTAATTTTTTTTCTTAAAAATTTGGAGTTAGCTGGTTTTTGCCCCAAACATAGTAATGAAATAATGCAAAATATGGTTTAAACAGTTCTATTAATCAAACGGAACCAAGAAATAGTACCACTTAACGAAGAGGAGACAAAAATAAACCTACAGTTACATAAATGAACAATCAGAGTCATACGCATCATCACCTGTAACAACTACTTCTTATGGAACTGCAATATTTTCGGGTTCTCCGAGGATCATTCGATAGTACCAATAGTACCATAGATCGGCGGCCGGTACGTATTTTGTTGATAGAAGTTTAACATTAGCAGCCTTTTTTTCATTGAGCGGCAAAGGATAAGGTTGTAGGTATCATATGCGAACTTGGAGAGCACAATGCCACATTTACCTTTTCAATATAAAACCTTGTAAAACTTAAATGGATGTTGCAATACTGCATTCCACATATTTAAATCCTTTTTGATACTGCCAAATTCGGTATGTTATAATGCAAAATTTACCGTTCTCTTTGCTAACAAAAGTTGGTTTAAAAAAAGGTTTTAAATGTGTTGCAAAATCCATGATCATTTTTTGAAGTTAAACGTACTAGTTCTTTCCATCCATAAGGAACATGGACCCTTTCTTTGCGTCTTTTAGCCTTTTCAATTAGGGCAAACGATCGGTCGCACGGTAAATCACTTTTTTATTGACACGGCTAGGACCCGGACTATTTTCATCACTCGGTATATATTCGCTCCCTGACGATTGAAAAGGTTCTTCTTCTGACGACATTCTCGCGCCAAAGATGACTTGTTGCAGCGCGAACAATACTCTGTTAGAGTTAGATGCATATTAAATCACGGCACGCGACAATCACACGATAGGAACCAGACAAGCCCATACCAAATTCGACATGAATTCGGTGCAAAAACCAGGTATCTTCTAGACTTGCCTGATTTATGCTACCAATACTTGACCAGGCAAGTGAGATTCAATGCTAATTTACATTAGAAGCGTTCTACTTACCTGATTTTAGCACCAAACGATCCGCAATAATCTAAATACTTACAATATGCCCAAAAGAAATTTTTCATAGAAATTAGACTTACCTGGTATTTGCACCGAGGTCTTCAATTTTAAAATTTGTATTTATGAAACTACGCAGAAATAGAGGGGGTAACATCATTGGCTTTTACCCGGTATTTGACGTTTACGTTATTGGATTTTTACACGTCAATGGGGTCATTTAGTAATTTTTTTAATTATATTTTCTGAGAGATTTTGTAATTTTAGTGCAAACCGCAAAAAACTTTAACTTTCTGACGCCTCTAATGCCATTAAACCGCTGTGTGACGTCACTATATTCTGTTGCCTAATGCCAGAGATTAATTACATGTAAATTTGCAATGACAGGACCAATTTAGCAGGGTGGACAACTTAAAGGTGGCATTGCAAAAATACAATTTTTTTGTTTTTTTCAGTAATGCAATATTTAATTTTAGTTTTCTATCAACGCTTGGATCGGTATTATTGGTGACTATTTGATTGGAACATATCTTTACCAGAACCCAAGTAGCATTTTTAGACACATTATTGTAAATGTGTCTAAACTATTGTTTCTGTTTCCGAAACATATTGGAAATTGTTGGCAACAAGTATGGAAATATTTTCGAAACGTAAACATTTTAAATGGCGCATTAGTACGTGTTTCCAAGTGGTTGGTACAGGCTGTGACTTTCGCCGTTTCGACGCAAAATCGAAACTTTTATCGAAAATGTTTGGAAAATTTTTCGGAAAGTTTCGAACATGTTTCTATAAATGTGTCTAGAGTGACAGTTCATTTTATAAAGAGGGCGCTGAGTGTTGGAAATGTGAATTGTCAAAATGGAAACATTAGGGAAACAAATAATTAGATATTATACCTGTAGGTTGTAATAAAATAAAACAAAGTAAACAATAAATGAGGACAGCATAATTTCGCCATAATGAAACCAAAGAGTATTTTCTAACTTTACTTAATTCTTTTTTCAATTGATTAAGCTAGCAAAATGAAACTAATATAACCACTTTTTTACACTTCAAATGAAGCAGGAAGTTAATTAAAGTCCATTTTAATAATATAAAAATGCATTTGTCAAAATGGCCGCCAGAGAGCGAGAATTATTCTGGTCCAAAATGGAGTCGACACACAATTTCTAGTATTTGGTTTCTATAATGTTTCGAAAATCATGTAGCTATAATTAATAGAAAATGTGTCGAAACATGAAGAATGTTTCGATATTGTATCGAATTGTATTGGGAACGCCTTAACGGACAATCTTACAGTTATTTTCTACAAAATGATATGCCTTTACTTCTTGAAGATGTTCCTCTTCAGTTACGGCAACAACACTGGTTCATGCATGATGGTGCTCCAGCCACCTAGATCGCCTGACTTAAACAACCTAGATTTTTGTTTGAGGGGGCACCTAAAATTATTAGTTTATGTTACACCAATCGAGACAGTAGAACAACTATTACGGATGTGAAACCATACGTAATACTCGGTTAATTTTCGAAAGAGTTCGTCACTCGATAAGAAGAAGAGCAGAAGCCTGCATGGAAGCAGGAGGTGGTCATTTCCAATATCTTTTGTGAATGTTCTGTTGAATTGTTATTACTTTTCATTTGGTAGATTTTAAAAAATGAGTTATTAATTAATATTGTACAATTCAAGGGCGTACATTTTTTTTGTCAATATTATTCGAGATACTGCCCCCCCCCCCCCCCAGGACACCACTGTCTAACTTGGCGTCTTATCACAACGAACAACGCTGCCAAATTTCACCAAAATCGGCAAAACGATCTTTCAGATATTAATAAAAAAACCGATATTTTTTTAAACTTTGACACCCTGTATCTTAAAAACCAGACTTTTTAGGACACATGTTCATATAAACTTTTGTACCTGAATTTAGTTCAGGAATGCGCCCTTAGAATTACGGCCTATCATTAAGTGGATTAATTTTTTAAAAATATTTCCAATTATTTCAATTTTTGAGTCCAACGCAGGCATTCGCACACAAAACTGTAATGTTTCACTGATTTAAAAATAAAAAACTGAAATAACTCAGCCATTACTGTGACTAACGCCAAATCAAAAGTATCAAACCTGTTGTGTATTGAGTATCAGAGAAATATGACATATACATATGTATAAACTAGTGAATATCGGGGAGTGCAGCAAATGAAAGAATACTCTTAAAAGTTATTTCAAGCTTTCGGAAATCTTTATTTCATTTCCATCCTCAGGGAGAAACTTTCTTGAGATTGTTCATAAAGGTCTTCGTATAAATTAAAATTATTAAAACCATTGTATAGAGACGAAGAAACCCAATTTAAAATGAAAAATTGGAAATTAACTGGTTACATTTTAAATAATTTTATATAATTCAAATTTTATGAAACTTTTAAGCGGGAAAACATGTCCAGCGTGTAACTACACTGAACAGCAATATTAACGCACCACATTAAATTTTCAACAATTTTGATGTTATATATCTTATAAACCTATTGTCCGATTTAAATCATTCTTTTTGCACACGATAGGTTTATCCCTTAGAAATATTACTGTACTTGCAATTTTTGTTAGGAAGATAATTTTCATGGTATACCGGGTGTAACAAACATGTTGTGTTTTTTCCCCAAAATTTGAAACACCCTGTCGAATATCCTAGGGTTCGTACAATAATGAATAGTAATTCTTACGTGAGCCACGTGTTTTCTTAACGTTTTGTTTTTTGATTCAATTAGTTGTGTTCAATATTAATGAAGATAAACGCTTTTCTCAATCAGCTTGTTTTTTAATCATAAATCACACTTTTATAGATACCTTGATTAACAAACATAAGTAGGCTATGTGAGCAAATGCCAAAGTAATTGTCAGCAGGGTTTGTATTTTGAAAATTATTTCAATTTGATTTAAGTATTGTTTGAAATTGTAAGTTAATAAATTTTGACTTTTCGCTGTTGGGTGAAAATGGAGCGCGTTACAAGAAATTTGACCCGTGACGAGTGTGTTCAAGCAGTGACTTTACATGGCGAAGGAATGAGCTACCATGCCATTGGTTTGAGGTTGAGAGTTACCCATACTACAATATCCCGTGTTGTTCAACGCTTCATAGAAACCAATTATTACCATAGACGTCCTGGGCAAGGCAGGCCTCGAGCCACTACAGTGGCTCAAGATCGTTTCATTAGATTACGTGCCATAGAGAACGATTTACCACGTCGAGAAATATTTTAATCGAACTTAGTGCCGTTCATAACATTCAACCAAGCATTAATACTGTGAGGAGACGTCTTACCGAGCACAACTTGCATATTAGAGTACCAGCGACAGGCTCCGCATTAAACGCAGATCACCGTAGAGCTAGATTACAATTTGCTACGCAGCATGTAAACTGGACTGTTGAGGACTGGGAGCATGTTCTGTTTAAGGACGAATCTAGGTTTTGTCTGTATAGCTCCGATCGACGTCTAAGAGTGATTCGACGACCAAGCGAGCGGTATGCCCAATGCAACATACGTGAAACAAATTTATTTAATGGAGGCTCTGTGATGGTTTGGGGAGGAATTTCCTTAACAGCGCGGACAGATCTTGTTCCTCTACATGGAGGTTCGTTAAACAGTGAAAGGTATATCTCTGATATTTTATCTGAGCACGTTGTACCTTTTGCTCCTTATATCGGCAATAAATTTTTGTTAATGCACGACAATGCGAGACCACACGTAGCGCGTATTGTAACTGAATATTTGCAAGAGGTAAATATTCAGAATCTCCATTGGCCATCGCGTAGTCCAGATCTTAACCCAATCGAGTATATGTAGGACGTTATTGGCAGAAAATTAAGACGTTGTCAGCCTCCCCCAGCAACCTTGCAAAACATAGTTGTTAAAATTTGGAATGAAATGCCACGCCGATGTGCAGCCGTTATTAGAAGTAGAGGCGGAAACACACGCTACTAATTAATCTTTATTTTTATAACATAATTATTAATCTGTTTATTTGTTATTTTTTGTTAGTGCCATTTTTTTAAATTTACTTCTTATGATATTCTGATAGAAATGTATACTGGAATATAAAATCGTCTATCTTCATTAATATTGAACACAACTAATTGAACCAAAAAACAAAACGTTGAGAAAACACGTGGCTCACGTTAGAATTCCTATGCAATATTGTATGAATCCTAGAATATTCCACAGGGTGTTTCAAATTTTAGGAAAAAAAACACAACATGTTTGCTACACCCGGTATACCATGAAAATTAACTTCCTATCAAAAATTTCGAGTACAGTAATATTCCTAAAGGATCAGCCTATCATATACAATGAAAATCATTTAAATCGGACAATAAGTTAAGAAGATATATAACATCAAAATTGTTGGAAATTTTTAGTGGTGCGTTAATATTGCTGTTCAGTGTATATTATGTGACTAACATATGGGAATGAAATAGAGATTTCCGAAAGCTTGGAATAACTTTTAAGAGTATTCTTTCATTTGCTGCACTCCCCAATATTCACTAGTTTATTTCTCAACGATTCAGCAACGACTACCCTATCGATACATATGTATATATCTGAGAACTTTGTTCTCTAGCCAGTTCTCACATATATACAATACATATGTATATGTTATATCATGATTACCACTTGCCAAGAAGTATTCTTTTACTATTTATTGTATCAGAGAAATGTTTCCGTCGTTTAAAATATCTAGCAGACAATACTAGAGGATTTACATCTAAAGCAGTCCTAAGAGTTTATTGTACCGTACAATTGACAATATAAGCGTTATAATATACAGGGTGTCTTGCATAACATACCATGTTGTGTATATATACCGGGTGACACAGCAGACAAGCAACACCCTCTCAATTTGTTGTTTAAAGAATTTTGTGTTTTCCAATTTTTTTTTTATTTTGAAGAATTTATATGCTATTCTTTAAAAACTCATTGAGTTTCTTTTACATACTTACATGCTATATTTGCTATACTATAACATCTCTACAATCATTGCTCTTAAAGAAATTACTACAAATATCTATCTTTATGAAAGACACCTTGTGAATAGATGGCATGTAAAACACACCATCCAAAAACAATAATATATAGTGATATACACTATAAAAGATATGTATACAGGATTGGGTCATAATATATTTAAATCAATACGATTTTTGCTAGTTAAAAATTAGTCCATTTGTATTTGGTTTTATATTCTATGATGGCAAGGGCCTAGCGACACTTAAAGCACCGGTTCCCGTCAGATCACCGAAGTTAAGCGGTGTCGAGCGCGGCTAGTACTTGGATGGGTGACCGCTTGGGAAACACCGCGTGCTCTTGTCTTAGGGAAGAGTGTAAAATGAATCGACATCAAAACCATCCTACTCACGCCGGACAGGCCGGATGAGATCGGATATCTCGTAGGATGAAGGTGCCGTTTCACACTCCCCAGTCGGTTGACCGCACGATTAAAAACCGTACGGTCGATGACCGGTTCAAGATGGCCTCTGATACGCCGACGACCGTAAAAAATAGTAAATAAAAAAAAATAATAAAAAATATTCTATGATATGTATTTACGAACAAACCTGCCGTTATAGGATCAATTTATATTTTTATATACAGCATATTCGGAAATAGTGATACGTAACGTTAAGGGCAGATCGGTCGATTCAAACAAGAATTTCATATAAACATGGGGCCTTAAATGCACCTGGCGCTTTTAAAGTTGACTTTAAAGAAACATTTAATTGCTTCAAGAAGAGCCTAGAAGAGGCATGATTTTTCATTGATAAGTTACCACTAAGAAGCATTAATATTTAAGGGTAATAGTCGGCTTTTTATGCAATATAGCAATTTACCTAACAAGTGATAAAATTGATACTTTTTCGCAAGAAACTTTTGTTCATCAAACGACACGAAGCGTAGTTCCCCCAAGCAACAATCCGACGTTGTTACAACGTTGTTGTAAGCGACCACGACGATGGTATACAACGTCGGTCCGTCGACGCTACGACCCACTTTTGGACCAATGTGGTCAATCAAATATGGGTTGATACAACTTCTTTTAAACTGCTTACTGTTTTTTTTGGCAAAATATGTTAAAAATAAATAAATATTGGTTTATTTTGAGGAAAACATATTTTTCGATCTATCTTTGTCACATTTATCAGTAAAGTGCCCTTCGCAAGCAAATGTTATTCTCGAGAAACCTCATAATTTCGTTTTATTATATGTATAATAGGTACGTCTTATAAACATCCTTTAACTATAAGAAAATTGTTCGTCATTTTAACTCCTGGTCTTCTCCTCTCTATCTACAGATCAACAACAAATTAAGTTATATTTTGTTTACACCACAATATACGAGCGCGACATACAGGTACTTCCGCATGACCAAATAAAACTTTTAGTACACATTTTTGGATATTAAAAGTTACCGTTAAATAGCGTGAAATTTGGTTAAAAAGGGCACACTTCAATAGTAAGTTACCGACGTCTAACTTAAAAATTTCAGGCATTAGGATGGGCAACGAAACATACACTACTAAATATTTAAAGACTTCACTTACTGCAAAATCGGATTCGCCGGTTAAATTAAGGTTTGTTTCAATCCAACCCGACCAAAAACCGTACAAGTACGGTCTCCGAACAATGGCACGACTAATTTACCACTGCAATAGTCGATTGCCAAAATCAAAATTTATTTGATAGGCTTGAAATGATCGTTCGTGCATAGAATAGTGGGTTGGAACAAATTTTTAAAGAAAGTGAGGTTAGTTAGCTAGTTATTGTTATTATACTCGTTAGTTATCGGTTGAGTGTTAAATAAAAGTTTTGGTTTGATGTTGAATACTGGCCTTAGGTAATTGTTTTAAGATTCAAATAAAATATATCTTGTTTAGACGCACGCACCACGCGATGACATGAAAAACCAAGTTAAAACTGAGGCAAAAACTGATCTTACTAGATTTATTTTGAGCTTAAAATGTGGATTTACGTCTTTTCTTTCATTTGATAAACAAAGTAAAATAAAAAAACACTGGAGGCAAGGGGAGTCATTGTGTCAAAAATAAGCATGCATATATTCAATTCAAAAAGAAAAAAAAAGAATTTAAAAGAACTTCATTTATTTGGTTTTGCTAATTTTGAAAAGCTAGTTTTGTTTCGATATTTTCAATAAAGGTAGGTTCAAAGGGTTTTCCAAAGATTTTCCCAGGTAGATGTTTCTTGGAAAATTTGTTGTCAATGTTATTAAATAATTTTTCCTACCATTATACGATAATTGAATTTTAGATGGGAAGAACAGGATCAAAAGCCCCATTTAATTGAGAAGGATGAAACTCTTTGTTGAAGACGAGATTATTTGCGAAAAATCAGAAATTTCCGCAATCAAAATAGGAAACTCTTCGGACAAAGCGTGGCTAAACGAAGATTTTGTAGTTGGAAAAATATAGCTACTCATAGGTCTGACCCCGAAAGTATGCCTATGTCTGACTGATCAAACCCCTCTTTCTATTGTGTTTGGGTCTTATACAAGGTCAGTTAGGCAAATAAAGAAAGAAAGCGTCTAATATGCAATGTAAATCGTTATAAACTCTATTAAAATTATTTATATCACCTTGTGAGCGTTTTGGATAATAAATAGGGTTTATTTCTCTGTACCAATCTCAGAGTATAGGGTAGAAGAAACTTACGCCAGTAGAGTACTATCAGGCACGTCAGACCATGGATCACTGACCACTGTGCCCCTACCACTAAATCACCCACCATACTTTTCCAAACCAACAGCCTATACCAAAATCTACAGTTGTGAGAACAGTTCAAAGATTCGAGGAAACCGGGTGTTGCAGAGATAAAGTTCGTTCCGGAAGACCAAAATCGGCAACTAGTGATGAAAAAAAATTAGAGACATTACTTCATTTTTTTCAGGATCCACATATGTCGTTGAGAAAAGTTGCTACCCAAGTTGATGTATGTTTTAAATTAGTTGAAATTATTTAAAAAAACAGTAATTATTACCCCTATAAAATAACTTTAGTCCAGGAGTAATCAGAAGACGTTTTTGAACGTAGAATGGAATTTTGCGAAGTAATGATGCAAAAACAGGGAGAAAATAACAATTTTTTTAATCAAATAGTTTTTTCGGATGAGGCAACATTCATGTTAAACGGAAATGTAAATCGACATAATTGTCGTTACTGGGCTGATCAGAACCCACATTGGATGAGAGAACCACACACTTAACACCCACAGAAAGTAAATGTGTAGGCCGGTATTATTGGCAATAAATTAGTGGGACCTTTCTTTATAGAGGGGAATTTGAATGAAGAATATTATCTCCACATGCTGCAAAATCAAATTGTGCCAGCAATAACCAATACAATAGGACCGCTATTACGACATATTATTATGTGGTTTCGGCAGGACGGAGCACCTCCTCATTTTGGGCGAGCGGTAAGCGTTTACTTAAATTATACTTTTCCTAACCGCTGGATAGGGTGAAGGGGCCCCATAGAATGGCCCGCTAGGTCGCCAGACTTAACGCCCCTTGATTATTTTCTCTGGGGACAACTCAAAAATAAAGTGTATGTGACAAAACCTGCAGATCTGAACGAATTGAGAAGAAGAATTATTGAAGAATGTAAATCTATTAAACAAGAAATGTTACTGTGTCCTAGTTTTATAGATTTTTTTAAGGCCTACAACTTTTATACCGGAAGTTTTTTTATATTGTGCGTCCTTTTCTAAATAATTGACCGGTCCGGGACTTTTTACACACTGTGTATAATACATCCACACAAGATCATTAAATATCAAAAAGGAATAATGTCTGCATCAGTTTCAGTTGACACCTCTTGGGATTTAGATCCTTGTGAAAGTTACAATGCAAAAGAATATGTTGTAAACAACTTTATATTGAGATCAACGCCTCAAATCTCTCTAAAGAAGCCAAAAATAAATTTCAAGAAGTTGATAGAAAGAGACTTCAAGAGTTAGAAAAGGTGCGCTTTAAGTAAAAATACTGTATATATATACTTGATATAACGAAACTATTTTAAAAATTAATTAGGTGTAATGAGTTGGGCTTTAACAAATGTCATGCTAGTTCAAAGGATTAGTACAAGACTGTTTACTATAATCTGTACTTAACCCACTATAGTTTGCACGCCACTGGATCTGGATCGACCAGTACCCTCAAATAGTAATGTCTCTAAGTGCTAATTTACTACCCAAAACTTACCTGTCTTCTTCAAAGCAGTTAAAAGAAAACTATTCTTTGAGGGTCATCGTCAAAGGGGCCTAGCTCCCCTAGGGTGCATTTGAGGATGATGACTCATATTAATATGATATTTTTGACTTATTTTGGGCCCATCAATCTGCCTTAAAGTTAAGTACCACTATTTCCAAATACACTATATAGGTATAATGTAAAAGTTAAAAATATTTCTAATCCTATTAAAAAGTATTGATGGAAATATGTAGACAAAATTTGGGTGTATATTTTCATCTAGTTGTGGGTAGTTAACATTCTAAAGAGTATAGGTAGTGTTAAAAAATTTCTTGGCTATTTTTAAGGGATAGATTAGGCCTTTCGAGAATATAGTTTCGTTGTCAGAAAAGAGTAATGATACAAAGTATGAATGCAAAAATTACTATTATCACTGTTTGGTAGGTGTAATGCACAGAACGGCAAAGCTTTTAGCGATTTTATCCCAAACTTAATCGATTCGCGGTGTCATTCATTTAAGGCATTAATATTTTTCTGGAACACAATAAAAATCAATCAATTCGCATGATTTTAAATTTTTTACCATGACGTTTAAATTCTTATTTTAAAAAGCCAAGAAACCCTTTAATTTATCATTTTCATTGCGCCTATTAAATCTAGCTATTGTGTATACAGCAATACCTTAAAAGTATTGTCATCTAGGTTAATATACAGTCAATTAACAATATATATATATTTTTTAACCCCTACTATAGGTATATAAACTTTACATTGTATACTTAACAAAAACAATATTCACATTTTGGCTTGATATAATTCAAGAGCATGTAAAAGGATAAAATTTATCACCTGATTTTCATTTCTGATATGTATGTGAAGTGAGGCGAGGATTTTAAAAATCCTCCTTACATGATATGTTTCAGTGTAAAGTTTCGTGTAGATATCTAGGGTCGAACATTTTTTAATTTATAGTGGAGGCTTTCTTAAATCGCCTAGGGGAGAAAAATACTTTTTGTTCTTGTTCAACTGAAATATTGGTTTTATTTGAACATAAGTAGATACGTATTTATTTTTTGGCCAAAAATCCAAAGACATTTAATACATTTGAAAATTGTTGAAATGAATAAACTTTTCTGTTAAATTTCTTGTTCACATCTACAAAAATCATATTTTTTCTTTTACCCTGCCTTTGTTCGGTCACATAATGCGGCTTTTCTGGGGCAATTTTCGACTTTCCAGAAATGAAAGACAGTTCGGATCTTGTGCAAAGGGAAAAATACGTATCTATTTATTTTGCATTGAAAGCATTGCATGTGAGTTTGAACGAGACCAAACAATTCGTTCTTGCCTGAACGATTTAAAAAGCTCCAGTACTAACTTACGGTATTTTTTGCTTAAGAAGCATACAGTAGGCATGCGCGCTGCAATGATGCACAAAGTCCTAACCTAACATAAGATTTTTTATTAAGTCCGAATGATTGTCAGTGACTTGGTACAAATTTATGTAAGGTTTTGATGATTTGTACTAAGTCAAATGCACTCATTTGCACGCTCATGCGAAATATATCTATAATTAACATATTTCTTTTATTTTTTATACATTCACATGGTATTATCTTAGTTTGTAGTTACTTTGACTTAAAACTCTGACAGTCCGGATTGGTAAACCTTTAACAGCAAGCCATTAACTTTAGATGAGTACATTAAATAGCATTATGCAAATGTGCACATACAAGACAGAAAGTTATCCAATAAAATTCAATAGTGGACGCCGGGCTGTTAGACTTTTATTTCCTCCTTTAAGATCCCTATGATAACATTGACCAATCATACGGGTACATTTGTCGTCTAACATCTAAAATTGACAAAGCAAATACCATGGTTCATTTATCAAAAGCTTTAAGCCACACTGATTGTTTTCTATCTTTGTTTTTGACCCTAATGGCGTTTTACATTTTTAGCGCTATGAAAAGCGTTCTGGCGCTTTCTGTTTTACATTATTTCAGTCCATTGTTCGTGTTTTGTGTCCTGTAGTTCGGTTGCTGCTATAATCACATCAGTTTTCAATATTTGTTTCCATTAATGCGATATTTATGTTCTCTGGCATTTGATTGCCTTATGTTCTATGTTGCGCTGCAGTGGCGCACCCAGGGGGGGGGGGGGGGGGTTGGGGGTTAAAACCCCCCCAGAGACTCTCAACCTATACCTGATATTCCTAAATCCTGACAAATCTGACAATGTGCTAGCGTTAGCTCTAATGTTTATATCTGACACTGTAGTAAATGAAGAAGATGTCTTAAACCAGTTGGCTCCAAAACCCCGTCGTTTAGACATTTTATTATAATTTTAGGTATTTATTAGTTATGCTTGAATAAAATATTTCTTATTATTTTAATTGTTTTACTCCCCTCTACAGAAGGGGGTAGAATTTTTTGGTTATAAGCTGAAAAACACAGCCACAAGGGTATCATCATAAAAAAGGGCGTGGCACCAAAAAATTTTTTCCCTGCGGCGCTATTTTTTCTTGAACCCCCCCCCCCCCCCCCACGGGCCAAGGCTGTGTGCGCCACTGTTGCGCTGTGCGCGTGTTGATTGAAACCAGTGGCTTACACTGAAATTTATCTTTAAGGGGCCTCAGTTTATTACAGTATGCCCACGCATAGAGGTGACAAGGGGACAAGTGGACCAAAAATTTCATTGTTCGAAAAAAATCATTTCTAGTAAGCTTCTGCTTCTTTAAAGAAAAGCGACCTGTGAGAAAGTTTTTGCTTTCATTACACAGGGTGCGTAAGAAATTTAAAAATATGAAATCCTGCCGAGAGTAAACTATCTTTATTTTTTATTTTAGGTAGAATAAAATGATGAAGACAAAAAGTACAGTTGACGACATTTAATTTCGTACACTAAACTGTGACACTGTAAATGCAACTTTTTTACCTTTAGTACCTTTTGTTATCATGATATCTGTCAAGGTATTGTCATCATCTCACTTGATTGAAGAAATACCTCATTTAAGTATTATTGAAAAAGCAAGAATAATATGTTTAGAAAAAATAGGGTGGTCTTATAGAAGAATAGCTGATCATTTTAGAGTACCTAGAAGTACTGTTCAAGACGGAGCTCCGGCCCTTTACACCCGCCATGTGCGTGAGTACCTTAATACAGTTTCTCCCGAACGATGATCATTCATGGCCATTTCATCGAACCTCGCCGGCCAGACGAGGTTCAATTGAATAGCCCGACAGGTCTCCAGATTTAACCCTTTCAGATTTTTTTTGTGGGGTTATCTTAAGTGAAAGGTATATTTAAAGAAATAGTCCATTCTCGAAGTGGAGTTGAAATATAGGGGAAAGGGGAAAGAAAGTCAAAAAGTCTTTCTCCACTAATTAAGTAGTGAGCTATCAAAGGCTCAATTTTAAAAATAAAATATATCTTAACTTATGACTTTGAAATGACGAATATCTTCCCTTTTAAATCCGACCACAAATTGACAAAGTCTTCACATAAATTTTGAATTAAACATAATATTTCATTTACAATTTCAGTATGCTGATTGCATTTACATTCAATTAATATCTTGTCAAAATATTTAAAAAAAAACTCCATCAGTGTCACTTTCCACCAACAATTTTCTCTCTACTGCTAATAATAACTGCAGCACTATTTTTGTCTCCTGAAGATGAAGGTTACTACCTTCGAAACATGTAGAGACGCTTTATTTTTAAAATTGAGCCTTTGATAGCTCACTATTAAATTAGTGGAGAAAGACTTTTTGACTCTCTTTCCCCTTTCCCCTCTAAGGTATATGTTAACCAACCAAACAACATTGAATATTTAAGGAACAGAATAAGAGGCGAAATAAGATTGATAGAACCTTACGTCGTTAATAACATTCTGCAAGAATTTGAGGATCGTCTCAAGTACTGCCAGTTGCCTGTTGGTGGAGTTCATTTACAACATTTGATAAAGTAACTTTTAGTTTCTTTTGAATTTTTTTCTCTTGTCGCTAATAAATAATGTGTTGTTGTTTGAAGTTAAAACGCAGTTTTCTCGCAAGCGGCTGAATTTAAGTATATGACATACTTCATGAAATATGTTTAGAATTTTATGCAAAATCCAAAAAAATATTATAAAATATTTGTATCTATTTAAAAAAATAAAGTGAACCGTCATAACTTATTTTTGGGACAACCTGTGTACATGAAGTAAGCTTCAAAAAATGCGCAATAGAAATAAAAATTGACGGTTCCTGGCGTCTTTTCGACAAAAGAGCACATAATTTTTAGTGAATTTGTTCCAACCTTTACGTTCTTACTGTATTTATTTGTTTACTACACATTTGGTATGACTTTAATTTAAGTGGACAATTTTAGATTCTCTTTAATATATTTGTGAACTGTATTTTTCTGCTTTTAAAAAAATGGCAACAGTGTTATTATACCTGTGAAAGCAAATTATATTTTATTTTCCTTAAGTAAATCAAAATAAATCGCAAACTATTAAAAATAGGTGTATGACATACTTTACGAAAGGTGAAGAGTTTTATAAAACCTATAAGAAAAAAATAATAATATACATGTCATTTAAAATAGTTGATATTTTTCAATTTAAATTAGTCGAAATGAATAAATTTATTTTGACCGCCCTGTATCATCTAACTCAAATTAATTCGTTACATGTTTCTTTTTGTCGTTCCAATAGAACGCTTGTACCAAATATGAGTATTTCACCTTCAGAAACAATTGTGGAACTGTCAGAGTAAAAATTAATATTTTTCTAGAAAAATTAAAATATTAGAACAACCAGTACGTTTAGGTATATAACACTATTAACAAAAAAGTTATAGAATTTCATGCAGCATCTAAAAATAAATTAGAAAATTGGATGTTCCATTAAAAAAAAACTAATGTTATAATCGCCACGCTCTTTTAAACCACCCTGTATACTAAAAAATAATTTTAAACTGTGTACCTTAACATTCTCTAAAACTTTTGTATTTAACGTTTCTTGATAATTCCCGAAACAAATGAGATAATAAACTTTACTCTATGGTTGACTCACCCTGTACATTTTTTCCTGTATATGGTTGTGACAAAATTACAAGGGGTTTCCTAAAAAATTCTTAAAAAGAACAGATATCAGGATAAATTAGAAAAAAAAAATTATTAATATCTAATGAAATACACTATTGCATAAAGCTTAATGTTTCACCAGTATAATAAAATTTAACAGAGATAACATTATTTGAAAAAATATGCCACATTTCTGCATTTGGGGGGGGGGGGGGGCTGATGGAAGTACTAAATTTTGTAATAAACTATTCAACTGTAGTTTAACTCAAGTTTCTTCATATTGCGCCAGTTGGTTTCGTTTTGTTCCTTCGATTATTAGGAAATTACAAATTTATAACATTCTCTTTTGATAATGCAGTTACTAAGCAACAGAACACAACACACGTTTTCTATACCATTTTCTTATACTTAAATATATAAAATTCTTCTATCTAGTATAAACGTAATATTATATTTCTTTAGGGTTTGTTTATTTTTAAATAATTGCAACCAATCTACATTTTGGCTTTGTGTCAAGTTAATCAAACAAGTGAGCAATAGAAAAATAGAAGTTTTTATCTACAAAGTTTTATAGCAAGGCAAGGATTGCAGCTAGTACGTCACATTGCAACATCGCAACAACATCAAAAATCGCTGTCAATAGAACAAAACAAATAAGTAAAGGTTTGCACATTTAACACTCATTTTCTAACACAGAACATCAAAATTTATTACGCAACAGTTTACAGAGTACATTAAAATAATATTAGCACAATTATATGCCCACCGTTTAGTACACATAGTATATTTACCATTTATTTTAATAGATTAATCTAAATATATTTTTTCTTTTAACTACGTTTTGGAAGTTACTTTATTACCCTTTTAGTATTTCATTAATACCAAAACGGCATTGCCTTACACGACTTACCAATATTACAAATATAAATTTAAAAAATACTTTATTTTCGACAATATCCTTTTTGTAATAAAAGGATTCTTTCATTTACGTATAAAACTTTTAAACGCTCCCAGAAAAGGATGGTAAAAAATTTTCTTAGAAAATGCTCTTTTCTTACAAACCTAACTTTTCAAAAAGTGCCAATCCTGGCCCCACTAAAAAACTTCACACGCAGAGGTCAACTCTTTCTACAATAATTCCTACAAAACCCATTTTCACTACACTGTTTCTCTAAAAATCTATCTCTTCCCTTCAAAAGGGATGATTTAAAGTGGTATTGATCTACGTTACGACGCTATTATTAACAAGCTCTTGCATATAAAGTTTACTTTACATTGCGCTTAAGGTCAAAATTATTAAGATTATGTTTTCAAGCATGCTTGTGGGTAACGAGTTCAGATGACCAGTTGAAGATCCTATTTTACTTAAGTATGTGTTGACGCAGGGTGGATCATCGGAACCTGAAAAAAAATATTTTGCTATTAATAAAACAAAATACACCTATACAGTAGGGTGGGTCGAAAAAATTTTTTTTGGAATTTCTAAGAGCGGTAGTAAAAAAAAGTTGTCTTAGAATTACTAAATTACGCACACAAAAAATAGGATTTTTCTATTAACGTTCAGCCGCGCCCCGCGGGGGGTAAAAGGAGATGATTTTGTACATATATATCTTAAGGGAGGGGTAGTCATAAAAATATTTATTATTATTCTCTCATTACGTATAAAAATTTTGCGCATTTAATATTAATGTTTAGCCGCGCCCCTGTATCTTATTTTGCTTTATCGCTGCGCTTCCCGCCACTGAGCGCTGAGCACGTGCGACGCGTGGATTAGTTTAATACCTAAGCTCATTTGGTTTGGACGTATTTTCTGAGCAATATTTAGTCGTTTATTTTTTATTAAATCTTATCTAAAAACATAGTGATTTATGTGATTATGCCTAGAAAAACTTTAAATACTCGTGCTTGTAATAGACTTTGTTTGTTTGGCAATGCAGAGGATCTTGGTTCAGACTATGTGCTTTTTCTTCCCACATATGAACAGATTGTTAAATGTTTTCGAAATGTTCGTCTTGAACTGAAAGGAAGCAAGGAACCTCTTAGTAATGAAATTGCAACCATTGTGGCACAAAAACTTGAAATTATATGGCAACGTGCATCACTTTCAACCCTAACTAATAAACGTATAGTAGAAATGATTTTAGCATGTTATGGCAAGTACAGAAAAATCATTAAACCTATTAAAAACCGCGATACACCTTTTTTTTATCAGCAAAGCTGGAAAAATTCTAGTCCGATGCGCAAAACTTATTTGATATTTGTTCTTGCAAATGTTTCAGTCCCCTAATTTGCAAATGTTGCAGGGAAACGAAAATACCAGCAGCAAAGGTTGATTTGCATGAAATAGACAAAAAAGATCTTAGTACAGACCAACAATATTTAGATTTAATTTCGCAATCAATAAATTGTGGTTCTTGTTCAGAAAATCTTGCCTCCCGAAATCCTGGGAAAATGAGTCACACAAGGTGGTTAACGGTTAACTACTGCGAATCGAATACTACGACTGTATATTTCCACTGAGAAACCAACGGAATACATTTCTTCTGATAGTTAAATTCATCTTAAAAGTTTATGTACCTTATGTGGTTTAAGATTAAATCAAAGCCGTTCAATATGGTGCACGACACTTATGGGACACAATACGGGCCTCTAGACATTTTCCTGACAATATTCAGGCAATTATTAATAAGGTTATAACAGGTAACGCGTACTTTGCCTATGCAGTGATGCAGAAAATATATAGATGAAAGCCATGTTGGCAGATGAACGGCCACATATCAGAGAACTTGCCGAGAAAAGAATTTTAAAGGCAAGACTAAATAAAGCAAAAAGGGCATTAGAATTTTTAGAATACCAAAGATAAACTTTGACGCTGCTGATTACAATAATCTTATTGACTGGACTCAAAATATAACAGAACCTCCATTAACGATGCATATTGCAAACGATGATCTTCAGCTGATGATTCGCGAAGAAGTTCCGACTAAAAAAAAAATCCCCTGTCATACCCAGGCAGTTGAAAGGGCTGTAAAGTTAATAACTTCTTCTACAGTCTGCGGCGCTCAATCTCGCGACGAATTTATAAAGGCAAAGCTTCTAGCTAGAGCAGACTTGCCAAGTTTCGAAAATAAAGGGCAATACTACAGCGCAAATCTCAACTAATGCATATAAGAAGGGAAGGGTGCGAGGGTGAAACTCGAGGTGCGGCCAACTCCGCGTGGTGAGTTCTGGGCTGGTTAAATATTCAAATATAAATCCTACTAAAAAATATGTTACTTATTTATACTGAATAAATAATTTTAAAGTAATAGGGTCGCGGTTAAACTGTAATGTTTAGGTGTAATTTCTTTTTGCCAAAAGAGCGAAACGTTTTTTTACTGTCCGTAATGAAAAAAGTAAAATTAAAAAAAAAAAACCTTTCAACCCCCAGGGGCGCGGCTAGATATTCGTCAATATCATCCAATTTTTTTCTCTGCTTTTTATTTCATCTAAGCCAACTTTTTTTCACTACCGCAATTTATATTTCCAAAAAAAAATTTTTTCCTTGATTTTCGGCCCACTCTACTATACAGTGTGTTTCTTAATTGCTAATGCTAATATTTAAACAGGTTATCCTTGCGTCAATTTGAGGAATAAACTTCGTATGAACATATGTCCTGAAAGTCTTAACTGTTGAACTACATGGTGCTAAAGTATTAATAAAAAAATCTTTTTTTTATGATAACTTTGGCCCGACCCTATATATTTTTGTAAAAGGTGGTACGCATCCTCTGTGCATTAAAAGACATTTTCTGCTGTACAACAGGATTTTTTATTCTTGCCAGTGGCGCTCGTGCGGGATTTGCACCGAATCATTTTAAAGAGAAAAGTGATACGCCACTGGTTTCTCTTAAAGTAAAAATTATTTTTAAAATCTTTATTCCTTTCTGAGCAAATCTGGTCTCTTCATTTTGTTTCGTTTGACGTATGGTTCTCGCATAAAAAAATAAAATTCATTCATTTGCATCTCGCTGGACCACTTCCGAGAAAAGACATTTTATGTAACTTTAAACAATAATTTATTTAAGAGAATCATTTTTAGCCGGTAAATTTAAGAAACTATAGTAATCTAAATAAATTTTGGAATGCTAACACAAAATTACCTTGAACGCACAAAGAAATAAATTAAATCAGATGTACTGTTTGGAAAATGTCGGGACTGTTTCTAATAATTTTGCAAGAAACTACACTGCGCAACTTATTTAACGCACAATCAAAAATTTGTCTCAACTTTGATCTTATGTATTTTCGTCATTTTTTGTTCATTTTTATTGATTTTTTTGTTAAATTATAGGTTTTTCTATTGAGAGTGTCACTGCGTTAGTTGTTTTGGTTAAAAAAGTTGTTGTGGTATCATACCGGGTGATAAGAAAATGTTATTTTTTTTTTGGAAAATTGCAGACACCCTGTAGGGTATATTAGCTATTGCGAGTTATTCCAATTATAGCTAAATTGAAGCCTCTAGTTTTGTTTACATTTTCTTTTTTTATTTTTTTGTTTATCTCTGATACTTTATGAAATACACTGTTTTGAAACACCACGTGCTGTTATTACCTGAAATACACTTTAGAAAGCTATGGAAAATAAAGTGAAATCTGTGTTATCGGTTTTTTGTTGGCAGTCCAGCAAGAATTATAGATATTTTTTGTTTATCTCTGTAATTATTGCTAAAAAAAACTAAAAAAAAACAACCTAAAATGTACGAATTGCTTTAATAATTAAGGAAACAACAATAAATAACTTAACAAAAAAAAACAAATTCATTACAGAATCAGTATCTGGTGTTTCCACCCCTTCCGCGAATGACCTCCCGACATCTGTTATTCATACTTAAAATGAAGTTTCTTATTACGTTTTGATCTAAGCCATCCCATAATTCGACTAGACGTTTGGCCAATTCTTGTAAATTTTGTGGTTGTCGTCCTTCACTTCGTAACCGCCGACCAATATAGTCCCAAAAATTTTCGATGGGATTTAGGTCGGGGCTACGGGCTGGCCATTCTATGTAATTTATTCCAATTTCTGCAAGATAATTTCTTACGATACGAGCCGTGTGGGGACGCGCATTGTCGTGCATGAGCAAAAAATTAGGCCCTATATAGGGTGCATAAGGCACAACATGTTCTTCAAGAATATCTGTGATATATCTTTCAGAATTAAGATTTCCATTTACAATTGCCAACTGTGTTCGCCCCGTCAAAGATATTCCACCCCATACCATGACGGATCCACCTCCATATAAAGTTGTGTGCAAAAAATTGCATTGACTGTATCGCTCACCTGGTCTGCGGTAGACGCGGATACGTCTGTCACAGTTATACAAGTTAAACCTCGACTCATCAGTCCAGAGAACACGTTCCCAATCTGCTTCCAACCAATTAACATGCTCATTAGCAAAATTTAATCTGGCTCTTCGATGAGCTACTGTTAATGCGGGTCCTCGAGCAGCAATCCTGGGTCTTAAATTTTCTTCTCTTAGTCGTCGACGCACAGTTTGAACACATATGAGTGGACCACCTGCACCTTGAAGTTCTGATCTTAAATTTCTTGCAGTTGTAAATCTTTGTCGTACAGCGCTTACTCTTAGAAAACGATCCTGGTTAGGAGTTGTAACACGACGTCTACCTTGACCGGTCCGCCTGGAATGCTCTCCTGTTTCTGCGAACCTTTCAATTACCCTCGCTACAGTTGTGTGCCACACTCCCAACCTACCAGCTATGCGGTTGTAACTCCACCCTTCACCATGTAATGTAACCGCCTGAACACATTCATCACGTGTTAAATTTCTGTTTTGCCGTTCCATTATTAACTAATTCTTGCTGGACTGTCAACAAAAAACCGATAACACAGATTTCACTTTATTTTCCATAGCCTTCTAAATGCATTTCAGTTGTCACTTGATTTTCCATAGCCTCCTAGCTGTTTAAGGTTTCCGATAAATGCATTTCAGGTAATAACAGCACGTGGTGTTTCAAAACAGTGTATTTCATAAAGTATCAGAGATAAACAAAAAAATAAAAAAAGAAAATGTAAACAAAACTAGAGGCTTCAATTTAGCTATAATTGGAATAACTCGCAATAGCTAATATACCCTACAGGGTGTCTGCAATTTTCCAAAAAAAAAATAACATTTTCTTATCACCCGGTATAATACCACAAGAACTTTTTTAACCAAAACAACTAACGCAGTGACACTCTCAATAGAAAAACCTACAATTTAACAAAAAAATCAATAAAAACGAACAAAAAATGACGAAAATACATAAGATCAAAGTTGAGACAAATTTTTGATTGTGCGTTAAATAAGTTGCGCAGTGTATAATGCGATTTTTCAACTGCTGTTGAGTATGAATTGGTGTGCTGTAAATTAATGTTTTAAGATGACCCCATAGGAAATAATCTAAACTATTGAGGTCCGGGGACCTAGGTGACCATGCCTGTGGTTCTCCGCGACCTGTCCAGCGATTATTGTAATTTTCGCCACAGCATGAAGTACGCTGGCGCCCCGTCGTGCATAAACCACAGTCGATTTCTTACTAAAATGGGAACATCTCCCATCAAAGCTGGCAATTTTTCTGCGAGAAACTGCCGGTAATTGTGCCCATTCAATCTCTCATGAAGAACATAAGGTACAATTAAATAATCACCGCATATTCCAGCCCACACGTTAACGGAAAACTGCTCCTGGTGACGGGACTCCAAGATTGAATGTGGGTTTTCTTCAGTTTTGGATGGCGTTTCTAGAAAAATTGGCTTCATCGGTAAATAAAATTTCAGTATCAAATAATGGATTTTTAATTGCTTCTTAAAGAAACCATTGGCAAAGTTCATTCATAATGGAAAGTCGCGTGGGAGTAGAGCCTGAATACGTTGGATATGGTAGGGAGATAATAAAAAGTCATTGAGAATTTTCAACAGTAATATACCGATAGAGGAGGCGTCTTATCGGTAATACCGATGTTTTTAACAAGAAATCGATTTTCTGACAAATTTTTACGAAATGTAATTTTTACTTATAATCTGATATGATCCCGAGAGCTTTAGCTCGAGGGTCTTATCTTTGATTATAAGTAAAAATTACATTGAGTGAAAATTTTCTTGGAAAATCGAGTTTCGAGTGAAAAACGAAGGTATGAAGATAAGAAACCGCCTCTAGAGGTGTATTTTATTGGATAATTTACTGAACATAAAAATGAAGGCCGTCTGATAAAGGTAAATATACAAGTTAGAGGTGTTACTAATTTTTTATTTAAGTAAAAAAGCTACAAGCGTCTTTTCGAGCTAGCGGTAGTCTTATCGGGTAAGACGACCGTTACCAAGGTGGTTGCTATGAAAATGAGCGTTTTGATTGGTTCAATAAAAGTGAGGTGAATTATCCAAACAAGAATATGTGAGATATTTAAATTTTTCCAATTTTTCGTGTACTTAAATCGAAATCTTCCTCGACTGAATTCAAAAGCACTACCTCAATTTATGGTGTTCTTACAGTACGTTGTACTCCTTTTAGATGATTGTTTGATTAAAAACTTCTTTTTTTGCACAACCTTCTATGAATATTCGAAAATGTTCGTGCATCCGGAATATTTCTATTTAGAAAGCGGTTTTCGTACAACCGCCTGGCTTCCAGTGCGTTACCATTAGCAAGCCCATACATGTAATGCATATCTGCAAACTCAGAATTCGTGAAATGGACCATGTTTTTTTAATAATATTATTAATTTTAACGACTTAAAAACGTAACAAGTAGACTAGGTAGACAACTGTCAAAACTGTTTATGTTTACAAAACAAAATCTGCTTTCTACCTAGTACCTACATACGTTTTTAATCCTTGAAAATATACAATTTCATAACAACGTGCAATGAACGAAAACCATACGTCAAACGAAACAAGATGAAGGGGCTAGATTTGCTTAGAAAAAAATGAGGATTTCAAAAATAATTTTTACTTTAAGAAAAAGCAGTGGCGTATCACTTTTCTCTTTAAAATAATTATGTCGGGTAACAAATGAGAATACTGTTTCGGAGAATCGCTTTCTCGTGAATATACTATATTACTGTTTGAAAATGGCAAGATTTTAAGGATTCCATGCAAAATATCGTACCTGTAAGTAAAAAAAAAATTATTATTTTTTTTCTGAAGAACTGAAGAGCCGCAAAATACTTCGGATTCGTGATCTGCGACCTCAAATTGCAAATGCAAGAAATTAGCCAAAAATTCGCTTTACCCGGTTTCCGAATAATTACCCTATTTCTTTCTAAACTAACTTAAGAATCCATTTCCACTCATAAAGTCTATTTCTTGTACAAAAGTGTACGGAAATGTTTCATACCATTTAAGGTCCTGTTGACCGGGCAAGAAGGAACTTCCTAGTCCACCCTAAGAGTCAAATGTTTGGGTTAGTTCAGGTTAGTTGTTGTTTTCCCCCTTAAATGCTGTGGTTTGTTTAAACGAGTGACGCACGACTCCGCATGGTACCTTAAAGGCAGCATTCTGGTATGGTATGGTACCAGTTCTTTCTAACTAATTTACCCTTTAGCCATTTCCACTGTAGGTTAATTTATGATATAATCAACAATAACTTTTATCTTTTAATACAAAAGGGTTTTTATGTTTTATAGCCGTTTAATTTGCTTAATAGACTCCCGCACAGCTCTACCTAATGCTTATTAATTATGGGTTATATTAATTTTTAACACGAATGCCGCATAAGAAAAAAGAACCACTCTAATAACAAATTTTTTGGTGGTAATTAAGCAATTTTCGTGTCGCAATTAGATCCATTTTCTATGCTTAAAAATTAATAGGGTAAAGTGTCATAAACAGTTTTTCCTAATTGGGTTTCATAGTGACTACTTTACGAAACGCAAAAATGTTGAACAATTTACGAAACTAAAATTCTGTTTTTTAAAATGTGGTACTGACAATATATTTAAATCAAATGTTTTTTTTTCAGTCATACATGTTTTTTTGGAAATATGAAAAACTGTAAAGCCCTAGTAACACCACTTCCTAAGGTCTCATCGCCACAGGAATTTAAAGACCTCCGGCCCATAAGTGTTCTGCCATGCTTGGCGAAAGTCTTGGAGAAGTTAATAAATATGCAGCTAACTGAACATAGTAAATGCAATAATATATTGCCACAAACTCAGTCTTATATTAAAAGTTATGGAGAAGGCCATCAGCAAAAAATTTTCAAAGTACCTGGAAGGCTTCAATATGATTAGTGACCGCCAGAATGGATTCCGTAAGTCTAGATCAATAAACGACCTTCTCGTTGATGTTACTCACGTTTGAAACAACGCAACAGAACATCATGCGAAGTCCCGGGCGGTAGCACTGGATATTTCCAAGATGGCCTTGGACCGAGTATGGCATGAGGGGCTCCTAACTAAAGTGAGAGCATACGGAATGCAGGTTCAATGTTGTTCATGGCTGTCAAGCTTTCTTAGAGATCGTTCTCTGTGAGTGGCAATGGACGGATTTCTTTTAGACACATTTAACATCAGCGCCGGAATCCGTCAAGGTTCCTGCGAGTGGCAATGGACGGATTTCTTCAAGACACCTTTAACATCAACGCCGGAATCCCTCAGGGTTCCCTGTTGTCGCCCACCCTCCTTTTTCTACACAATAACGATCTTTTGGAAAAACCCCATATATAGTTTCGCTGATGACAGCACACTGGTTTCATCTTTTACTTTGCATGCTCAAACATCGGCTGCCAATGCACATCTCTAAAAGCAGCAAGAGGTCTCACATCTTAACAAAGACCTGGAAGAAATTCTGTCATCATCATCTGAGGGCATAGTAACCAAGAATAATTTACCGCTTAAGACAAGCGGCAATATTTTCTACAAAAGTTAATGTCGAAGAACCGGATATAGTCATGGCGAAATACTCGAATTCCCTTGGCTTCATCAATTCATTTATTGGGCGTCAATTTGGATAGTCATATGTCTTGGCATAGTCACGTTGCGGCCATTGCTAAGGCAGCCGCGTAGAAGCTTGGATACGTTTCCGAACTAAGAACCTCTATACACCACAACAACTTCTGATGCTCTATAAAGCCTAAATTCGACCATCACTGAAGTAATTTTAGCATATTTGGGGCTCTGCTCCTAAACATACCCTGAGATTATTAGATTAAACTCAAAGAATGACAAATAACCGGGAAGCCTTGAACATCGAAGGCAGGTTGGCGACTTGAATCTATTTTACAAATATTTTCATGGCAAGTGCTTAACTTAGGTTGCCCGCTTGATTCCACCTAGAGCGGTGTATGGTAGAAATACAGGACGAGCCATTGCAGCCAACCCGTACGTGGTTCAGATTAGTATCCCTCGAACGACACTGTTTAAAAATTCTTTCATCTGGAGAACGTCATCACTTCGGAAAGACCTCCCTAAGGCCGTGTTCCCCAATGAGTTTAATCTCCAAAGATTCAAGACCAACGTGAATCGTTTCTTGCGTACGCGCACCGCTTGGAGAGCGCCCTAAAGGAGTAATCATGCAGTGCTGTGCCTTACCATTAAAAAAAAATCTGGATTTTGTTCACATGATTACTGTTCTATAGTATTAGTTAATGTTGCGGACGGTATCTCTCAAGCTATTGATAATGGAAAAGTGGCAATTTTGCCATTGCTGGACTTTCGATACCATAAATTACCCGATGCTGTTCGCTGTTTTACATCATGTGGACTGTCTGATGACGCGGCTCAGTTTTTTGATGATTGTGTCGGTGGCATGGTATCGATTCCAGTTATATTTCAAAGCTGAGTACCACAGGACTCCAATTTATCATCTCTGTTACTTGCTCTTTTTTTCAAACTCATTGAACCAAACAAGATCGTTGTGTAATAATTTTTGAGCGCAACTCTGATGTGGATTTAGTTAGAAATGACGTTAAAATTGAGATTAATAACGCTGTCTTACAATAAGAAAATATTTAATTGGGATAATCTTAAACGAATTTATCCAATAAAAATATTTAAGTGAAAAGGATGTGGCGTTTTAAATTCTAACGCCATTAATTTTATTAATTTGTCTATTTTTGAAGTACTTTGCTTCTCTAGCCACCTCGTACTACGAAGGTATAGATGGGATGATGAGTACCATGTTGCCAGGCGGTAGCGAATTAGCTAGTCCTTTTTTTCGATAAGGCTCGACCGTGAGAAGTGGGTTGAGAGGTCGCATTCAGCGGCCTGAATTCCTTGTCATTCCGGTGCTATTCTAAGTACCCCAAATTTTCTACAGTACTACAGAATGTAATTTTTTAAGTATTCCGAGTGCCTTTCTAGTACCTCCTGTTTTATTATCTAGGGGATAAGTCCCAAAATGTGTAAATTCGTTGGTTGGTGAATTCCCTCAAATTAGAGGTAAGCAAAAGAAATTGTCTTTTTGGGTTTTCAGAACGTTTTGGTTATTTAATTGTTATTTACAGGGAGTGGCCATGGGGCTTAACCCTTGATTTTATACCTAAGTTCATACATTCTTCCATACCGGGAAGACCGTGTCGTTTTCTGCGATTTTCTTGGGCCACGCCGTAAAACTGTTCCTAAGAGAAATGGGTGACGGTCCGAGGATCCAGTGACTCTACCTACCACCTAGATTCAGCAGTTTGGGGCTAAGTCAGTACCACCAAGAGTCCTGTGAATTCCACTGGATGTTCCGGTTTAACCATGGATCTAAGGCCAGTTTGTTCTTTTTTATTAATTCTCCTTATTGCATAATTTTAAACAATAACATTTAGAAATTCAAGTTGCGTAACAGTTAATAATTCAAGTATAAATCTTTCTCTTTACTTTTCTTTGTAAGCAAGTATTCTGAGTAATTTTACAGTTTTACATTTTCCATATTCGGCACGGGTAACCTATATGCGATTTTCTGTATATATAAGTGTACATAGCAGAGGGGTGAATCTTTGGCCAAAGACAAGGTTTATGTATATATTACGGTACATCGAAATTTTTAAGCTTTAATGCATTAAATGATTATTTTCAGAATATTACCAGAATCCGAGCATTCTCAACATAATTTTATCATTGTAATACTTCCAACTCAAATTTTACTTTAAGTACCATTTCCAGTACACAGTACAAACCAAAAATTTGGTGCTTTAAACTATATTTGTTTAGTGGTAACTATACCAGGTTATACTTTGTTTATTAAATTGATTGAAGCTTACCTCAGTATTTTATTCTATTTTTTTGAGTACTTTTAACTTATAAATCAGAGCTTTACTTCTCAGTTCCGAAGCTCTAAGATCATGAAATCTAATTGAAACTGAGTGGCGCCCTTAAAAGGATAAGCATCCCTTGCCTGCGACCATCTGTTAAACCGACGTAGAGCTGCTGTTTGCACTTGAGCACTTTTTGAGGAAAATCTTATTTTCCACAAAAAGATAGCTACAAGGAGCAATAAAATATTTTATTCGGCGAATTAAATTATTTTAATGAAATATTTAGTTAAAGGTTAATTGCCGGAATTAAAATTTATTTCGGACAAGCACGTAATATTACTCTATTACAACTTACGTTTAATTCGATAATGATTCCACTTTTTTTAATTGTGTTTTCACATAAATATTTAAAATAATCGTGCCAATTAACCCTAGAATACTATCTTTATTGAAAGATCGGATAATACCATAGGCATCGTAACTAGATAATACTATCGGCACGAAAAATAATTGCGAATAATAAAAAGACAGGCAATTGCATTAAATAATTTTTATTAACATTAATTCTTATCGTGGGAAGCTGAATAGAAATACCAAAGTAATTAAAACTAACGTTAACACTGTCAGTAGAATAGAATAAAAATAGTACATAGGTTTTTTAGAACAACTAGGGCATATTTTTACTTGGTGTTCGCGACATATCGGTTCTTTGCATTTCATTCAGTATGTTATAGTCACCCTCTTCTTAGCGATGGGATATTTGTGACAGTATTTTCAGAGGCCCTCTTTATTACTAACGTTGTCTGGAGCTTCTTCTATCTCAATTTCTTTTTAGGGTGCATCATCAATATTTTTTTTGGTTCATGATCCATGTTGGTTACTCTTTGCAATCAACTAGCCTGATAAGACTTTGATGTAGGTAGCTCTTTTATACACATTTGTCTAGTGATTGGCTTTCTTTCTAAAGCGATGCCATTGTGTGGGTAAATCACATAGGAATTTATGGAGGCGTGGAAGTTAGGTACCCAACGTATTATTAGTGTATCCTCACAGTAAAAAATATCCACCTGGTAAAAATAATTTCAGGAGTGGTAAAAATAAGTAGTGTTAATGTTAACACCCGGATCAACATAATTTACCACATTTTTACACTCATATCGGACCAAAGTTGTTGTATTAAATTTGCCTATGAATTTAACTCTCTAAAAAATTAATTTTGTTGGATTAGTGTTATTTATTCCATTTTACACTCTATGAGGAAAATTAAATGTAATGACAATTAATTACACCATATTAGCGTGTAAAACTTATTCTTTAATCGTTTTTTTACACGGCCCCGGGTAAGAATACCTAAACCCATGTTACCGAAAAGACAGGCGGCAACAAGTGGTGTGAAATTCTAGGAATTGACACATGACGCCGATGCTACGTGCAAATTCAACTTTTAAGTCAATCTGATTGTGCTCTTTGAACGAAATACAGAATAATGTTATATTTAAATTAAAATATAGAAACAAAGCAAAGTTCTGTAAGAATAAAGAATAAAGAGTCGGTCCATAATTCCCAAAGAGACCTGATATAAATTAGGAGTTAAAAAACCCAAAGTCTTGGTCTCAAATTTAAAAAGTTCTGTAAAGTGCCAAATGAGAGTGCCTTATGAGGATCTTATTAAATTGGGTAAGCATATTAACAAAACTTAATAGAAGCCTTACTAATAAGTACGCCATTTTTAAGAAACTAAGTATGTATTTACATTGTTACAGTTTTTCTTTTAGTTTTTAAATTATTCTGATATAAGCTTATACTATAAATATATTCCTTTTTTATATAAATTCTTAGGTACCTACCTACATATTTTACTTCATAGATCTCTAAATAAATATACGATTAATATAATGCTCGTCATCTTTATTCTTTTATATTGTTCCCAAGCATACTTTTATTTAGTTGTTTAGTGTTCTAAGTATACATATATTTATTATGTTATTTGTTTAATATATAATAGGTGGAGAATGGCAGATGTAGCTTTCGAGCGACACCTCTTAGCAATCAAATGCATCACCTGGCCCGTCCGACAAGAATCAGTCGGAAACGGAAAAGGAAACTCCTGCAATGACCAGACGAGCCGGTCATTATTGCAGGAGTTGCCGCCATTCTATATTCTATTTCAGGTTTTCTTTTTCTTTTTTATGTAATTGATTGTATGTTCTGAAATAAAGACATTTTTATTTATGTATTTGTTAACAGGAGAAGAGCATACATTTTATAGTATTACCGGTAGCATAAAATTTAGGCATATGGTCTTTTTAAATATGGATTTTATATTGACAAGATAATGCAAAATAGTATAAGGTACATGTTGTATAAAGCTATTAGTGCACTTTCCCATCCCGTTAGAAAATAAGGCGCTTGAAATGGTGCTTTATAAAACTTGTACTTTAATATAGTATTTTATATGATACTTCCATTACATTCACCTGCAGGTAAATTATAATAAAAAACAAGAAAAACTAATTTTCCTGTATAAATTCGAGAAGAAAATTTCAAAGCAGCTTTGTTTTGCTTTATTTTGTTGTGAAAAGCGGGCCAACAAGAACCGAAGCAGCTTCCTTGTTAAGAAGATCGATTATCTGCCAGTTCAAATGATTTTGCGAAAATGCGTTGATGGAGAAAAGGAGAAATTTAAAATTATTATAATAAAATTAGAGTAATATGGTAAAGTTTTTTTTTACCTTCTGCAAGTGTTCAGAAGTTTAGAAATTTTTTCGTAAATCCTTAATCATCTCTTTTGGATTTAAAATTGTGGGCGTAGCCATGGGGGGTTAATATCGATTTTTTAATTAGCTTATAAAGGCAATTATTATTTTAATAAACTCTCAACGGTTACTTTACTTATCAGTGGATATAAGCAGTGTTATTAGTGAAAATATTTAAGTGTAAACAAAAATATATCTAGTAACTTACAATCAAATGCACGTTTTAATATCACATAATATAAAGGGCGGTTTTAGCTTTTCAATATGGGGGGGGGGGGGTATTCTCAAATCTCAAGTTTTTTTGGAAATGGTATCAATTACCTATGCATTTAGAATAATAATAATAATAATAATAATAATAATAATAATAATAATAATAATGGTCTTTATTAAGAATATAAATAAAAAAAAAATAATTACAATTCTTAGAGGGCGAAGTCTAGCTGATATGCCTCAGCTACTCAACATTAACCCTTTTTTTAAACAAAATTAAACTAGTTATAGTGTAATCTGACAATATATATATATATATCGCGTAGCAAAATTGTGAGTTTTTAATGAATATGCATTGTTGGCATACATAATAAGCACTCGGCACTACAGAAAGTTTTAGTAACGAAAAATTGCCGCACGAGATGAAATACTGACACTGACAATTATACTGGAATACTGGAATTATTTGTATTCATGCCCTTTTCTAAAAATTTGCTGCAAGTTGGATTTAATGATGATCACGATAACGATCACTCGTATCTGTTTTAGATGTTCTCATATCTTTCTGATTTGAAGTAGGGGAGAGCCACCAACAGTGGCCATGGCAGGTACAGTGGCCACTGTGTGAATATTCTTTTGCAAAACGTACACTGCTAGCGCCCTCTCTTGTATGGGGGCTTAAGTAAGTTTCCAGCACGTGGCGCGCCGAATACTTTCAGTTAAATGGCCGGCTTCGTCGTAACAAGAGCGACATTGAAATTCGTTGTAAAAAGTTTTTTATTAGAGTGAGTTTTCGGGTTAATCATTCAAAGCTGGTAAGTGTTTGAGGTACTTTATTGCATGCTTCTTAAGGACGTGCTATTGCAGTACGAAGTTCAGGGGGTAAAAGGCTAAAGAATCTGCATTGTTTTTCTGTTAGGTTAGGTTTTATTTTTATGTTACCTTTCTTACAGTGGCCACCCTAACGGGAGGTACAGTGGCCACTACTCTCATATGTTATAAAGGGGTGGCCACTGTTCCTTATATTATGTATTTGAATAAAAAAAAATATTTAAAACAATATTTTATGTTTTTGATACAGCCCGAATTCTATTATTATTCTAAACTAGGATTATTCTATTTTAGTAAATATGCCACGACGACCCCCCCAAAAAGTAGGGATTGGAAAGACAGATGGGGAAACAGTGAGGGCAGCCTTAAATGACATTAAGAATCATGGACTGTCAGTAAAAGCTGCAGCTTTACGTCACAAAATACCGAGAACCACATTAAGAAAGTATGTCAAAAAGTTCGAAGATGTCGAAGCGGAAAATATTCAAGCTGGTTTAACACCTAACTATACTGTTAACAGAATATTTACCTTAGAAGAAGAATTCCAGCTATGTAGCTGCTAGCAATATTTACAGATTTGTGCTAAATTACACCACGGGCTAACTCCAAAAAATGTTAAAAAATTAGCTTTTGAGTTAGCTATTGCTAATCGTAAATCGGTTCCGACCTCCTGGAAGAAAAACAAAATGGCCGGAAAGCATTGGCTGACGGAGTTTTTAAGAAGAAACCCACTATCAATTCGATCGGCTGAGGCTACATCACTAGGACGTGCAATGGGGTTCAACAAAGTGGTTGAACAGACATTTTTTAATAATTTAAAAGAAGTTCTCGAAAAATTTAAATTTCGGTCAGATAAAATTTATAACGTTGACGAGACTGCCCTAACGACCGTTCAGGAAACTGGAAAAGTTATAGCTATGAAAGGGCAAAAACAGGTAGGACAAATAACTTCAGCCGAGCGAGGAACGCTAATAACGATGTGCGGAGCAATCAATGCGAATGGAAATAATATTCCACCTCTTCTCATTTTTCCTAGGAAATATCTTAAGGACCATATGCTTAAGGGAGCGCCTAACGGGACTATTGGAGCAGAAACGTCTTCAGGCTGGATGACAACTAAAGTATTCGTCCAGTGGCTGAAGCATTTAATATTATATAGCCATCCAACCCAAGAATTTCCAGTGCTATTATTAATGGATAATCACATAAGTCATGTTTCAATAGAAGCTGTAAAACTAGCCCGAGAAAACAATGTATGTTTATTAACATTGCCGCCACATACCAGCCACAAGCTTCAGCCCTTGGACCGAACTGTTTATGGACCGCTAAAATCTTATTATAATAGTGCATGTCAGTCGTGGTTGACAAATAATCCAGGCAAGCGTATAACAATCTATGACGTATCCGAAATCTTAGGTCAAGTGTACAACCTTGCATTTTCAACAAGCAACTGCGTGTCCGGTTTTAAAGCAACAGGGATCTTCCCATTTAACGAAAACATCTTTGTCGATGATGATTTCTTAGCATCCACTGTAACCGATATGCCCCCGCCGGCGCCCATCAGGACTGAAACAATTGATGACGCGATAGCAGGAACTAGCAATGAATCTACTACCGATGTGGAAATAGCTCATACCTTTTGCTCAGAAGATAGAACACCTCCCAAAACAATTATTAGTCCCGAAATGTTACGACCCCTACCAAAATCTCAGATTACGGAAAAGAAACACATTCGAAAAAAGAAAACTACCCAAATTTTGACAAGTACGCCAGTTTATAATGAACTTGAAGCCACCAGTAAAAATAAATCAAGGAAGGAAAGTTTAAAAAAAGCGCCACAAGCAAAAAAAAAAGTTATTTTTGCAGATACGGAGAGCAGCATAAGCGACAATATTAAAAGAAAAGACAGCATTGATAATTCGAGTGATTCGACTTCCGATGACCAGAGTTTAGATCTCACTGATTCCGATGAAATTGATTGGATAGAAGAAGCCCAGCCTAGCGCTAACGAAGATTTGGGAAACATTGATGTAGGAAGTTTTATACTGGTAAAATTTTCTACTAAAAAACAAGTTAAATTTTGCGTTGGCATAGTAACTGCTATAGACATACAACACCGCGAATATTGTGTCAGTTTCTTACGCAAGCGCAAAGCATATACATTTTATTATCCAGGTGTCCCAGATCAGACAAATATACCCTATGAAGATGTTGTAATTCATTTACCACCCCCAACCTCAAGTGGCGGAACTGCAAGAATTCAGAGTCTATTTCACTTTGCCGTTGACCTATCCTCATTTAATTTATATTAGTTTAATAAGCCTTCTTGCATTTATATTGATACATGTTTCTTTTGTTTTTCAATGTGTATACTTATAAATTTTCTAATTAAAGGATTTTGTATGAAGTCTTATTACTTATTACCAAGTTAAGAACACTTTTTAATATGCTTTTCAGAGAAACCACTGTACCGACCCTAAATGGCCACTGTACCACTCTTTGGTTCGGTACAGTGGCTACAGTGGCATGTTTTTAAAAAAATAATAACTAGTAACAAGATCCTATACTTTTTAAAATTAAATAGAGTCATATTTGTATAGCCTTATCGTATATGTAGTCAAAAATAATGGAAAAAGCATAAATTTCTTAAACGTTTTTGAAATACGTGGAAATAAAAAAAAGGGTGGCCACTGTTGGTGGCTCTCTACCTTTATTTTCGCCGACTCTAGCTTTTTTAAAATTAAAACTCGACAAGGTTTGCTGCCGTTTATTCATTGCTCTGAAATAAAAAGTATTATATGATATTTATAGTACCTAGATATGAATTTAAGTTTCCTCAACGGCAAAGTTTAATTTTTGCTGTTACCGGTCTCTTGATTTAAATGCTTCTAGTTTAATCTATGGACATCACCTATCAAGCAATAATATTATTATATAGGTCTTTCTTTCTTTCTTTCCTTTTTTTTAAGGTCTGTTCCAAGTGTTCCAACAATCAGTCTCTGACAGTTTCAAACTGTCAAATACAATTTGCAACAACAACAGTAGTAGAACTAAAGCTGGATTTATAAACTCGAAAAGTTGGTGAGGTTGAAGTTATGATCAAGTTTGTGAGGTTAGATATTCCGAACTCCGAGCATAAAAATTGGTTATCTCAAACTACTCGGGAAGATTTTGAACCTTACATGAGCTTTACATGAACAACATGAACGAGTGTATAAATGGAACTGAGTGTTCCCTTTAGTTTAAATTGAACTCCTATTTCCAACACCAACTGAACTTCAACCTTACCAACTTTTCGAGTTTATAAATCCAGCTTTAAGAAGGCATCCTGGGATCTACATGCAATATTCTTCGGGTAGACTTTATTTCTGATTAAAAACTAGTCCCAAACTGCTAGTTGGAACAAGCCTTAAAGGCAATACGAAACCAAACGGGCGTCGCGTCATGTCATCGAGTCGCTGCAAACAGCATTTGGTTGTACCTTGTACCTGTAACACTGGGGAACAGCAAAAATGTTTCCGAGACTAAAATAGTAAACCTTACTCATTTTATTATACTAACTAACAATCTGTCTTGCAATAGTCTCAGTTAGCTTCGGTTTTCTAGATCCATGCTAATTATGATAGTTACCTACCTGCCTGTAATGTATGGGAGAATTCGACTATTAAATGAGAAGTACCTGGATTTATTATACCAGGTGTACTTTATAAGGGGTTTAAATACATATAACGTAAATTCTAAATTGTTAGTTAGTTTCACCCTCAGACTATCTTACTTTCCTAAAAAATGGAAAGAAGCCACCGTCATTATGATCCCCAAACCCGGGAAGGGCCACACCTTTCCCCAAATCTATCGCCCCATATCCCTCTTTAAGTCAATGGCCAAAATCATTGAAGTTATAATTCTCACCCGTCTCAAAGCTAAGTCCACCGAACTGGAAGTCGGACGAACAGTTCGGCTTTCGGGAAAACCTCAATTGCGAACTCCAAGCCCTTCGAATCACTGAGTTTATAACTCAGGGCTTCAACTGGAATCAGTTCGTCGGGATGATCTTATTCGACATCGAAAAGACCTTCGACACCGTATGGCACGATGGACTGATTCACAAGATGATAGCCCTGGGTTACCCCTCAAACATGGTCCGCCTCATCCAATCCTATCTCGCCCGCCGCAAAATCAGAGTCCGTATAGGACAGTCACTATCCACCCCCCGCACCCTTGAAGCGGGAGTCCCACAAGGAGCAGTTCTATCCCCCCCTCTGATTAATATTTTCACTCACGACATACCCAAACCCCCCGACAGCACCCTGGCCCTTTACGCTGATGATACTGCCTTCATCGTAAGGTCACTGAGTCCCCGACTAGCCACCAGAAAGCTGCAAACAGCAGCTAACGAATTTTCCAATTACTGCGTAAATTGGAAACTTCGCCTCAATCCCGACAAAACCCAAACCATCCAGTTTGGCCGCAGAAGGCAACCACCCTTCGATGCGGTCAACCTGGATGGCCGCGATGTTCCCTGGTCAGACTCAGTGAAATATCTCGGTATCACCCTAGACAAAACCCTCCGCTGGCAGCCTCAAATCCAAGGCAACCTCAATAAAGCCAGAATAACATACTCTCTTCTATACTCCCTCCTCAACCGCCACAGCACCCTAAGCCACAAAAACAAAATCCACCTTATCAAAGCCATCATCAGACCCGCCCTTACATACGGTTCAGTGGCGTGGGGTCACGCAGCCCCCTCCCACATCAACCGCCTCCAAGTCCTTGAAAATCGTTACATTCGCACCGCCATGAATATCCCATGGTTCATCCGTAACGTAGACCTCCACCGCGACATCAAACACACACCCCTTTCCCAGTTTCTCCGCGAGAGAAACACGAAGATTCTAACTTCGGCCCCCGAACACCCAAACCCCCTTATCAGACAAGCTTCCAATTATGACATCGATGCCCCGTATCGTCATAAACGTCCCCGTCACCAACTTCTCTAGGTGCGCCAAGCACCACCACCCACCCACCAAAGCCCTCCCCCGATACACCTCCCAAAACCAATAATACACCCCTCTCTTAGATTCCAGAGTAAAAGTACCTTTAGTAATTTTTTGGTGAGACCCTGCGGAACTGGACCGCAGGGGGGCGTGGAAGGAAGTCTGGAAGGAGTCAATGAGACTCTGAGCAAATAAGCTCAGGGCCACAAGGACTTCCGCCAGATGGGCTCACCTCTCCGCGTGTGTGTGTGTGTGTTAGTTAGTTGTATTTCAACCACCAGTGGATTGAGAGCTGTTCGTATTTGAGAAATTAGAAAGTTTTGAGCAACATGTTGCGAGTTTGTTTAACTAAGCCAGATCATTTTTGTTATATATGTGGTGGTGACTTTTGTAAAACAAAAACGTACACTTAGCTCTTTAATACAAAAACCTTACCACTTGTATTTTGTCTGTAAAGTTGGGGACCAGGATAAAAATTGGGCTCTCCATATCTGCTGCTACAAATGTGCGTCCAACATTCGCGGCTGGCTAAGTGGAAAAAAGCGTAAGTTGCATAACGTCGCTTTTACTGCTTTTTATCATTACCTGAGCTGAGAAGAACCGTGGAAGAACATCTGTAAGAACCGAAAAAGTCGTTGCAAACGTTCGTAGAACAATGCATAATACGCCAAAAAAAGGTGTAAGATGCCTATCTCAAGAAGTGGGAAGATCTTATGAAACATGCAGGACCATTCTTAAACAGTTAAATTTGTTTCCTTATAAAGTGCAGGTATTCCAAGGAATACGAGCTGCAGATTTTGAAAGACGCAAGAATTACTGTCAGTGACTTGCCCACAATTTATTAGAAATAAATTATTTATTAGACCTGACATTTTTTTTCTGATAAAGCCTAGTTCCACCTCACCGGTTATATGAATTATCAGAATACACGCATGTGCAGTAGTGAATATATCCATGTTTTTGTACAGTCCACATTGCACCCTCAAAAGATTGGTATCTGGTTGGTTGTTTTACGAAGTTTGTTGCTCTTATTCTTTTCCATGACACAGTTACAGCACAGCGATGGAGGGACAATATTTTGAATTCATTTGTGGAGCAATTACTTGACGATGAACTACGTTTTGTATGTTTTTAACAGGATGGTGTAACCGTTTTCATGCTATTGAGGTATGCCTTCGTGAGAACCTGAGGAGGGGCTACAGAGGTAGAAACATCTCAATTTTCACGGATAGTCAGGCAGCAATAAAAGCTCTAGCATGCTATCAGATCAATTCATAGTTGGTCTGGAACTGCCTTTAATGTCTTTAAGACCTGGCTGGCTAGCAGCAATGTCGTAACACTTGCTTGGGTGCCGGGGTACAAGGGCATAGAGGGCAATGAAAAAGCAGACGCTCTGGCCAGGCAGGCATCGGCTACTGCCTTCATGGGGCCAGAACCGGTTTTTGGGGTTCCAAAAGCCTCGGCAAGAGGTAGCGTGACTGGGTGGGTGAAGCGACAACATCGGTCATATTGGAACCACATTTCGGGCCTAAGACACAGCAAATCAATGCTGGATAACCCCTCAGAGGCAATGACCTCTGAAATCATAAAGCTAAACCGAAACAAGCTTAGAATCGTGACAGGCCCTTTTAACCGGTCATAGTACTCTAAGGAAACACATGCACACCATGCACAACGACGAACCCATATGCAGACTTTGCAATGAGGAGAAAGAAACAGCCTACCACATTATCAAAGAGTGCTACGCACTGACACGCTGGAGGACAACCCACCTGGGGAGTCAAAACCCCAGGGGGAATTCCGTGAAAAAATCTGATAAAGGGGCTGCTCAGCCTAATAAGGGCGACTAACCCCTTTTAATGAGAAATCGAGCAACAAGCGTCACAATAAGTCTCTTTAGGCTGCGGTATAGAGGTAGTAATAACCTTGGCTTGCTGCCTGTATTAATCATCATCATCATTAACCGTCCATACATTCGCCGAAACTATTAACTACTTACGACGAAAGATTGATCAGGTCTCAACCTTGAATTGCCACCCAGATCACCCTTTACCGGTTATGGAATCCTTTACTTTTCCTCATTTGATGAACAATATTTTTAAAACACCAAATAAAAATTTAGAACAGTTACAAGAAATAATTATCCAAGAAAGTGATTACATTTCTCCAGAGATGCAAAAAATGTCTAAATCACCCTTCAGTTGGAAGTTCTTATGTAAGGTCATCTCTCTTTAAATACCATAATAATTATTTCCTTTCCATTAAACTTGGACGAACCTAACGCTTTCGTTTTCGCGAATCATCATCCAAGATTATAAAACACGCGGCAGCCACTAATAAGTCTTTCACCATAAAACTAAAATAGCAGTGTAAATAGAACGTTGCATTTAAGTTGTATAAAGGAACAACAAGTGCAAGCATTCTGTTAGAAAACTAGTTCTAACAATTAGGTAGATTATTGAAAATAAAAATAATAAGTGACTCATGCAAGAATTCTTTCGGTACTCTTTTATTTACATTACAGCCCATGTTTTGTATTTTCTCATCGGTCGGCTAAAAGATTGTTTTTTTATAGATTTCCAAAGTGATAAGCTTACTAAGAAAGACCGTTTCGCCGGCATGTACGTGATGATAAATTTATAGGATTAGAAAGTATCTAATTTAAATCGGCAAAACAAACATTAATGCATATGGCCATAAAAATGATTCATTGCTAGAAACAGCCTAAGGTATTCCCACCTACCCTTTTCAATATGTGACGTCACGCGCTCTAATTGGTTGTTCCACTTTTTTTAATCAGGATCCTCTGAATTTGAGGTAACAGGGTAGGTCCCGTAAAGTTAGTTAGTTTCAAACTCTTCGCCTGTACATATTCGCTTTATCGAAAAGTTAGTTTTTTCAAGTCTCTCTCGTGTGGTGACGGCAAGTATTCTTCGCTCTATCAAAGCCGTTCACCGTGTCTCTATTTTTGAACGTTGTTGATCACGTCGATCGCGGCATTTATTCACACTGCTTCTGAAGTTAAAAGATGACGTAAAGTTGCTGTCTCCTCCGCAATCACTAGCTGGTATAAGAATGTAAATCTCAAGATCCTGAAACGATTGACTCCAAGTTGGGTAAAAGCTACGAAGAAGGTAGGATCAAACCATATTATTTGTTTTTACGATACAAGCAGCCTACAGAGCCTAATAAAGCGCTCAATAGACAATAATTTGTATGTTTCTGGCAATTAGGTACTGTTACAAAGAAATGAACTAGAATACAAGAAAAAGTCTTGCTTTTTTCTTCTTGTTTTTCGCCATAAACACTTTGATAATTAGGATTAATGAGCGAATAGTTACAAATTATTTTTGCTTTCTTATGCAGTTTTTAAACCGAACTCAAAGTGCTTTAGTTTAGTAGACAAGTTATTTATTTACTTTTTGCTTTTGTTTCGTTGTGTGTTATTGATACTGTGATTTAAATAATGTTAATGTTATGTACTATAATTGAAATAACAAACCCAGCTCTGTAACTGTTACTAAAGTAAGGATTTTATTTTATTTTAGATTTTATGTAGTTTTTAAGTGCATCATTCATTAAGATTGATATTTCTTTCAGTTTTTATGAAGTTATCAATATTTGTAAAATTGTTTTGAAAATAAATTGAAGGTTCAACGGAATAAAACTTTAAGTTTTGTGTTATTTTTAAAGCAAAACAAATAAATTTGATTTTGAACCAGCCCATAAAAATTGCTTGGTTTTTGTATATACATCAACCATGATATGCGGGTGAACTCTACAGTTCCCCTACACATTCTGTAAAGTTTGTCGACCAGTGTCGACAGTTTGTTGCTTTAAAAAGTTTAATGAATTATAAATTCTTACAACATAAGTTGCGTCAAGTTGCTGAATATTGCTCCAGTGTAAACGTACCTTTATTCACAACCCGGTTAAAAAACTAAATATGCTAATGCTAGTTCTATTGCTAGCAAAGAGATTGCTATAGTGGAAGCGATAATGATTGAAATACCTTTGGGCCTAGAAGTTGCCTAAGCACATAAATTTTATTCCATACCATCTGTGCTTGTCATCGTAAAACATGTAAGAGGATAGTCGGATCCCAAGGGAAGACCAAATCGTTGGATCTCTGTGTGTATGCACAGAACTGACCGGGACCGGTCCGAGTATTACGCTTGCCTTTGGCAACAGGAAATCGGAATTATACATAAAGCCCTTGGCAATTTCCTTGTGTTCTTCTCTCAAAGACGAATTTCGTCGATTTTAGTGATGCAATTTGTTGAGGATTTCTGAATTCACTCAAGTTGGGCAGCAATTCTTGTTTACTAACATAATCAAATATAAGGAGACTGGCTTGTTTCAGCAAGCACCTAATGATGGATTTAAGGGCGGAGGTCAAGAGGGGTAGGGTCCCCTCCCAATGCTAATATAGATTTATACTTTTATTTATACAAAAAATGGAATACAAACGGGACGAACCCAGAAAAGTATTCACACAAAAATATAAAGTACCTAAACTAAGTTTAAGACTAAATACTACACGTGTGATCCTTATAAAATACATATGAAAATGCAAAAATATGTTATAATCTAATAACGTGAACTGCTCGAAGCTATATACAATTTCAACTCAGTACTAAAAGTGTTCAGGGAACAAGAAAAAACATCAACTCCTGAGAGATTACATAAATTATTACATGTTTTTAGGCATCTATTTATCATATACCCATCTTATATGAGGTTGATTAAAGTCACCACAGAGAACAATAACATCGTTTGAATTTTCAGAAAAAATTTCATTTAATTTTGAACAAAATGAATGAATAGCAATGAAATCATTTGGGGGGAGATAAACACACCCAACATGACACTTTAAATTACCACCCTCGGGGACGATGGTGACCCAGATATCTTCAGCGTCAGATGCCCATAGTTCTTGAACAGAGCTAGTTAAGTTTTTGTCCACAGCGATAAGACAACCACCACCTTCGGTTTTTGTTGAAGCACTATCCTCGCGATCACGACGATAAACGTTATACCGGTCACAGATGACTTCAGGATTAAATATTGCACTATTCAACCATGTCTCCGTAAGACAGAGCACGTTATGTTCACTTAGAAGAGAATTTTTGTAAATTGTTGTTAGTTTGGATTTAAGTCCCCTAACGTTTTGGTAAAAAAATGACAGACCCATAGATTTATTCTTACGATTATAGTAAATGTTTAAATCACCTACTTAATTCTTGTTTTTACATCATCATCAGAAGAGATGCTTATAACTGACGATCTATCAGATTTTCTAACCAAGACTCGACCATCTCGTACCCAAACGTATTTGAAACCATTCTGCTTCGCCATGTCCTTGGCTTGTTTTAAGATTAGTTTTGTCCCATTGGAAAGATGTTCATTAATAAAAATATTATCAGAAATATTATCAACTGAAAGGCCAGGTCCGCTTCTATTTGGTGTAGAAAGTTTTTTATTTTTAACCTCTGCAAGCACTTCGTCTCTTTTAAATTTACTCGATAATTTAACGACGATTGGTTTCACCCGGTCATTGGATTTTTGGTATTCTCGAAAAACGTGATCTATATCTGATTTGGCGATTACGCAACTCACGCTTTGGCCAATTTTTTCTAAAAGCAATGGTAGATTTTCATTCGACTTTTCAGGTATACCTTGTATTTCGATGTTTTTAGCTCTGACTTCGTTTTCTAGTTTATCGATTCGAGATGTCAGTGAGTTTACTTCATTTTTAAGATGATTGTTCTCTTTGGTGATGGCTTGAATTTGTTTCATTTGCTCATCAAATCTTTTAATTAAGCTCTCAAATAAACTCACCTGATCACTACAGAAGTTGACCGAAGTCAGGACGTCATTATACTTTGAGTGCAATGATTTAATATCCGCCGATAATATGAATTATTGCTGTTGTATTTTGTCTTTTTGGAATATTACTACACAGGGTGTCAAAGTTAAAACGAACATCATGTAATATTTCTTCGGCTGATAACAGGCCGAAGTAGATAAGGTTATGTACGTTCTGGCTCAAAATCCCATAAGAAATAACATAACAGAAATTCTGCATTTTTAGTGCTATTTCAGGGCGTGACAAGTTTCCCAGATAGACAGACTGCTATTGCTGTGCTGATGTTCTGTTGTGTTTGAATGCCAGTTTGAACAGACCTATTTAGCACCGCCCTGTTTAGAACTGCCCTGTTTACAACGGGTCTATTATAATCAGAACATCAACACAACAATAGCAGTCTGCCTGTCTGGGAAATGCGCCACGCCCCAAAATGGCACTAGAAATTCAGGAACGCTAGATTTTTACACTCTGTAACAAACGTGAGAGTCTCCTCATTGATCTTGATTTTAAGTTGGTTAGTAGCAATGCTGCGTGCTTCTTCAGTCCAAAAAGGATAACTGAGGATTCTAGTGCATTTAATGTAAGGTTATGTCCAAAAGATATGTCAGTAAGGACTTTTAAATCATTATTAATTTGTTCACTAGCGGAAGCCCACTGTAAGTTTAAAATATTAAGATAGATCTGGGTATCACCTGCATAGTGGTGAATTTTACAGTTTTGTACCATTGTGTGAAAGTCAGCCGTGTAGATTGAAAACAACAGTGGCGATAATATAGCACCTTGTGGGACTCCAGTGTGAATTTGACGAGGGTGGGAAGTAGTACCGTGGTAAATGAACTGATCGACAATATATACGTCATCATTACCTTTTAATGTATTACCGATCATTTTAGCGTAATAGCTCTTTTTTTTAACAGAGCTGAAATGCTCTCGCAATATTTTCTGATCGTTACGATCCTCTACGGACAAATCGTGAGCTATAAATATTTTACTTTCCTTCAACTTACGTACGTTTTTAAAAATCTCAAGTTTTGTTAAAGATTACACAGACTCTACATTTTTACAGACAATTTTATGCATGCGACTTATGGTACTGATGATAATCCAAGTGTTTGTCACAACTAAATACAGTTATTGTGGTATTGACAATGTAATGCAAACACAAATAAATTCAACTATATACCTAATCCTTAGCAGTCATGCCCTATAACTAAAATTTTACAACCCATTGCATTCGCATCGGTAGGTATAACGAAAACTAATCGATTCAATTTTATGGTCACGTCACTGGTAATAAGCTTACCATGCGGCTTTTATATAGGTCCATTAGAAGTTTATATGCGACTGAACGCTTAAATTCCTTAAATTTACGATTTAATTAAAATGGGACCGCGGCAGGTTGGCGTTTACGCAAATAATTTCCAAGTGATAGACAAATAATATTTCTGAGTGTGCAGAGCAAATTCTAAACTATATTATAGTGAACACAATATACAGGATTTAAGAAGTAGTCCATGTTCTGTGGCGAGATTGTAAATAGAAATAAAGGTCTGTCTTTACCACCAAATAACTTTATTTGCCCCTCTAGGGTAGAAAACAAGGGTTATAGAAAATACATGAAATGATGAAGAATTAAAATAAATTTCTTAAAGTTGTTGTACTAGTTTCGACTTTAGGGAAAGTAATCTTCAGCAACTAATCATTTAAGAAATTTTGTATTATCCTACTTGCGTTTAATCATCTCCTACCATTGAGATACTTCGTCCTTATAATAAGCTGCTGTCTATTCCAATGGTTGCATAAACTGCATTTCATTGTATTTTATTGTTGAATCACCCATTGTTCTCCCGACTGTTTTAACTACTTTTCATTACAAAATTTCTTAAATGATTAGTTGCTGAAGATGACTTTCCCTAAAGTCGAAACTAGTACAACAACTTTAAGAAATTTATTTTAATTCTTCATCATTTCATGTATTTTCTATAACCCTTGTTTTCTACCCTAGAGGGGCAAATAAAGTTATTTGGTGGTAAAGACAGACCTTTATTTCTATCTGCAATATACAGGGTTTAAAAATAGGTTGCAAATACTGGATCATTTGCTTTCATGTTTAAGTTTATGGCAATACATTAGGAACTCGGTTTTCAAAACCTCTTGTTAAAATTTAGAAGACCTACGGGCTAGAATTCTGTAATAGGAAGAATGAGAACATGTTTGAAGTAGAAGGTGTTTTTTTTTTTTAATTCTGTAAATGCAATGACAACGGACAAGTAAATTCAAGACGTACGCCTTTGATTCTATGGCATATTTTGAGAACTTTTTTGTTAAATCTTACGTTACCTCACACATTCTAAAATTTTGCGCATCTAGCAGAAAGAAATTAACAATGGAACATCATAACTGTATTGTAATCAAAATTTAGACTTATAGAATGGCCTTGTTTTAAATGAAAACATAGGGGAGACCGGGGCCGGTTGTCACAGTTCTTACTCGCCTATACCTAATTTTAATAAATTGTTTATCTAGGTAAAAAACTTGTTCACTGTCGGCAAAGAAACGGTTTTTTTTTCCCAGAAAAATGGGAAAAAACGGAAAATTAAAAAAAAACTAATCTTTTTCTATAAACTAGAAAAAAGTGCTTTAATTACTAGACTTTCTTTATATTATTAAGTAGAAGCAAGATACGAAAACAATTCAGGAAACAAAAAAGTTGTATTATTAGTTGATAAATTCGAAAAAAAATATCGTACACTTTCTTGTCAATAACAGTCGTTAAGGTGCTCCTCGGGACGCCACTGGACTTAATAAATTTAATCTAGCTAGGGCCTATTAAACCCTTCATCATTATGAACAACGCTACCAAATTTCAAAAAAATCGGAAAAAGTAGGTAAATTTAAAGAAGTTATAAAAAAACGATTTTTATTAAAAAATTTTAACATCCTGCATATTAAAAACGGGGCAATTCCGGACACATATTTATGTGAACTTTTTCTCTTAGAATATCATAAGGAATCACCCCCGTAAGTGACGTACAGTACTTTTGAAACACCCTGTATACAGGGTGTCCTAAAAGGTATAGTCATGCAATAATTGGGGATTGGGTAGGCCGGCTCAAAGTAAGGTCCGGGAGACCTTGAAGATGTTCTTTCTTAATGATTTTAAAACTTATAAAGATACAAACTTGCAATTTATGCTAGTAAGCTTTACACGCGAATTGATATATTGTGGTTATAATGTCAATAATCTAAAAGTGGAGCCAGAAATAGGGAAGGACGGAGTCAAAATGTAGCTAACTATTTTTATATTGATTTTAATATCTTTCTCATCTCAAATTAGAAAACTTCAACGCAAAAAGTTACCCCTGCTTGGACACGATTTAGATCATCATTTTTGAGATTAATCGATTTGAAAACTACTTTGTATACGAAAAAGAAAACAAAATTAATATTGTTTACTCAAATTTTAGTATTTTTCATGATCTCATTTATTAAATACCTTATTACTAAATTCCTCCTACAATATGTTCCTCTGAAAGAAAATTGAAATATAGATATTTGATCACTTTTGGCATGTGTGTATTTTTACCAATTTTACACTAACTAAGCACAATAATTTTGGCATACAAGATAATTTTTATTGATTTAACTCGAACCTGAACTAACCTAAATAATATTTAAGAAAGATTACCTCTCTTTTTGCAAAAAACGTTGAAATTTTCTAATTTGACATAAAAAAGTATATTATTTAATCAAGGAAAAGGTTAGGTGTATTTTAACTGCGCCCTCTCCTATTTCCAGGGCCATCTTTAGGCATGGGCCCGGGGCCCCCGGCCACGGAGGGCCCCGCCGATCCCTCTACGGCTGACAGAATTTCTTAAAAAGGCTTATGTATTAACACTATTAACTGGGAATTAACATTAATTTGACTAAAATGTTTATTTAAAAAATCATAAAAAAAAGTAATCATTTAAAATCTGGCAACAATAATTTGTCTGTAATTAGAATAATGGTAATCTGCGACATCTGAGTGGCAGTATACAGTATGGAGAATATCTGGCGTAGGGCGTGGCGCTATCGCTATCACACATAGATCATAGATGGCAGGCGCGGGTTATCGGAATTAAAGTCCCTGTAATCGGAATGTAATGGAATATAATAATATCACCTGTTTTAAAATCCGTTGACCGTTACGCAAATTGACAAATTGTCAATTGAGTTTTGAGTTAGATGCGCAGCGCAGGTTTTGATTTTATAAGTTTAAATTAACTTTTTAAAGTTTGTTAGTGTATATTTCCTTAATAATTAATAATTGGATTGTTTGTTACGAACCGCGCTAAATAAAACGAGTTTGGAATATATTTTAAAATAAAAAAGCTAAAAGCTAAGACACAAACTTTTTTGTCCTTGTCCTTGCTTGTTGTATATGATCAATTTTCTTTTTTTTTTAAAGGGCTTATTGGTCACTGTTGTCATATTTTAATCATCATCATGTCAAAACGCTTATATCCCAGCGGTGCAGAAAAGAGAAAAAAAATGCTCATCAAAAGGAAGTTATTGAAAAACTACCCAAATTAACTTCATTTTTTACTTCCAAAGCATCAGCTCAAGATCAAAAAAACAACGAATCAACGGAAACAACTTCAGAACAAGTTTTTACTTCCAGTCCAGAAAAAAAAATATTTAAAATAAAAATATTGGCGTTTATATTTAGAAATTTCTTTATTTCTACGTTTTCTCGAGTTGGGCTATCGAAAAGTAAACTTCTAGATTTTAATAGTCCAAAAAAAGGGCGTGGCATCTAAAAAAAATTTGCCTACGGCGCTTTTTTTAAAACACAAAGATGGTAAAAGGGCCACAACGCCAAAAGTGCCAGGGGCCCCTACATAACTAAAGACGGCCCTGCCTATTTCTAAGGCTGCTTGTAAACTGTCGGCATTTTAACGATTACAGTTTGATTCTGCGAGTAGAGCTTACTAGAATACCTAAATATCAAGTTTGTATCTTTCATGGTTTCGAATATATTAAGAAAAAAACATCTTCAGGGTCTATTCTTTACGAAGCTGTAGCACGGAGTTGGGGGACATACGACAAAATGCTACATGACATTTTCACCCTATTTTGACGCAATCTACTCGACCCCTAATTATTGACCATACCTTTTGAGACAACCTTGTATATTTGTAGTTTTCCGAATATTCACATTGAAACTGTGAATTGACACTTTGTATAATAACGTGTTTTATTTAATGAGAAGAAATAATTATCTAACAATTATATATTTTTTGTAAAATTCTATGAAGTTCTCTTCAACGTTTTATTCAGTTCGTGTTAACTGATGTAGGTGCTCTTCCACTTTTCAATTTTCACTACGAGCCAAACAATTTAACAAAGGCGCTACTTTAAAATTTATAGGTAAGGGTCTAAAGTTTTCACAGTGTTTTTACTTCCTTGTTAGAGTTTTGCTCAATGTAGGTGAAATATGTTTTAACGTGCAAACAACAGAAATACATAGTTGAAAAAGTTAAGTTCATTCAAAAGTGTTTTATTTTGGTAAAACTATAAAATTAATAATTATTAAAAAACTTAAACAATGTAAGTCATAGTCTGTTATACATTATAATGATACTAATATTTTCTTGTTTATTTGACGCAGCATTTTACATCCATTTTAATGTCATTGCAGAAATGAGAGAAAAATCACGCTCTATTTTTTGCAAACACAATTTTTTGCTTTTCGATTGACGTTTATTAAGACACATTACCTCCCTAATTTCTATGTCACTGCCATGCAGCATCAATCTGGCTTCGTTGAAAGAAGATATTCGCGGGACGAGTTTATTTCATGGCTGGCTGCCGCTTTATTGCCACATAACTCTTTATTCGCCTTATAAATGACTGTTCCATATGAAAATTTTACCACCACAATTTTTCGTTACAAGTTTAAATTAATATCTTTTTATACGACTGTCTATTATTTTAGTTACGCGTCGCTTCTACGATAAGCAACCATATCCATGATCAACACAAGTTTATTAATTAACATATTATCTCAGGGGTTTTCGACCAACTTACATACAGAATTTCTATAACAAGAACATTGTTGGGGAAATGATCATCCAAATGCATTAAAAATAATATAATTATATGCAACAAATGTTTTTAGAATCAATACTACTGTTAAATATCTGATTTCAATATTATTTCAATAAAGGAGCAAAATGTATCAATGTTTGCGGAACGAATAGTGTTATCGCCGGGATTAACATAAAACTTGCAAATATCATCTTTTAAAATACATATAATATTTCATAAATAATAAGCGGCTAGTCGACCGTTATTCCAGGAAAAAGCAATGTTCTACATTTAGATGTTAAGAGTATATTTTTTAGAATCTTGTACATCCGAAAACCCTTTGACGGTGTTTTGGCACTCGAGAAAGGTGATACAGCGTGGTACATTTATTGATTACCGTCCAATTGGTTAAAAGAAAACATGGCGGCTGTGTAGCCTATCAGAATGCATTGTTAGTTAATCGTCATAACAACAGGGGCGTAACCTTGCTGTCAGATAATATAGTTTTCCATTTTGTATACTACTACATTTTTAACTTCGATAAAGCAAGGTTGTATGTCAACAAACTCACGTGGTTTCTTTCCGTCGGATTGAAACAAATAGCACTGCCTAAAAAAAAGGCACCCAGCAAATGAACTAAACAAATGTAGTGACTAGTTATGTGGTTGTAAAATCAGTAGTGAAAATTTATGTTATAGTATGTTATTGTAAAATCATGTACTAAAGAAGTTTTGTGTGATTTAGAGAAATAAACGCCAAATTACCACAGTGAAAAGCTCGTTTAATTCCTTCACTTAGTAAATTAAAGAATCAGTTAAATTAACCTACAATCGAGGAACATAAAAGCATCATGAACTGTTGACGCAAGTTAAATAACAACACTTGACTTGCTTAACAAACTCCTTGTATGGCATTACAAATTGAAACACTGCAGAGATGCCAGTGTAGGATTAGTTAAAGTGGCTGTAAAATTATCAAGTGAGTACGGTTATTTCGAAAGACCTATTACATAATTAGTTATTACTTTGAATTTATAAATTACAAACTGGGCTAGCGACAAAAAGAACCTTAAATTGACGGCAAACATTGGTTGTCTACTTATTTTTTGGTGTCTAATAACGTAAGCAACTAGGGGTGGCTTGTCTGTTCTCCAACCTTAAAAACGTCATAGATGGTTGTGGACTAAGTTGATAATTAGTTTAAGCGTTAACACCTTACGAGTCTGTGGCTACAAAGGCTGAGGGGGTAAGGGCATAGTTGTGTGGTGCTTCGTTTCATATTAATATTTTGTAAGTTATTAAATTCGTAAAAATATAAAAATTGAAAAGAAAGCTCTAGATTTATATAATAACTTTCAAGTAGTGCGATTTCATTTTGACAACAAACGTTTGACAATAGTTATTAATTATAAATTAAATAATATATTTCTAAACTCCGCCAATGCCTGTAAAATTCTCGAAGATATCATGATGACACAAGCACAGGTGATAATTTCTGGTCCAGGAATTTGCGCTCTATTAGACGTGGGCTGCCAAATTTACCAACAAAAATGATGAATCACTATTTCTTAAATATTATCTTTACCGCTTCAATGATTATGATTTGCAATGTAAGAGAGGAAATAAATATATTTTACAGGGTGTATACTACTGTATACATTATACAGGAATATGCATACGTCTAATTGTTTTATGTAATATATTTAAATTCTATACAAACTAAGATTATATGGAAATTTAAACGTATATTACGAGTTTCACGGCAGCAATGCTGTAGTTTGGACCACATTGTTTAAATTCCTTTCGTAGACTGGTGCGTCGGACTATCAACCTTAGTACTTTACTCATATACTACAGGTTGTTTCATTAATTCTCTTGGTGTAGGTAGCTTAATGGCTAATGCGAAGTTTTTTTTGATAATTTATAGATTTTGGCTATAGAAGAAATTTTATCAATCTCTGATATAGCATAGCATAGCGTTATGCAAATAAATGCTAGGGGTCGATTAGTCGATGAAACGATTGTGAAAATTTTAACAATCGATTAATCGATTATTTTCGATTATAAATTTTCATAATCCTAGTGAGCAGCCTGCTAAGCGAATTCTCCTGTTGGAATAAACTATCTAATAAACCTAGATATAAACATAATATAATATTATGCTTTTTTTTCTTGAAGAAAAAACAGTAATATAACGTTAAAATAAAATTTGTGCCCCGTATTATGTTTACTGTTTGCTGGAATTTTTGAAAGAAAACAAAGTAATAAAATATTCAGGCTAACCAAGTGCGGCAAACAAAAGAAATTTAACAAAAAATTAAATCATAATGGTATATAGTGTGCAAGTAAAAAAAATGGATAATTTGTTTTTACAATTTCTTCATTCATATTTTTTTCAACATCAAAATTTGCAGAAAAGGAACTTCCTATTTAGCAAGTTTGGACAGATTATATTATAAATAAATTACAAAAATTTAAGAAGATACATTGTTCTCCCAAAAGTTGGAAATACTGCATAATATAATTATTATGTTTGAAGGTTAGGGACTGTTTTGGACTTACATTGCCTTTATTTATTTTGATTACACCGTTTCAACTGGTAAAAATCTCCAGTCGTGTTTTGGTTAATAGTATTCAGTATTCAAGTGAATATAGTTCTGAAGACGACTAGAGATTTACCAGTTTAAACGTTGTGATAAACATAAAAAAGAACATGAAAGTTCTCTCGAATGTTTTTTGATTGCTCGATTGTTTTTCGATTAATCGAATATTTTTTGATTAATCGACTGTTTTTCGATTAATCGATTTATTCGAAATAGTCGATTATTTTTAACAATCGACAATCGATTGTGAAAATTCATAATCGCCCAGCCGTAATAAATGCTATTAATTTTTTTATTAATCCTTTCTGAAGAATCAACTTCTACCAAGTATGCCTTTCTTACGTAAAAATGATAGAGAAATATATTTTTTTTGCTTAACATGTAAAACAAGCACGTTAAAAAAAGTTATGACTCATCAAACGAGTAAAAATACATGTAGGTGACGTCCTCCACGAGTGGTAGCCATACTAACATCAAATTCGAATTTTGCATTTCAAAAAACCCGTAGGTAATAATTTTAGTTCAAATATCGACATTATTTTAAAAATTATTTAGAAAAAACCAAAATCAAAATAGAACTTTTAACTGTATCTCCGAAACAAGGCATTTCCGGATATACAGGGTGTCCGGAAATGACGATGAAAAATTTTAAGGTATGATTCTACATAAAAAGATATGAAAAAAAGTTCATTTTAACATAGGTCCGGAAATGCTTCCAGAGGAAGTTAAAGGCCCTGGAAGATGGTGTCATAAAAGTGGTTTTTATTTCATTTATTAGGATCTACTTACAATACAGGAATTAACTTCTACGTCTAAGTTAGAGTGATTAGGGCTCACTTTTTGAAAATATCAGGTGACCCATATTGCAACCAGTGGCGTGGGAACAAAGGGGTGGTTAGTTATTTAGGGTCATATTTTTTTTCGCCGAGTGTATTTTCGCTATCTTTTAAATAAATTATGATTCTTTGAACATTTTAAAAATTTAGGGGCAGCGTTGTTTATTATTTTGTTATTGATTTGTTGGTATTTTTATTAATAAAATTATTATTGAAAAAAAAATCTGAGCATTAAAGTCCGTTTATCTCGAAAACGGTCGACTATACGACTTTATACCAAGGGAACCTTTTTACGTTAAAATGTTCAAAGAATAATAATTTATTTAAGAGATAGCGAAAATACACTTGGAGGAAAAAAATATGACCCTAAATAACTAACCACCCCTTTGTTCCCACGCCACTGGTTGCAATATGGGTCACCTGATATTTTCAACAAGTTACCTCCAATCACTCTAACTTATACGTAGAAGTTAATTCCTGTATTTTAAGTAGATCCTAATAAATTAAATAATATAAACCACATTTATGACACCATCTTCAAGGGCCTGTAGCTCCCTCTGGAAGCATTTCCGAACCTATATTAATATGAACTTTTTTTTATATCTTTTTATGTACAATCATACCTTAAAATTTTTCATCGTCATTTCCGGTTAATAGAAAGTTTGTTTCATATTTTCAGGCAGGAAAACTCAGCCTGATTTTTCTCGTAATATTAATTAAACACACTGTATATTAAATCCTGCGTTTTCCATTTCTTATATTTTACCTGAGATTTCCCGTAGCTTTGGCAGAAAATAATTCCAAAATGCACAAGCTTGAGCTCGAGGACCTCTACCTATCCCATTTTTGTCTGCGTTGAATACGAAATACTGCGGCTGTTCCTTTGTGTAGAGAGGCCAATTTACTTCGTCAGTAACAGGTTTTCTGAAAATAAAAATATATTTTATGTATTATATTTTTACGGAGATTTTGATTAAAATTTGTTTTTTTTTGCTAATCCATTTACACTTTTGTATCTCATTTCATTATCTTAATATCCCGTTCGTGAATTTCTTTCGAACAACCACATATAACTTAAGTTGCTATGAAAACAAGAATATTTAAATTAAGACAAGCCTCAAGGTCTGTAGTTAGCAATTAATGATAATATTACAAGATTTATAACAGACACCAAGCTTATCGACAATACATGAAACAAGGAACGGTACATACGCTTTAAAATGTTGGTTTGTACTGAGAACAGTAAAGTATACAAAGTCACTTGATAGCTTTTACGTCGCTTCATTTTTGACGTATTTATCTCACAAGAAAATATTCAAAACATTAAAGATAATAAAAAAAACATTAAAAATTTTCAAAAACGCAAAAAAATCTTTTTAATTTTTATCATTTCTCTTTCTTGTCTCAACCATAATACATTCAATAACAATCTAGCCGTAAATAGTAAAACCGGTCATGGGTAATTGTGTTTAACACCTTCAGGGTGACAAGACAATGTAATTCTTGATTATGTAAGTCGAAAATTAAATAAAAAGGGCAATTTAGGGTTTGACTGGGTGGGCAAGCTTGATATTAAACTGTAATAAGAAGTACGAAGATTTTCTACGTCTTGCGAGTTCAAACTATGTCAAACCAAAAAAATGTAATAAATCAATTATTAAAAAAAAAAAAGAAAGAAAGACAATTAAATAAAAAACAATTTCTTTTCATTTTAAAGAAACATACCTACAATTCGTACATTGTCTGTCAATTTATATTTTTTTTGGAGCCTCGAAATCGCTTACATACTGAAGTGAAACGTCGGCAAGTAGAAAAAAATCGTCTTCGCTCGATATCTGATCCCTAATCCCCCTACTACGCATTTTTAAATCTATCTGTGGGTCGCTAAATTCTGTGGAAAATATTAAAAATATTTTACAGATATAAGATGATTTATTTGAGGATTCAATTTTTAACAAAACATTCAGTCCATTCAAGAAAATTGACTACTTCCAAAAATTTGAAAGTAAAATTAAAGCACCCTGTATAAAAATATCTCGTGAGATCAGATAAATCGTACTCGTGTAACCCTGTGTATTTAAGAATAATTTCTAAATAGAGTTCTCTATCGTAGGGATTACTAAATAACTTTAAAACTATACATTATCAAGGTCAAAGTGTAGCCCGAGGGTGTATGAAAGTCACCCCAACCAATGTACTTTCGGCAGAAGCCACCGAGGTAGATCCTGAATATCGAAGAAAAATTCTGGCTTCCAATATTTTAGAAAAAATCTTATGTAGAAAAAATCACCCCGTGACGGTGCTCTTAAAAACTCAAGAACGTCAGTCCAAAAATGTAGGTTGTTGGAAAACAAAACATTATTCAAACTTTAAATTACTTTATCCTCTACTACAAATGTTTACACAAATTCGACAATTATCCTATTTTTGAAATATAATTCGAAACACAACTTACAAACATAAAGATGCTTGACTTAAATCTCAATAAAAACGACGAAACTCTAGCTAAGCAGCGATTCTTTAAACGCCTGGAAAAATATCAGTCAACGCTCACCTTGACCTATACGGATTAGTCCAGAGTACGTTATGGAATCCATATCAACATTACAAGACCAATGAAGAAAAGCTGCAGATATGGAAGGAAAAATCTCTGCATGGACGACACTTGAACGAGGCAGTCTTGCGTCAAACTACTGGCTCATCTCTGGACGGATGTTTCCTGAAATGGAGGGATTCCTACTGGCAATCCAAGATCAGGTCATACTAACTAGAAACTACCTGAAATACATAATTAGAGACAGTACAGGCAGACAAATGCAGATGCGGATGTCAAACGGCAGAAACGATCCAACACATCACGGGAGGATGCCAGATGTTTTCTGCAACAGAATACAAAGAGAGGCATTACGCAGTGGCCAAGATCCTACACCAAGAGTTAGCGTTGAAGCTACAACTTGTCCAAGATGGAAAGATCCCATATAGATTTACACCACAGACGATCTTAGAATACAACCACTTCAAGATGTATTGGGATCGGACTGTTCCTACTGATCAGACGGTGACCCACAATAGACCGGACTTTGCTGTGGTAAACAAAAGGGCCAGGAAAACGACTTTGATAGATGTAGCTATACCAAATAACCACAATCTTCTAGTGAAGCATGCTGAGAAAATAGCGAAGTAACAGGACCTCCACGAGCAAATAAGAAGACACTGGAGTATGGACAGCATCGAAAACAGGCCGATTATTGTTTCAACAACATGAGTAATGCCAAACCAGTTTTTGGAAAACCTTAGAATGCTAGACGGACCTAAAGATCTCACCAAGGATATGCAGAAGGCAGTGCTACTTTCAACAAGCCGAACAATCAAGAAGTATATGGGTAACCACATAAGAACCGTGTCCAATAACACGAAAAAGGCCCCCACAGAGCTCAATCCTTGTAATGTTAGTGATATCTGGGACGAGTGAATGTCCCCCGTAGAAGGAATCCATGACAGGTCTCGCGACCTATCAGAAAATCATAATAATAATAATAATCATATTAACAATAATAATAGCAACAATAAACAAGATTAAAGTGCAATCGAGCTCGCGCACACCGGTCATCTCCGAGATCGCAATTATGTTTTCATCCCTTTTGGACCCACTGTATGTCATGCGAATTATAAAAATATTTATTCAGAAAAGGAATCGTGGGCGTGATATAGAGACATTTTTTCTTTCTTAATATATTTTTTTATAATAAATGAGGCATTTACGCAACGCTGCCTAAGCCCGCAGAATAAAATATTACAAAATTATTTAGTAAATTTCAGTAGAAAATTGAGGTGGGCGTCAAAAAAATATTCTATTCTGTTTGAGTTAGATATTTATTTCGACCCCAACAACAAAACAGATTGGATTGGTCAAGTATATTTTATTTGGCAAAATCTAATTTATGTTTTCGGATCCTTTGAGTATTTTGTTAAAATGGTTAGGGTAAATGCCCCGTAGGGGTTTTATGAAACAGTGGACTAAGTATAATAGATGACCCTAAAATAACCCTGATTAAGAGTTTGCTTTGGGGCACACATTTTAGGTTGTAGAATAATAATAGTAATCAAGTCGAGTTAGTGCTAGAGGTAGCCAAAACAATACGTTTTCATCTGAACAATTTACTTATTTCCATGATAAACTGCCGTTTATACATTTTGCCACGATTTTTACCAGCAATTTCAAAATTTAAATCGGCTTTTTTACAACTCAATATTTTTCATGCGTAAAACCGCCAACAAGTAGAATACATGACCAGAAAAGATATTAGCCCGATACGAATACCAAGAGCTAACCGGAACTGAAATAATTTGCAGCACTGAACCCAACATAATTGGCTTTTTGTAACAAACCCGGCCGTATACCGGGTGTTGCATCGTCGAGCGGGACATAGGAAATCCCATGTAATTTTAAATGGGGTCAATTATTGGCTTTCCTAATTATTTTAGAGAAAAATTCTATTTAGGTTTATTAAAGAGCACTAAAACCCACATTTAAAAGAATTTTAGATATTTTTGATGAGCCCGTTTACGGGTTATCGCTGATTTCTTTTTAACTATTTCTCCTTTTTATGGCCTCGTATTTGCGGGCACCAGTCAAGGTAAAAGATGACTGTCAAATAAAGTTGTCATTTTGAAATGTGTGCTTTATTGTTATAAAAACTCGTACATCGAAAATATTAAAGGTGTATTTATGAGTAGAAATTAATCTGAATAAAACTAAAATAAAGTATCCAATTACAAGGTTAATTACAGTTACAGTTACATTTTACATGTTTCAATATTTTACTAATTAATAGGTAGGTACTATTAAATTGTTAGAACTTTAGGATTTAAGAAGATGTTCAAATATTCCTCCATTGACTGTTAGACAATAACCGAGGCGATCATAAAATTCTCTTCTTACATTCGCTAGTTGGTAAACTGAAATTCTATTGCATTCGGCAGAAATAGCATTTTTTAACTCGTCTAGATTTGGGTATTTTTTATCTTTGTATATCCTGTTTTTTATATGGCCCCAGAGAAAGAAATCATTTGGCGATAAATCAGGAGACCTGGCTGGCCAATTTACTGTATGATTTAAGTCAATAACATTTCCATTAAAGCACGGTTTAAATATTCCTGGACAGCCAGGGTACTATGTGCCAGGCAGCCATCCATTTGGTACCAAACTTCCTGATTTTCCCTGGCGGCATCATGTAAAGTAGGTAAAATATGATCTTCAAGTAGTTCCAAAAAATATTCTGCATTTAAATTTCGTGTAAGAAATAATGGCCCTATAATATTTTCTCCGAAAATCGCAGCCCATACATTAACTTTATGTGGATATTGCGTCCTTGTTTCCACAAACCTGTGTTAGTTTTCTTTGCTCCAATATCGATAATTTTGAACATTGGGTTCATTGTTTAAGGTAAATGTGCATTCGTCAGTGAAACAAATGTTTTTTAAAAATTCCCTATCCATGTTTGCTCTTTCCATCATACCTAAACAAAACTCCTGTCGTCGTATTTCGTCCCTATCGCTTAGCTCTTGGTGCTTTTCATATTTGTATGAATAATATTTATGTCGTTTCAAAGCTCGTAACGCTGTGGTGTGATCTAATCCTATGTCATCCTCAAGTTTTCTTGTGCTCATCTTCCCATCATTTTCTTCCACGCACAATAAAACTTGCAAGTCCCTATCATTTCTTGCATCTCTTCTTTTTTCCTGCCTTTCTTTACATTTGCAGTTATTTATTACAGTGCCTTTTGTCTCAAATTTCTTGATAGCCCTTTCGACTGTAGATTTTGCAGGTATCGGTCTAATCGGATACAGAGCAGCAAACATGTCTGACACATTTTGATAACTATTTCCTTGATAATACCATTTAATCATCAATATTTTCTCTTCAGAAGTGTAATTCATGGCTAATATTTTCGATGAACGAGTTTTTATAACAATAAAGCACACATTTCAAAATGACAACTTTATTTGACAGTCATCTTTTACCTTGACTGGTGCCCGCAAATAAGGGGCCATAAAAAGGAGAAATAGTTAAAAAGAAATCGGCGATAACCCGTAAACGGGCTCATCAAAAATATCTAAAGTTATTCTTTTGAATGTGGGTTTTAGTGCTCTTTAATAAACCTAAATAGAATTTTTCTCTAAAATAATTAGGGAAGCCAATAATTGACCCCATTTAAAATTACATGGGGTTTCCTATGTCCCGCTCGACGATGCAACACCCGGTATGTTTACTTAAAAAAATATAATCATACTTATTGTAGGCAGCGTTTCAGCTCTGCAGCTCTTATTAAAAAGCTGCTACTGGTATGGTATAAAAATATTCTTCTCTGCTAAGCTAAGACGAGTAATATTAATTTTGTATTATAACAAACTTAAAATTTAAATCAAATAATAAAGTTCTTTTAAATTACCTGCTTAAATTTGGTATGAAACAATGTTAGGTAAACTAATAGAAATTTTTTACGTACGTGAACCAGAGTTGTGAGGGATTCGCAAACTCATACGAAACTGTAAGTTAATTTTCTGTGCTACTGGGTCTCCGAATATACTTATCGAGTCCACCTTATACTTCTACTTATCGAGAATGTTAAATTAGATTAACTAACATTGGTAAGTTTATATCTTAAAAGCTGTTATAATATTGTTATTCTATTTTGGTTTCATATTTGAATGACTTACCTTCAGCTTTTATGAATCAACAGTCAAAAATTGTAAATTATGTAGATGACACTAATATTTAATTCAGAATGAAAACATTACAAATTTACTTAAAAGCTCTGAAGAACAATTTCCAACGAAAACAATAACACAGACAATAAAAGGTAAAGTGGGGCGAGGTAAAAATTGTGCAATTGGATAAAAAAATATATTAAAATAATATCAATAAATGCGAAACCACATTTTTAAAAGAAAAAAGCTTTAAGAAGAATTTTATTAGACACACATGTAGGGAAAATAGAGCACAAATAAACCTAAGACATAGCTATGAGGACCCGCAAGTAATATCTGAAAAAATAAATTTAAAAGATTTATTGCAGTTACCTATGCAGGGAAAATCAAATACCCAAAATTCATCACGAGTTTTTTAATGTCTAAAGTCTTGGACCAAAAATATCGCGCAAAAAAACAATACAGTTCGCCTTACGAGTCTGTGGCTACGACGGCTGAGGATACAGGGGGGTAAAAGGCATAAAAAAGTCAGGTTTAACTGTAGCGGCATAAGCGTGCGGTGCCTCGTTTCATATAAATATTTTAAACCTTAATAAACTAAATTTACTTCCTTTTATTTTAATAATTAAACCACACCACTGTCCACTCTCAGTGGCAATAGGTAAAAAAAAACGCAGTGGAACACACATTTTTTAGGCATTATTTCATCGACTAGAAGCGGCCGCCCGGAAATGCGTGGGCGGGAAAAAATTCATACGCGGTCTAATCATCATAAAACTAGGTTATTTTTATTTAAAATTTATTAGTAAACTTAGCAGACCCGGTACATGAGTATTTTTTTTATTCGCATTCCTTCTATAGCCACAGAACCGTAAGGCGGACTATACTGGCCCCGAGGAAGAAAATAAAAATAAAAAATGATTTCTAAAATCGCACAAAATAATTCTTTTGTTATTTTTCATGGCTTTCGATGTTTGTGCATCATTGAGATCGTGATCGTGAACTTATTGTTTTTTAAACGTTTCAGGTACTTTATGGGTTTAGTGCTTATAACCTATAGGTTTTTTCCATAAATAATTGACAGGTCCTCGCGGATTTTGTACCTCAAACCTCCCAAACTTTATATTAGCTATCATTTATGCTGATGTCACATCCGTTTCCAAGTCTACTTCACTCGAAGAGACATGTGTGTAGAGTAAACACGATGGTGGATAGCACTATTCAGTTTAAAATTTTAAAATTTTTCAAAAATTTTTAAAAATTTTTGTAAATCTACTTTTCTATAATTTCATTATTTATTACCACGGGGCATAGCCCAAATTTTCAATTTTTATAGTAAATATTTTTACCATGGGGCATGACTCCACATTTTAATTAAATTTCTCTTTAAACTATTAAACAATACTCAATAAATTCTAAAAGGTCTTAATTTAAACAACTTTTATTTAATAAATAGTAAGAGAATACTACTTGGCAAGTGGTAATCATAATATGACATATAAATATGTATATACATATTTATATGTCATATTATGATTACCACTTGCCAAGTAGTATTGTACTGCCTAGGCAGAACAATATTGTGGCTATAGGGTGTTTCAATTTTCCAATGATAGGTGTGCTCGCTTGTCATGCTTGCCCTGTACTGACGAGAACCAAAGAGTTCGAAACCGGTCTACAGGTAGCAGCAGCGTAGCAACCTATCATTGGAAATAAAGATTCATTCTTTTCTTTCCCGGTAGTTTCTGCAATCTGAGTCTGTATTTTAGTACTAACAGTGTTAGTTAAAATACGCCAAATTGTGCTATTTAATTCAGCGCTCGTTGGGGCATGTAGCCCAGAGAATAGCTGTTTTAGCATAATTTGGTTAATCCTTATTGTATAAGGTCTCAGCAAGTGGCTAGAGAACAAAGTTCATACATATTTATATGTCATATTAAGTTTTATTTAAACTAAAATGTTTTTTTCTAATTCTTAATACAAAATCTTTATACCATCAACATGACACTTTTCATAATTTAAGTGCAAGTTTATTCCGTTTTCAATTTTGAAGTTCCAACTCCCATCTAGTTTTATTATTTAATTTGAGGTAACTCCAAATAATTTTATTCAACTTGATTTTTGGTAAGTCAATATTCATTTTATTTTAACTGGTCGTTTTACCAATGTGTAATGCCTTCTAGTATTCTCTGAGGATTGACGTCTAGACGCCCGAAACATGTAGGCAAGATAAGCATTGATTTTTACTATTATATTTTGTGGAGGAAGATTTGATTATTTTATTTGCATTACGCCAGCTCCACTACAAGTATAGACTACTTTTTTAATATCCATTTTCGTGCAACATGAAGATATGTTTATTTTTTGGTAAAACATTTAAAAACAAATTTAAAACATTAAAAAAACATTAAAAGCAAAGCACACTAGTAATGCCTTTAATTGGAGAATGTAATTCAATTAGCAAAATCGTTACTTTCATGTATCGATATATTTCTCTCTTGTTTCTTAATAACATAACGACATCAAATGTGATGAAAATTGGTAGTGTCGTTGAAACAACGCGTTGCAACGTTAAACTTGGTATTATTTTTTTGAATTTAAAAACTCTACAAAATTAACTTTTCCAAAATTATACGTTATAGAAAGAATTAACTTTCAGGTTTATTAATGGTAATTAGTCAAATTCGAAAAACAGTAACAATAATCTAAAATATAAATTCATGTCGGCCAGTGAGTGTAATAACAATTACAATATTGAAATATTCCCTTTTGCGATCGATATTTTTGGAGATCTTGTCCACCTTGGGTTAGATTTTCAATTTCGAGATGAGACGAGACAGCGGCTATGTTATTAGTAACCCGTAGTTCTAGCTGTTTCACCACAAGTCTGGGATTTTGGATTAATATTTAACTTGTATATATCTCTCTTTATTTTACACCTGCTCTTGTATTAGCATACAGACTTCTCCTGTAATAGTGGTTTACTTGTCTTACTTTAAAGTTGATCAAAATGTTATTTTCTCTCAAATATAGTTGTGTCTTCGAAATTAGGTTTAAATGAGAAGCGACGGGTTACGGTTACTTAATCAATATAGATTGAACTAATCTGAACTAACCTAGAGTATTTTAAAATGCTTGATAATTTTCCACTATACTATTCTATTAAAAGTGTATTTCCAAAAATATTGTACCGACAACAGGAAACCATCAATAATAAAATTATTACTGATAAATTCTTACCTTAATAGCCAAACTTCTATTTTTAATCTCAACAAAATCTATATTTTGAAGATAATCTTGAAAAGTGCAGTAGCTACAAAGTCATAAAAACTTTCTCCATTTTGAATTTACTAAAACTACACGAAAAAAAAATGAAAAATAAAAAATGTCAACAATAATGTATATTTTCATTTGCTACAGGTTGTTATGTTTATCCTAACATTTGTTAATAAATAGTTATTTATGATGTGAGTGTTAAAAGTGATGTTTTATTTCGTGAGTGAAAAAGTTTGTGAAATGAGCGGAGCGTAGCGGAGCGAATTGAACAATTTCACGAACAAAATAAAATTACTTTTAACACAAATATCATACAATGTTTTTTGTATAACTGCCCTATTTCGATAATAAAATAGGGGAATTTGGAATGACATTAAACTTCAAAATGCATCTGTCATTTAAATAATTGCGTTAATTTAGAATGACATTAAACTTCAAAATGCATCTGTCATTTAAATAATTGCGTTCTTGTCCAATTTTTGTCTATGTAGTGTTAAAAATATTTTTAACACGCTTCCACGTAAACAATCACTTTTAACACTGTTGACTGTCATTAAAAGTGTCACTTTTAATGGCAGTTGTACAAAAAATATTTTAAAAGTCTCAAGTCCCTGTTGAAATTTTTACTACCGATTTCTATTTGCCATTTTGTAGTAAAATTTTAAACTAATACTTGTAAAATCTAATATACGTTCTATAAGTGAGACAAGACTATACTATTAACCGTTAAGTTTTATTATGTAAAATACATAATGATATGTCAATTTTTTTTACAATTTTTATTTAACTTTACTCCAAGTAAAAAATTTGTAATTTAAAACAATTTGTTGTAGAAACTTGAACAACTGTCAGGTTTTATAACTATCCAAATATAAGAATCTTCAGAAAATTTGCAGTATTTATTACACTGGCTTAAAATGTGCAATTTAAAACAATTTTTTGGAGAACCTTCAACAATTGTAATGGTTTACACATATCAAAATATAAAAATCTTCAAAAATTTGTAGTATTTACTACACTATAATAAACTAGAATACGGTATTAAATACTTTAGACTGCTAGAGACTGCTGGAAGATGGCACTGCCTATATTGGACTGCTTACGCAGAACAATATCGCAGCTTTAAGCTGTTTTGATCCAACGGCCGGTATTCGGTATGCTCACTTGTCATAATTGTGCCCTGTGCTGTGCTGACGAGAAGCAAAGAGTTCGAAGCCGGTCTACAGGTAGCAGTAGTGTAGCATCCTACCATTAGAAACAGAGATTCTGAGATTCATTTTATACCTTTTCTGTTAGACAGTTCCTGCAAATTGTTGTGAAATGTTTAACAAAACATTTCCAACAAAAAGTTGTGAAATGTTTACCAAGACATTTAAACTTTTCCTGTAATAGATATATATTGGAATATATCTAACAAAATTTTGTGAAATTTATAACTATGCATTTTATCTTTTCTTATTACATGTATACATTATTTACAAACTCGTATAACATAAGGTGACAAGCTATTATTTTAATATATTTCTTACAATATTTTTAATTTCAACAACAATTTGTATACTTTTTTTGTACCACTTGTGTCAGATGGTTGCACAATTCGTTATAAATAAGGAAACAATATGATATAGAAATTCACAACAAATTGTTCTTGTCCCCATATTTACAACAATTTATAGCGAATTTGTCTACAATTGTTGTAAAAATCACAATATTTTTTCCGTGTATATTACAGCACACACCCTAGTAATAATAATATCCCTTGAATATAAAAAAATGTATCAATATTAATGTTATTCGTTGCTGTCAATTCTTATTCTTAACACAAGTTAAATTTTATGTTCCTACTAAAAGTTTAGTACTTAATTGCCATTAATTTTCTTTTTAATTAAAGGTTTTTAATATCAAATGCTAGTTGAGATGGATAATAATCTGTTTAAATGGAAGCTATTATCAACTCTACAGTTCTAAATTGATTAATTAAATTTTAAGAGTCTAAGCTTGCTAGTTTAGCAGCGAAAACTTTGAAGTGGGACCCCAACTACTCCCAGAAGAAACAACATTTTATAGCAGTACACAGTAATTAAAATGAACTAAAAGTTATACTGTAAGTAATTTAATGTTTGTGTAATTACCTAGTGGCTTTTTGAATACTTTGTAAATTAAACTGCTGGCCAAATGAAACCGATACTACAAATTTCTAGAGACATTTCGTATTCAAATATTTTTTATATTAAAGGTCTACAACGTGCAAATTTATAGAACGATCAACACGGTTTTGCTACTGCAGGATTCTAAAAAGGCTATTTAAGATATGTGTCCGACCAAATTAAATTTTAATAAAGGATTACTTATGTTTCTAAGGTACAGAATTTTCGTTTATATTTAGACCTCTATCGAGAGCGAAAACAATTAAAATGAAAAAGAGTATAGTAGAGAAATTCCATTTGATTTCTATTAATTTGTAGTTTGCTATAAAAATTTTTATTTAATCATTAAGTATTAATATTGAAATGTGTGTTTCAATATATTTTGTAAAAATGGAAAATGGGTATAGCGTATACAGAGTGGCAAAAAAGTCTCGCATAATGCCTGTAACTTTTGAATTACCTCGTTTACGAAAAAGTGACCTTCATAAAAGTTGTTCAGTAAATTATTTCCCATATTTGTACCTGCATGAATTTTTTCTGTCATTTCTGGTTTGGTTGCCATAGAGACCAACTTACTTTTTTTTAAATAGAACACCCCGCATATGATTGCATATTTGGATTCTACTGGGAAAACTACTGGGAATTTTTTGTATTTCAAATATTTATTTAAGTATTTACAACTGTAACAAACTTTATAATAACAAAATAAATAGCCCTAGAAAATTGAACAACTTAACATCATCGGAATAATAAACAAGTGAAACCTTTTCAGTAGATCAGGTGTTCAAAATGACCACCATTTTCTGCTAAGCAGAGCGCCAGTCGATCCCTGAACCCGTCTACAGGGTTTAAAAGGTAGTCCTCTGGATTGGCCCGAATTTCAAAATTAATGGAGGACGTCCAAATATTTTTCGTCATTAAAATTACCATCTATGAAAAAAGGTTCCACAATATGTCTACCAACAGAACTATGCCCGCCCAAACATTATTTCGGGCCTCTGAGTATGATCTTCCTGGATCCAGCGAGTACTCTCGGAAGACCGATAACGATAATTATGTCTATTAACAATTCCATTTAAATGGAAAGTAGCTTCATCCGAGAAAATTATATTTGTTGCCAAGTTATTATCCTTATTGAATATTTCCAGTAGAAATATAACTAGTGCATGAAATATTTCCGGAAATTTTTGAAAATTTTGTCTGAAACCAATTTTTTAACAAAAGCATGAGTGCATTGCACCTGAAAAAATCCCGAACCCGCAGGGTGAGGAATTTTTTTTTTGGTGCAATGCACGAATGTTTTTTTTTTTTTTAAATTGGCTGAAGACCAAATTTTGAAAAATTTCCATTAGGAAATATTTTAGGCACGTGTTATATTTTGAACGAAAATTTCCCGAGTTGATAAAAGTTTATTTAGGTACAGAGTATTTATAATTTTGACAGGCCGACTGTTTTGATGTTTTGAAACTATAAATGTCAAAAATGACAAATATCCCCGGGATATTTCCAGATGTAATTTGCAAAACGGATGCAATTTCCACTTATCAATTTTTTAAAATTTTCAGTTAAATTGACACTGAGGAAATTTCCATCATTAGCTCACAAAATTCAGTCTTCTATCAAAATCGTCCTCGTTTAACTCGTGTTCCAACTTTATCTTGCTAAGATGCAGCTTCTCCTGCTTAAACAAATTTTTCGCTGACTGATAAGACACATTAAAGTCCATTGCCATTGGCCTGGACGATTGTGTTGAATTTTCATGTATTGAGAGCATGATATCCAAAGCTTCGTCTCCCCCTGTTGCTTTTGTAGATCGAGCTGATCTAGCGGCTTCCCTAACACTGCCTGTTTCTCGAAATTTCTTTACCACTCGACACACCGTTGACTGATTTATTGGAGGCCTACTTGGATATAAATCATTAAAAAATTGACAAACCTGATCTTGTGATCTCTTGATATTTCCGTAATCACTTATTAATAAAATTTCAACTCGTTGTTTCTCATTCAGATGAACCATAGTGTGAACAAATTAGAAATCAGACAACAGAAAATTAAACATGAACTCAAAATTGACACCTCTTAGGTCGCTGTCATTAAAACACCTTGACTCAACTGGCGGCTATTAGTTAGGAATAATTATAATTAGGAAGTTTTTCATTTTTTTCATTTTCGAGCTGTCATTATCTCGGAAACGCTTGCAATGGTGAAAGTTTAAAACACAAAAAATTCAGAGTTTTCCCAGTAGAATCCAAATATGCAATCATAATATGAAGGGTATTCCATTTAAAAAAAGTAAGTTGGTCTTTCTGGCAATCAAACCAGAAATGACAGAGAAAATTCATGCAGGTAGAAATGTGGGGAATAATTTACTGAACAACTTTCATAAGAGTCACTTTTTCGTATACGAGGTAATGCAAAAGTTACAGACATTATGCATGCGCGACTTCTTTGCCACTCTGTATATTTTGTACCGCCGACTGTCGGCCTGGGAGGGAGTAAGTCATATCAATGGCTTTGGAACAAATAGTAAGGAGCTGTTTTAACCAAAGAGTAAAACTAAGGTTAACGTGCACAGAATTTATGCAAGTTAAACTTTTCACATTGTATGTAAATATGTGGTTTGGATAAATAGCACTAGCACCTTAAATTTCAATCATGGCAAAGAACGGTGATAACACTAAGATACAATGAACTTAAAATATCTGAATATCTGTTTTTCTCCTATTTTTTAAAATAAATTTCTTTTGTATCAAAAGCATACCTACTGTCCCTGCTGCACAACCAGAAAACAAAATGAAATTTGTCACTGTTCTTTTACGGTAGTACGTAGGGTGTTAATATTAGACCATTTTCCCCAATAAAGGATATATTCCGTTATTATTATGTAATTTTAACGGAACCGGACATTTTGGCGCCGACCGTTTTGGCGCTGGACTTTTTTTTTGTAAAAATGTAGGCTAATTGGAAACAAAAACATGTATTAGATGGAGCAGGTTAGCGGTTACAACAGTTTGAATTTTGCAAGACACGCAATTTTAACTAAAAAATATCATGTTTTTTTTACATCAGTGCATTAAAAAGTACTTTAAGACTTACCCTGTAGCAGCAAACCTGGAAAACGCCTGCATAATTTTTAAGCTGAGTTCTCGTTCTCTGGAGTTAAATTGCAAAGACATATTGAGAGGGTGCCCAAACACGTATTCAATTTCATCGCCGTGCATCACTCCCATCCACTCACCCCAAAGTGATGTACTTGTCCTCTGTAATAAAAAGAAAATATAGAATTAAATAAAAACGACTATACGTCGGGAATTTCCCCTTCAGAAAACTTAAACAGGTGACGAGTCAAAAAGAGAAATACTAAGTATCCATTTGTTTAGGTTAGTTCAGGTCACTTTGTCGTTTTGTATTAACAAAAAGAACTGGCAGAGTGATATATCCTTATGGCATTTATTTTCCTTGATGACGTGATATACTTTTTAACCAAAACACAAATAACATTACGTCATTTATAAACAATTGTTTAATAATTATTGTCGCTATTAGGGCGACATCGCAGTAGTAGTTAATTTGTAGTTTATGTGAGGTTTAAACCAGAGGCTATACAAATTGTGAAGAGCATTTATTTTGTCATCAAAGTAAATAAAAATATACAACGTGTTCCATTTAAACTAAGAAAACTTTTAATGAAATTGAGCGATCTTTTACGTATGACTTTGCTAAACTTTTTAATGGCTTACCCTCTCCGCTTCGATCATGGTATGTCCTATCTTTTTTTAGGCGTTTGAAACAGCGCCTTACCGACTAACCTACTTTGCAGCTATGCAGGGGGTCCGATAAGTAAACGGCAATTTTTAATATAATGCCAGTAGTTCACATAATCATTATTCCTAATGTCCCTCCTAACAAACATATCGGCCTCCAAAGTGTCTTAATGTGGCTGGGCTTCATCTTGTTGGAAACATAGATCACGCTAGTGTACATCGGGTTCTTCTAAATCCAAATACAAAGTTATTAGAGCGGATATAAGGTAATTTTGAAGAGACTCCAAATATCTCGCCCTAGTGAGATTATTCTCAAAGAAGTAAGAACCTAAAACTCTTCCGCCAACTATAACGCACCACACGTTCACTTTTTGAGGGTGTTGTGTTTAACATTCTGAAAACCAATGAGGATTCTCGCTTAACCAATAACAACAATTTTGTCTATTCACATGACCGTTTAATGTAAATATCTCTTTGTCAGAAAAACTTATTAAAATAACAATACTCGTGACGTGCTGCATCTTTTGCAAATAGGACAGATTGTCAACGATGCTCAATTCGAACATTTACTTTAGATATATATTGTCACATTTTTGAGACAATTTTTCTTCCAAATTTCCTTAATTTAACTACTACCCTTATTTACCTTGCTGTACGTAAAATATTATGCTTTTTCTAATTCTGCAATAAAACTTTGGGGTTTTCATTAAATAAAAACGAAGACATCATATCCCTTTTTTAACATACCCTGTATATTTTGCTGTCGCGTTCAAAAACTCTAAACTTAAAATACGAATCGACGGGTTCGCGCGTTTTTTCTACAAACTCCCCTCTTAATTTTATTACTTAATAAGGATATGCATAGATTAGCTAACAGTCTCGGTTCATAAATCTAAAGGCTAGTTGCTTCCTTTCGCCGGATTCATCCCCAGAAGCGTTTCGCTGTATAACAGCTCGTCAGTGAGGCTATAGAATCCGACGAAAGAAAGCAACACCGTAAAGTCTACTTGACCCTGAAAGATGAATGAATAATGGCAGATGTAGCCTTCAAGCGACATCTCGTGGCAATCAAATGCATCACCTGGTCCGTCTAACAAAAATCGACGGAAAAGCAAACTCCTGCAAAGACCCGGCGAGCCGATCATTCTTACGGGAGTCGCCGCCAGGCGCGCAGCACTAAAAGCCAATTCGGTATACAGACCGAGTACCAACAACTCTATCTCCAGAAGCGTTTCGCTATACAACAGCTCGTCAGTGAGTGCAGGAGTTTGCTTCTTCGTTTCTGACTGATTTTTGTTAGACGAACCAGGTGATTCATTTGATTGCCACGAGATGTCGCTTGAAGGTTACATCTGCCGTTATTAGTCTCTGCTTAGCTGTACTCTTGCCTTTTTAATGTATACGTGCATGTTTAAATGAATAAAGTTTATTATTAATATTATTGATATTATTAATAAAAATCCTGGTTCAGGTTCAAATGTTCCCTGGCTGTAGTAAAGTACCGCGAATACTGCATAGTTTAGTGTATTGCAAAGTTCCGCACATTGAACTGCAAAGAACTATGACAGTGGCAACCTTTTGTCATGGATAACAGGTTGTCCCTATCTGCTCTTAATGTGGAGGCACTAAGTCGTGGTCCGTTATACTGGACACCCTCCCTTCGTCGTTGGCTTGCCTTGGGCGTCACCTGGTTTGATCGAGTCCAAACCAGGAAAAATATATCGAATGTAAGTACTATTGGAAATCTATGCAACAAATAAAACTCAAGTTTTCTCACACAAACAATAAAGATTTTATTACAAAAGAAAAAGGAAAATGGGGTTTATTCCACCTTGTATTCTTTAAAAAACGTATTTTAATTTATGATTGACTTATTTTGCTTATGTATGCCAACAATGCATATTCATTAAAAACTCACAATTTTGCTACGCTATATATATATATTTTGTCAGATTACACTATAACTAGTTTAATTTTGTTTAAAAAAAGGGTTAATGTTGAGTAGATGAGGCTTATCAGCTAGACTTCGCCCTCTAAGAACTGTAATTATTTTAATTTATATTCTTAATAAAGACTATTATTATTATGATTTTCTGACAGGTCGCGAGACCTGTCATGCACTCCCTCTACGGGGAACATCACCGATATCAAAAGGATTGAGCTCTGTGGGGGCCCTTTCCGTGTTATTGGGCCCGTGGGGTTCTTCTTTGATTACCCATATACTTTTTGACTGTTCGGCTTGTTGAAAGTAGCACTGCTTTCTGGATATCCTTGTAGAGATCTTGAGGTAAGTCTAGTGTTCTAAGGTTTTCCAAAAGCTTGTTTGGGATTACTCCTGTTGTTGAAACAATAATCGGCATGGTTTCGATGCTGTCCATATTCCACTGTGTTCTTATTTGCTCCTGGAGGTCTCGATACTTCGCTATTTTCTCAGCATGCTTCACTAGAAGGTTGTTGTTATTTGGTATAGCTACATCTATCAGAGTCGTTTTCCTGGCCCTCTTGTCTACCACTACAAGGTCCGGTCTGTTGTGGGCCACCGTCTGATCAGTAAGAATAGTCCGGTCCCAGTACATCTTATAGTGGTTGCTTTCTAAGATTGTCTGTGGTGTATATTTATAATATGGGATCTTCTCATTTTGGACAAGCTGTAGTTTCACCGCTAACTCCTGGTGTAGGATCTTGGCCACTGCATCATGCCTCTCCTTGTATTCTGTTGCAGAAAACATCTGGCATCCTCCCGTGATGTGTTGGATCGTTTCTGCCGTTTGACATGCATATCTGCATTTATCTACCTGTACTGAGTCGTCTCTAATTATGTATTTCAGGTAGTTTCTAGTTGGTATGACCTGATCTTGGATTGCCAGTAGAAATCCCTCCGTTTCAGGAAACATCTGTCCAGAGATGAGCCAGTAGTTATTATTATTATTATTATTATTATTATTATTATTATTATTATTATTATTATTATTATTATTTAAATTATCAATGAATAAAAACAGGCTTTCTGGGCACAAGGCTTTAAAATAACAATGAGGTATAACCTATGAAGATTCTAGAACAGTTAAAAGCTAACAGTGTTACCTCTTGCCAAGATAGCCTTACATTACGATTAAACCTTAAAGTTCTAAATCTTGAAAGGGTTTCTACTAAAATTGATTTGTGTTATCATAACGGGAATAATAAGAAGCTGTGATGGTAGATTGGGATATGTTAATTAATTATTTAAAATTGTCCAATGGATATACTAGCCAGCGATTCCTCCACGCATCGGCTGAGGTCGTTACTTCAGCTGAGCCTCCTGATGTTTACTTAGTGTTATCAAGTTTTATATCCCAATGTGGTAGCTCGTGACTCGATGTCGCTAGTTAAGGCTTGTTCCTTATAAAATCGTGAATACGGTGAAACCCAATAAACAAAGCCACCAACAAAACCCCTAAAAATAATAAAAAGAACAATTACCCACTGAATCCCAACAAGAACCAACAAACCAAAAAAACAAAAGGAATAAAGAAGCTTACCTCTAAAAGGGGGTGAGACCCCGTGGTCTTTCGAAAAAAAAACCTAACGGCGACAGACTTGACCTTCTTGTCTGAAGAATTTTTCAAGAAGCGAGCTCAAGGGCCACGAGAACTCCGACGAAACCCCTTCTCCCAAAAAAAATTAGCTGACTCAAAGTGTTGCCAACTTAACATAACCAACAAACAAGAAGAGAACAGAGACACACTACATAATATCAGAACGATACGAGAGTCTGGGCTTTTACCAAAACCTAAATTAAATATTGAAATAAAGAAAATAATTTCAAACAACTTTGTTTATACATAAAATTGCCAAAAGGCGTTCTGCGACTTGACGGGGGCCAGAAACGGAAATACGTGGTCAACCTACTTGCAGCGTCTTGTGCCATTAACTAACACAAAAGCGAACGCCCTACTTCTAATTCCACATATTTTGACTAATTTTCTGTAGACAAAGATGACACAACTAAATAAACAATTTTTGAACCAAATAACTATACTGTAAAAGATGCACTTTGAGGGAATATGACCGTAAGAATCAAAGGTAAGTATAGCATTCCCCACAAAGTCAATAGTGGCAATTTTAAAATTGCTACAGAACCTTCTGCGGGTACTGCAAGGTATGCTAAAAAGTACTGAGGCTACATTTAGACACTTATGTAATAAGCTTATGGTATTTTCGTTTGCTAGAATCATATTTCTTCTTATTAGAAATAGCAAAATTAAACATAGAAAAAAATTTTTCAGCTAATTTAAAAACAGGAAACAAATATCAAAATTATCTTAAAAAAACATTTGTCCCGAGGTAAGCTGCTAATAGAAACTCTATATTATCTTTTCCACAAAAAATTACTAAAATATCAAGGATATTAACCATTTAAATATATATCTGTCATCAATGTGAAATTTTCTGCACGCACGCATGTCTAATCAAAATATTTCCTCGTTAGATCACGAATTCCAAAAATGGATGTAAATAAATGCGTGTTTCGTCAAATTAACTGGCTATTTCAGACAGTTGTCTCAAGGAGTCTTCCTTGAGGAAATCCGCAAAAATGTAATTAATAAAACCTCAAACACGGAAGGTCTGTGACCAATGCCGTTCCCTATGATACTAGTATATTTGCCTTGACCTCATTATGGATCATTTATTTATTTCTTTTTTTTTCTTTTCAAAGCTCATTAGGTATATTTGTTATCTCAGTACAATAGCCACGTGTATGCCCACCATTAAGTTTTTTAGGCAATTTGAACTAACACGGCACAGGGTAGGCCTTAAATACGTCCCATTAGGTAAATGTCACAGTAACTGTGAGAGACCAGCAGGCGCACTTAGCGTAAAAATGTAAGTGTGCCGACAGCATACTAAGCAAGCAATTCGCCCTTTTCTCCGGATGTCGACCGTCAGTCTCGCCGAATTTATTATTGCGCGAACATCGTTAATGCAGAACAAGAATTGGGGAAATTATTGATTTAGTGTTTATTATTTTTTTATTTATAACAAATACTGAAGGTCGTGAAATAAGTCGCTGTACTGCTAAAAGTTTTGTACAAGCGATTCGAGGAAACTGCTATTAGTAATATTATTTTCAAAAAACAGTAAAAACTTAAAGAAGAAAAAAAGAGAAATTCTTACTTTTTGAAAATGGTATTTTTTAAATGACGTTTATTCCGTTCGCGCCTCTCCTCAAAATTTTCACTGAGTTTTCTAAAAAGGTGTCTCTATATTTTTTTTTTATGTTTCTTTTGCTCTCGGCTAAGTTTCATAGATTATTCCAGCAGATAATAATTGTCTTATGACACCGTTCAAACAAATAAGTCAGATTTTAAAAAAATCAATAAAACTGATCCCCTTGTAAGGGTCTTTAGAGGATTCCGTGGAAACTTTGATAAGTGCCGCGAATGATATCGCAGTCATCTTAAAAACGTTATTTTCAAGAAATAAACAAATATTTTCTTTAAATTAATTCCAATAAATAATCATTAAAATACACAGATTTATTCCTATTTTGATTTAAACTAGTTTAACACTAATGTATTTTTTTTGTAAACATGTGATTCCCTTGTCTATACAGTGAGACCGTAAAGCTTGGAACAAATTCATTTAAAATGCAGCAACTTTTTCGAAAAAACGCTCGGACTCGTCAATTTTTTATTTTTGTTGAGATTTTTTTGAAACTTATACAAAGCGAAAAAAAAAAGAAAATTGAAAAGAAACTAAAAGTCACTTTATCAAATGTTGGAGATGGCCTCCACCAACAGTCTGGCAGTACCCGAGACGATCTTAAAATTCTTGCAGGACGTTATTAACGACGTAAGGTTCCATATCTTATTTCGCCGCTTATTCTGTTCTTTAAATCATCAATACTGTTTGGTCAGTTAACATATACTTTAGACTTAAGATATCCCCACAAAAAAAAATCTAAAGGGGTTAAATCTGGAGATCTGGCCGGTCATTTAATTGGTCCTCGTCGTTCGGAAAAAACTGTATTAAGGTACTCACGCACACGGCGGGTTTAATAGGCCGAAGCTCCATCTTGCTGATACCACAAAAAATTGTTCGGCGCGTCAGGATCTTCTAGGCAAACCTACTAGAATCAGGGGACAACCGTCACTGTCAGTGTGATAACCCAACAACCATAACAATATTAATGATTTAAGTAATAATAACAGAATCATCTGTTAAAATCCAAATATCGATTTTCTCGCAAATGGCTGACTTTAACTATATGACATATTTTATGAAAGATGTTTAGAATTTTGAGCAGAAGCTTCCGAGATATCGACTTTTAAAAAATGACATTTTTGAATTTTGACAGCTTCTAGCTTTCTAACGGTACGCTATAGAGCAAAACAGCTTACACGTCCCTATCTCACTTTTTTATTATCTTCTCAAAAATACCAACTTTCGGTTAAACCGGAAGTACTATATTTCCGGCATTTGAGCTACATCCGGTTTAACCAGAAATTGACATTTTTAGAAAGATAGTTAAAAACTAAGATAGGGACTTGTGCGCCGTTTTACTGAAAGATGCTAGAAGCTGTCAAAATTTAAAAATATCATTTTTCAAAAGCTGATATATCGGAAACTATTGGGTTTAGATTTATAATGCACTTAATAAAAAATAATTGTAATTTTATGTAAAATCCAAAAATATTGTAAGGTATTAGTGTTTCATTAAAAAAAAAGTATTTTATTTCTCTACGGCTTTCTGACTCATCCTGTATCCTTAACTTTTTGAGATTCTAATAGGCTATAAGCAACCCTAAAACTTTTATCTGGAATGTTTTTTTCTAACTGTTGTGCTTTAAGAAGTAATCGACCGTTTCCATACATACCAACGACCCTGTATATTTAACTAAATTAACTTCTATCTTAATATAATTAATAATTTGCAAGAATTACAAGTTAAAGGCCTAACAAGGTGTCTTCACCATCACTAAAATCGAAGAGTTCGTCCGTGGAATCAACAGCAATAATAAGTGATTTTACCGTTTCTTCCATCATGTTGTCTTAGTTTTTTTTCCTCTTCATTACATGTTTTAAAACTTCTTGTCAATTATCTCTCGTAATAACTGTAAATGAATATTTCAATAACTTACGTACATCTTTTATTTTAAATGTAGTGTGATTTATTGCTACATAGCCTTTCATTTGTGCCCATATTGTACCGAAACTCCCCTGCCCTGGTGGTTTCGCAGAAATCTTTGTGAAAAAACAATTGCAATTGGTTGGAAACAGACGTTTTCATTGATGTTTCGTTGGTTCGTATAAATATAAAAAAGTATAAAAAAACCTTAAAAAAAAATGAAATTACTAATCCAGAGATAACACACCAAATCTCTACAATAACTTTATAAAAAAATTAACAATTTATTATGAAACTTACGGTGCTGTTTGTGAAGCAACTCAAATTTTACAATTAACATATTTATAAAAGAAAAATAATTAAGGTCCAACAATAACAACTTACCTAACACCAGACACAATCGCAATCTTGTAATATACGTAATTTTCACCCAATTAATAAGCGTGATGATAAAATAAAAAAAAAGCGGCAAATTTAGCTGACACTTATAACAATGCATCGAGTACAGGACGAAATTATCATTTGGCCTGTTTATTACAAGACGCTCGGTATTCATCAATTTATACCCTTATAAAGTTCCCTGAAAACAACCAGTCCACCACAATTGCCATTCTGGTACAATATCAACTCAATTGGATGGTAGGGCGGAAGTCGAAGTAATACAATACCACGCATTTTAGTCATTTCTTAATTACAGATTTTTTAAAACTTGATTTATTTTCTTCCACTATCTTTAAAAGCTCTGTTTCTAACATGTTGTCTTCAAAGGGTATATTTTTCTTAGACGGTCGATTTATAATATCTCTTTTTTTCCAAGAAGTCGTAGGTAGTTTCTATAAAAGCCATGTAACGTTATCTAAGGGTATGATAGAATCTTCGGGACTTAATTCTATCAGTTGCTGAAAATAATCTTCGAAGACGTCAGTAGTTATTTCAATTATAGTATTTAATAATTTAGCCGGTGATATCGTTAGCCTTGCTGACGATACAGCAGTGTTTTACCGGGCCAAAGATTGGCTTGCGCTTAGGGAGGTTGTCGAGAGAGATTTTGTCCGTGTTGTGGAATTTTTTAATGCAAGGAAATTGACAATAAATTAGGAGAAGACTTGCTATTTGCCGTTTACGTCATATGATCGATATCTACCCGGTTATTCTTCGTTAGATGTGCAAATTGAAGGTAAGGCCAAAACAATAAGATCTGCTGAACATATTAAATATCTGGGTGTGGTTATTGATAGGCATCTTCGGTGGGACGAACATATAAAACATATTGTCAAACAAGTAAGATTTCTTATTTGCAAGTTTAAGTTCTTTGGGAGTGTTTTTGATGTGAAGCATCTTAGGATATTGTATCACGCTCTTGTTCAGTCCCATCTGGTCTATGGTATCATAGCATGGGGTGGAGCAACGAATAATTATTTAAGTAAATTGGAAAAAGCACAGAAATGGTTAATTAAAATTATGTATGGCAAGCCCTATCTATATCCTACAGTACGAGGAGAGCGGTTTATTTGACATTCGTCAGCTGTTTTGTAGGGAATTGGCACTGCAGCAGTTTAAAAAAAGAAAAAACAATAATAACAATGATCGCCCAAGACATGAGTATCAAATTAGGAACAATAAAAATAAAGGTGCGGTGCCGAGGATCTGCAAGACCATAGGTCAGAGATGTCATGCTTTTCTTGGTCCTCGTTTCTATAGTTGCTTACCAATGGAAATAAGAAATATAAATTCGTATTCACTATTTAAAAAAATTGTTATCCAGTTTATAAATAGCCAAACTAGGGATAGTATAGCGAGGTTCATTGACATAAAAAACGGTTAATTATGGTAATTTTGTTGAACATTTTTTGGTCTGAAACTATTATAAGGAAACACTGCTGTTTTAGGTCGAATTCTAGGTCTTAAATTTTTAGAGTTTTAACCATTTGGGTATGGGCTGTTTTGTGATACATTTTTATATATATGTTTGTAATTGAACTTATATCCTTCTTATATGATTTTGTACTTTTTTAAGTTTGTTATCATTATTAATATTCTGTAATGTCCCACGAACAAGGTCTTCCTTTGTGGGCGTACTGTTTATTTGTGTTCTCAAATAATATTGTAAATTGTAATGAATTGTGTAATTCTTGGATAACAAATAAACATTATTATTATTATTATTATTATTATTATAATTGATTTTGACTCAAATTCAAGCAAGCCACCATTTACAAATCCATTTTCACTACTTATATGCGTTATTATTACCTCCGTATCTTTACCTGCATGTATGCAAACCAGTAGACAACTTTTTTATAAATGTTTAACAAGAGCTTTGAATATATTCATCATGCCGTATCTTTTGCACTGACTGTCCTCGTAGAGCCAAGTTTCGTCTAAATAAAAGATATTTTTTTTCACTCCTATATCTGTCAATATTCTTAGATACTGCCGCCTCCAAAATATAATATCTTGTCTACCCAGAAAAATTGACTTTCGGTTGTTTTTCTCAAGAAAACTTTAAATTATGTAAAATTTACAACAATTTTTTTTTTCTAGGTTCGATAAATTCTCATCCTCCCCTCTGACATAAAAAAATGTATCCAATGTTATTGATTTTTACAGCAAGAAACGCCACCAAATTATTTCGTGGAATCAATGATGCAAGGCTTGATGCCTAGTAGGTTTAGTCAACACCGAACGCTAATCTGGATATTCCAACAGAATTCCCACACATTGTCATGGATTTCCACCAGTTTCGCCAAGTTTTAACTAGACTTTGTATAGATAATTAAGAAGTGTGAATAGAAATTAAGGCGAGCCCTGATGGCATACCTGAGAAATCAGAAAACGGGCGAAGTTCTGACGGACGCAAAGGATAAAGCTGAATTGCTAGCAGACAAATTCTATGACCAATTTAGTGAAAATCCAAGTAATGACGTACCTAGAGATGCTGGGGTTCCCAGAAGAGTGCAAATTTACAAGACAATCAACCACCCCGTTCAATTGTTTCTCCAGGTTACGCTGAACGAGGTAAAGTCCCTTGTTAGCTTTTTTAATCGGAAAAAGATCCCGGGTTTCGACGATGTAAAGAATGCTGCGTTGCGAAACTTACCCGACAGAGCTTTGGGGAATATAGTAAGTTTGTCTTAGGCGATAATCAAAGGAGCTCGCTTTCCGAGTGTATGAAAACATGCAAAAGTTATCCTTATACGAAAAGTAAGAACCCAACGGCACTGACAAGTTACAGACCCCTCGGTCTGCTGTCTAGCCTAGTTAAAATAATCGATCATCGTGTTGATTTTGATCTCTCCTTTATTGATATACAGTCAAATGTAATCTCTTGCCTTGCCTAAAACTAAGCAGTTTACTTTTTGTTCTAATTAAACCCATAAGCTAGTTACCTCAACTATTTCTAACATAATTTAACGGTATATTTCAACATATTCAACGCTCTAAGTGATATACCTCATTAATTTTAGTTATTCAGGTAATGTAAAGGGGCATATAAAAGAGTTTCAACTTTTGCGCTATAATATTTAATAAGGAGTTAAATACTTACTTAATTATTTTTGTCCGATAGGCAAATCAACTGCTTACGATTATGTTGTATTGAAGTAGGTAAGTATTAAGCAGTAAGTTTTATTGTTTTTAAGTTAAACCATTTCTAACCTTTATTTAATTAACTTTTGTGTTTGTTTTGGCACTATGTGTGGGCTCCATCGTTCACTCACAGGAATTTGGTGCTGCTGTGACAGGTTAGAGCTAAAAGCAGGACCCCCACGGCACTGACAAGTTACAGCCCCATCAGTCTGCTGTCTAGCCTGGTTAAAATAATCGAGAGAATTCGCCTTAACGACTTTGTTTTTGAGCGAAATGTGCTACCTGATAAACCATTTGGATTCAGGGTCGAGGACTGCACAGTCAGGCAAGCAACACGTCTAGCTTTAAATATTTTAAAGGACTTCAACAGACGAGCCCATACGGGAGCGATTTTCTTTGACGTTAGTAAAGCTTTTGATAAGGTCTGGCATAACGGTTTCATACTGAAGATGATAAGACTCGGACCTCGAACTACCTCATCAAGAAAGTAGCTTCTTTTCTTGAGAATAGAAGTTTTGCGATCTCGTCAGAGAATGCACTCTCCTCGACGAAAAACATCAGGGCGGGAGTGCCGCAAGGCTCACCTCTCTTCCCATGCTATATAATATACAGGGTGTTTCCTAACCTCTCTGAAAAAATGAAGGAGGTGAATCCTTACCTTATTTTAGGTCAAAAATGAGGTATAAAAGTTTTTCGCATGTCGCTTCGTTTTCAAAATACAGGGTGTTAAAAAAAATTTTGTATTTTTTTTTTCATCTTATTAATTAATGCCAAACGATATTCTAATGATATTTGTAAAACTTAAGGGATTAGAGCACTTTACTTTGGGTTAATTTTAAATTTTACAATTAGTTCATCATTGGCGGGGATCTGGGTAAAAGAGTACCTTAATTTTTTAGTTATTTTTCGTATTTTTATCATTATGTTTGTCAAATGATACGAGTAGGCATTGCTTCGTTCCATGGCAACCACATCTGTTTTCTCCGTAACATTTGTCTCCTGTTTAACTACTTTCAAATAATATCCTTTTGAATTGTTTTTGAATTTATTTGTACTACAATACATACTTTTCATAATGGCTGAGTTTACCAATTAAAAAATGGCTCAAATTCATTTTCTGTACGGTTTAGCAAATGGAAATGCGCTGGAGGTGAGACGTTTATATGTAGAACGTTTTCCTAATAGACGAGTACCGTGTTCGGAAACATTTACAAGATTGCACCTCAGGTTAGAGGAAACAGGTAGCTTTAAAAAAGCAAAATAGGCGGCCGACCACTTGCAGTTAGAACCGTACAACTTGAGCAAGAGATCCTAAACATGGTGGAATAATCTCCAGGCACTAGTAGAGTATCTTAAAGGACTATTTACTTTATCCTTATCACGTACAAAGAGTGCAAGCTTTGTTGCCTAGAGACTTTCCAGCTCGAGTTAATTTTTGTAACTGGTTTCAAGATAATTCTTTAAAGATCCCACATTTTTCGGCAAAAATACTATGTACAGGTGAAGCGAATTTTTCCAGACAAGGCATCATAAATTTTCACAACAACCATATTTGGGCGGATGATAATCCTTATGCTATCATTGAAGGACATCACCAGTATACATTTTCTTTTAATATTTGGGCAGGGATAATTGGAGATAGCTTAGTTGGGCCGTATTTTTCTTTTCCAAATCGACTTATTGTTGATGTCTATTACAACTTCCTTAGAGATGAATTGCCAGAATTGATGGAAGCAGTGCCATTAAGAACGAGAACTTTAATGCGGTTCATGCATGACGGCGCTTCCCCTCTTTTTGCAGTACGTGTTAGAAACTATTTAGATCAACAATATCCTGCTCGTTGGATAGGTAGAGGAGGACCTCACCCATGGCGACCACGTTCGCCGGATCTGAATCCATTGGATTTTTATTTGTGGGGTCACCTTAAACAACTCGTTTATACTACTCCTATTTAAACTGAAGAAGATCTATGACGGCGTATTATTGATGGTTTTAATACGATTCGCGCCAGTCCCGAAATTTTCCAACACGTAAGAGACAATTTAGCACGTCGTGTACATGGGTGTTTACTATCTCATAGAGGACATTTTCAGCAATTTATTCGACTTTTGTTCATGTAAGTTCATTATTAAAAGTATTCAAATCAATTATTAAAATAATTATTATTGCTTTACCAGTTTTTTTTAACACCCTGTAGTTCGAAAAAGAAGCGACATGCTAAAAACTTTTATACCACATTTTCGTCTTAAAATAAGGTGAGGATTCACCTCCTTCATTTTTTCAGAGAGGTTAGGAAACACCCTGTATATACACATGACATTTCGTGCGATAGGCACAACCAGCTCTACCTGTTCGCCGACGATATTGCAATTACGACTACCCCAAAGCGACCGTGGCTTATCGTCACCTGGATACAGCGCCCTATTAATCAGTTGGAAAAATGGCTTTCGAGTTGGAAGATTCGTTTGAATCCCGCTAAAATGAAGGTGATTTTCTTTTTAAGAAGCCAAGTATGAATGCCTGAAATAAGGCTCAGGATCAATCGAATCGAGTTGAACTACTGCCAGGAGGTCAAATACCTGAGACTAATCTTTGACCAGAAACTGAATTGAAGGTTAAACTCAGTCAATAAAGTCAAGCTTGCATTGCGCAAATTGGGCTGCATCTCAGGCGGAGTACACTTAAAAATCGCGCCAAAGTTAACCTATAAAAGATGCTGGTAGGCCGGCTGTGACTTAAGGTACGCCGTCGTGGTGCAACATAAGCAGGGCTGAGCCCTATAAGTTTTAGGTCATTTAAAATAGGGCTCTGAAACTAATCGCAGATGTCCCCAATTATACGATGAATCGGATACTGCATCAGGATTATCGAATCCCGACTCTGGACGAATTTTTCCTCAAAATTATTACAGACTACTACAGATGCACAGACGTATCGACAAGCCCTGAAATCAACAACTCACATAATATAAGAGCAAGACCAAAATCGACTTACAAACTCCCGAAAGACTATTTTTTTTACCTTCATCTATTATCCATCAAATTCATTAGTAGAGATGCCCTAAAATACAGTTGAGAGGCACTAGAAAAGTAGAGAGGCACTGTACCTACGTTATGATTAACCGTATTTGAGGCGCCATGCTACTGCACCACTAATACTTCCAGCCAGATAACGAGACACAATATATACTCATCAATTTTACATTTTTCGTAAATGATAAGGTGTAAAAACTAAACGAAGATTAAATTGATGTTAAAGTTTTAGACGTGTCGTAAAAAAGCATTTAAAAACGAAAGTGTTTATATACAGGGTGTTAATATGATCATGCTATAAACTTCTGGGGTAGATAGAACCCATAAAAAAGAAATAAAGTTGATATGAGCATGTGTTCGGAAACGCGCCTAGAAGCCCGTGAAGATGGCCTTCATAAACTAGTTTTCGTTTTGTCGCTCCGAAACTACTTCAGCTACAGCAACCAATCTTGGGACATAAATTACTGTTAATAAAACAAACAAATGTTAGCAACCGATTTATCAGTCTTAGTAATTAGTAATTAGTGTATGTACCTATATTTCTTAAGAATTGTCGGGCCGGGTTCTACTGTCCCTAACGGTGGGTGCTTTTAGCATTAATGTTTACTGAAAATTCTGGTGCTGAGTGCCCGCGGCCGTTTAACAGATGGGTCGGTAAAGAGGAGTATAAAATAATGGAATTTCAATTTTTAAATATGGGAAATTCATACCCGGTCGCTTAACGCAGGTGGTCACTTTATAGAGGCAGAGGTTTTACTGGAATTAACACAAAATCAATAATTTGTTCAATCCTGCTCTGAATAAACAATGTTTGCACAACAACCCGTTCAGCGAGACTGACGGTATAAATCCGGAGAAAATGGCGAGTCTACATTTTTACGCTAAGTACGCCTGCTAGTTCTGTTTATGTTGTGGTCGTAATATGCCAGTTAGGTGGCCAACACGATCCTGCATTCTTACGCCGTCCGAATTGTCTTTATGGTCACAAATGTTAAAAATTCAGTTTTCAAAAATCCCTGTCACAACACCTACGGGATAGAATTACAAAAAAATTAAGGGAGATCAACAACTTCCTGCCCCCCCCCCCCCACCCAAAAGCTCACCAGTTAAAAATTAGAAGGTGAGTACGCTATTCATCTCAATTGGTATATTAAGGAGAGCGGCCAAATAACCTATTTTATTATACCATATTTATTTAATCAAATATTTGCTTAGCTTGGACAAAACAACCTTAAACAAGGCAAAACATAAACAAAACTTTCCCAATTATAATTAGAAAAATAACTCGAGTAATTTTCGTTTGCCAGTAGAAATCGAGAAACTTTTACAATTTGAAATAATGATTTTATAACAATTTAAAAACCATAAAAAACTCACCAATTTAAGTTAATATGCACGAAATTACTTTTACTTTGTGATATTTAAAGTTAACTTTTTTACGCAGATTTGTTTAAGTTGATTTATTAAAGTCAACTTAATTATTTGTTGTTTTTTTCAATATGTGCAAACTGACCATAAATGTAATGATTTTAAAATAGCTGAAATAAAGCGAGCGAATAAAATAAAAATGATAAATAATATTACTGGAAATATACGCGAAATTGTTACTGGTCATGCAATATTCTTGTTAGTTCCAGCATGCTTTTGTGTTATTAATCAAATGTTTGTAGTACATGCATCAGCAATTAGATTTCTTGTTAAATTTAAAATAATAATTATTTGTTGGGATCTGATTTATTAAAAAAAAAAAAGATATTGAAAAATGTGGTAAGCACGTTATACCATGTGGTAAAAGCTTAAGTAATATAGTTAATTTAATCACTGTTTGCTGACTAATTTATTAATAAAACGAATGCGTGCCTTAAAGACATTAACAAGAAAGCCTTACAATGAGAAGCCCGACTTTGACATAGTTGTATATTTTGTTTTAGTCGTTGAGGCTCTTTATTCGTACCATGTGCGGCGCTGAAATTAATGAGAGTTATGCGTGACCTAAGGCTAGTTAACTTTGGATGTTTTATTTTAAACCGTTTAACCATTAAAGTGTATTTTTATTATCATATTATTATTTTTTGTATTTAAAGGAAAAAGTTGCTAGGCATTTAAAATAAACTATAGTAAATTATTTATGGCGGTACACAACTTGTTCTTGTATGATACACTAATCATTTCTAAACAGCTAATTGTATTACAATACAATAATATACGATTCTCGTATTTTAAGTATTAGAAAGTGTACTTTGTTTCTTTAGTCTAAATACCTCTTAATTTTCAAAAACTATGAATGTTTTAAAACGTATTAATTTAGATGGGGAAACGATTTTGTCAATTTTCAATATTTTAAAAAGCTCATTGTAATTAAATTAACTGACACAGAGTATAGCCTCTTGGTATAGTGTATAGTACATGAGAACATTACAATTTAGATAAGGTTAGTTCTATTGCACAACAATGGATATCAATAAATCAGAAGCTAAAAACATAAAATTTAAAAAATAAAAAATGAAATGTCACGATTTTCTAATGTTTTTGTTAAAACGTTTATTTCATCTAGTTCTGTGTATAACTGTTGAAGTTTGGTAATAACGAATAATGAATATGTAAGAATCTGCGTACGCAAGATTAGACATATTAATATTTAGGTGTATAAGAAGAGTTTTGAAATAAACATGCGATTTTGCTATTCAAAATATATGGGAAAAAGTAAGTTATGATACGAATTGAGTGTAGGAAATCAGTAATGGCTTTCCAGGGGCGGCAAGGTCAACAGTGCCAACCCTGTGCCAAACGGATAACGGACAGTATAATATATTATTCATCTCCACTTTTTAAGTCGCTCTTGTAACCCCTGACGTCATAGTGAATTACTCGCAAAATAAACTGCCATCAAATTAATTGTTTTACTTCTCAAGTAGCCCTTTTAATCATAACCAGGTCCGGCAAGCCTGCCCTGTCCGTAAGAAAGAACTTAAATATACCATGCTTTAGGATAGGCAAAAAAACATACACCACTAAATATCTAAAGACTTCACATACTACATATACAGGAAAATCGGATTTGCCGGTAAATTTAGGGTTTGCAACCCGACCAAAAACCGTACCAGTACTACCGTCCCCGAACGGTCGCACAATTAATTTACCACTGCAGCAGTCGACTGCCAAGTTCAAAATTTAATTGACAGTGTGCCGTAAAATTACCTTTACAAGGCAACTTTACGTACCATGGTGCGAACGGCAGCTCTTGTGTCGGAGGCTCGGAGTCCTTGCCTTAAGCAGTTGTACACTTTTCTGATGTCTTGGACGCCACCTATTTTAAATGGTTAAAAAACTTAATACTTACAAAGCGTTTTAAAATAGGAAAACCGCTTGCTTCTAAATATGGTAATAATTCGTCGTGCAGTACAATGAGTAACAATAAAACACAGATATGTAAAACAACAACCGGGGTAATTTATTTGGATCACCATACTGGCTTCCACAAAGAGATCAAATATTGCAATCAGTAACTAAATCAAATATTAAAGTAAAAAATTATACACTCATGGGAAGACCTGAAGGGTTTTTACTCGCCTGGTAACTGGTTATCACATATAGTTTATGAAAAGGGGAAAAGAGAATGTTCTAGAACCTTCATACTTGTATGGTCATAATACCTAGATTCTTTCTAAAGGTTACCAAGGTGGTATTACAAATTTAAAGTTAGTTTTAAAGTGAAATTTACGGTGTTAAGGTTATAAAGAAATTAAAAATTATCACAATACACTGGCCTTATTTCCCAGATGTTCCAAATCCCATGTGGTTTCTGCTTCAAATTAATAGGCACCCTGCCTCCAGTCTGGTGGACCCGAACAGTACAAGACAGCACATATTTACAGCTTACAGGCCATGTGGTCTCTCAATCCAAGATCCAATTTCAACACGTGGTCAAAAGGAATATGAATATGTAACGCCTGTTACATATTCAAGAATAAACGCTTCGATAGAAGCAAAAGGAAAATTGCAACTAAACTCTAAAAAAAAACCTCATTGGTTGTCTGGTGCTACCATCTCAAAAAATTTTGCAAAGAAATGAGGCCTCATGTGCAAATCATCGAAGAGATGAGGACGCTCTACTAGCCTTGAGGTGCCAACTAAATTTGGGGCGGCGGACCTTTTCAAATCACATAATAGTGGGCCCCTTTTTAAACAACCGCGACTTCCACCTTCAAGGATGATCTTAAATGAAGTGCTCTAAAGTCAAAATTCTTCGAAAAAGGTAAAGATCAAATGACAGGTGAACTGTCATGTCAAAAAATAAATTGGTACGTTCAGACAATTGATGAAAGTAATCTCAGTTCGATAAAATGACAAAACCAAACCAACTTGACATGTGGAAAACTAATAGCAGTTTACCCTGCATAATATGCAATTTAAAAACAAATAATGGCATACCAATTTATCGAATGGTGAAAAATGCAATATCATCAATGTTCTAGAGTGACCTAACCAAGGTTCATATGGAACAACTCAACGAACATACTATAAGCCAAATGAACTACTGACCGGTTATCATAAATGAACATAACCCCAAATTTTGACAATAAAAATATTTAAATACTCAGATATCTACTTCTTTCAAGTTAATTAAAAAGAAAAGGAATGAAGAATGCACAAAAAAAATATTCATGATTGGACCGTGGCCTGTAGAACATGAACCTCTGCACCAAAGCACTAAACTTAAAATCCACAGAAAACATAGAAAGGTAATGTAGAAAAATATCTTACACAAAACCATGTAGCATCCTCTAAATATACATCTATAGCAAAAATGAATGCTACAACAGGCTGGAAATGATCGTTCGAGTATAGAATAGCGAGCTGAAACAAACATTTAAAGAAAGGGAGGATAGTTAGCTAGTTATTGTTATACTCATTAAATATTGTTTATTTTTTATTATTCTTGAAGGAGTATGACTGAATTAGTATAAGATAGGTTAGTTCAGGTTAGTTCAGGTTTTAAAATTTAAATCTTGTTTAGACGCACTCACCACGCAATGACGTAAGAAAGCAAGTTCAAATTGAGGTAAAAAGTGATGTTATTCGATATATTTTAAGTTTAAAATGTGGATTTTCATCTTTTCTTTCATTCGATGAACAACGTAACAACGACGACCCATAAAATGTTTAATTTAATTAACACTGGAGGCAAGGGGAGCAATAGATCATTTTGAGCAAATTGGTTTCAAAAATATGCATGGCTTTCGAGAAGTGAAATTAAAATGAAACTGTTTTCATTATATCGTCATATACCTAGTTTACATGAACATAGTGTGTAGGAATAGAACTAGTTACTCTACTATTTACTAATCATTAGTCGTACCCACACCATGACCTCACTCTACACTTCGCTTCGTCATTTTTAACTTGGCGCAAAGTGTAAACAACCCAGCTTAGTAGTAGTAGCATATATTTCAATAGGCAAGCCTAATACAAATTAGCTAACGTAGTATAATACAAATATTAATAATTAAACTAAACTAACCCTAACTCTACAAATATAAAAATTAAAAAAAGAAAGAAAAAAAAAACAAACAAGACAACAACAATAGCTCGTCACGCCGGTATCTTAACTTCTAAAAAATGTCCTAAGCTCCCTTTTAAAACTATTAATCGATGTACACTCCTTGACAAATCTCGGTAGATCATTGTACTCTTTAAGACCTTTGAAAAGTAAATAATTCATAGTTCTCCTGGAATTAGTCCCCTTAATATATATTCGAGTAGGGTAATTATGTACATCACTGTTATGGGCAATAAATCCACCAAGGTAAGATGGGAGGAGACCATTTAATAACTTATATATAAAACCCTTGGCCAAAAATGTAATTCTCCTTACTACTGACATCCATTCCAGACACAAACGTATGCTGTTAATAGGTGTATATCAATTACATGAAAGTACAATTCTCATTCCCTTATTTTGCAACTTTTCTAAAGAAGATTTACTGTTGTTGTCCAGTCGAAACAGAATACTTAAAATGTGGTTGAATTATTGTATTGTATACTGTAATTCTAGAGTTAATGCTGAAATTTTTTGCCACTCTTGAGAAAAAGAAAAGTTTCTTTGTTATTTTCTTCTGAATGTACATAAAATGACTTTTAAAACATAACAAATTATCAATGACAAATCCCAAGTATTTTATTTCTTTTATCAATACCAGTGAGTTGCGTAGATTTTTATATTTACATTGTCTAGCATAGAATATTTAAATTTTGTTGTAAAAATCATTGTCTTTGTTTTACTCACATTCAATTTCAATTTTAATTTATTAGTATTCAATTCAATTCAATAAGTTCACTATTCATGTTGTGAACGGCATTCTGTATATTTTTTCGACTACATGAAAGTAAGGAGTCATCAGCAAACAAATTGAGAAAATCAGGCCTAATAAAATAGTTGATATCATTTATAAATATTATAAATAAAAGGGGACCTAACACGCTCTCTTGTGGTGTGGTACACCGTATTCGTTTACAATGTCACCAGAAAAGTTATAATAAATCTTTGTCTGTTGCCTTCTATTTGTTAAATAGTTTCGAAACCAATCGAGTACTATCCCCTTTATACCGTAATATTGGAGTTTACGTAATAGGATTTCATGGTCTATTGTTTCAAAGGCACGGTTGAAGTCGACAAAAACAGCTACAACAAAATTGTCATTATCAATTAGGTCATTCCAAGTGGCCACCGTAAGTTGTAGAGCAGATTTAGAAGAGTGATTCTTTCTAAAACCCGATTGATTTGGGAATAGTAAGTTATTATCATTAAAGTACTCAACCACTTGTTGATAAACAGCTAACTTTATAATTTTTTCTATAGCAGGTAAAGAATTAATAAGTCGAAAATCGACAGCATTATTACTATTTCCATTTTTAGGGATAGGTGTAACTGTAGTACATTTTAATGGTTCGGACAATATACCGTCTTCCAAAGATGTATTTACTAAATGTAAGATGACATGTCCGACAGCATCAAAAATATTTTTTAGCATTCTCGCAATCTTCTTAAGGTTCTGGATAGATAGAAGTTTAAAATTATTTAAAGATGTATGCACTCCTGGAAGGAATCTAGGAAAAAAAACCCCCGGAAAAAAAAACCCGGAAAAAATACCCCCGGAAAAAATACCCCCGGAAAAAAAACCCCCCGGAAAAAATACCCCCGGAAAAAAAACCCATAGGAAAAAATACCCCCGGAAAAAAAACCCCGATATAAAAACTTCGAACACGCGTGCGGAGTATACGAAGGTACGTAAAACTGGCGTCTACAGACAGGAATATCACTCTTGCTTCCTGGCTTCCTGGCTTCCGCATGCGCACATAATGCTGTAACTAATAATTATAGACTTTATTGGTTAAACAGGCGCTAACACGGCATCTAATCCACCTTTTTGGTTGCAATTCGGTATATGCTAGATATAAAAAAATTGTAATAATTATAGACTTATATTGGTTAAACAGCGCTAACACGGCATCTAATCCACCTTTTTTGTTCATATTCGCCTTTTTCAAGTTCACCGGCCAATTATTTACCAGACGCTAGTCGTATCGTTCTCTCTGTACCCGTTTGGTACAGCTTGTGGAGTTTCTTTTATATTTTTTTCCTATGGGTTTTTTTTCCGGGGGTATTTTTTCCGGGGGTTTTTTTTTCCGGGGGTATTTTTTCCATGGGGTTTTTTTTCCGGGGGTATTTTTTCCGGGGGTATTTTTTCCGGGGTTTTTTTTCCGGGGGTTTTTTTTCCGTTTACCCCTGGAAGACCCTCTCCTGTCCAAAAGTCAGATGCGGGAATCGACCCTCTTATTTCAGCAATACTTTCGACAAAGAATGTATTAAACTTATTTGCAATTTTGGTTTCACCTTGAATAGGTTCAGTAGTATTTCCAGTCTAAAATTCTATAGTGAAATGACTAAAATCCCCAACACTACTCTTAACCAGTTTTTTTAAGGTTTTCCCAACAACTAACTATTGTTGCGGTTCAAATCTACCTTATTAAAGTAATAATAGGTCTCCTTTTTTTGCTTCAACAAATTTACAAAATGGTTTCTACATAGCTTATAATGTTCCCACTTTAAAACGGTTTCATTCTCCGATGTACTATTTTTAAAATTTAAATATGCTTGATTTTTTTTCTTGACCAACACTCCTCTAAATCGTACCATGGTAGATCATTGCCCCGAACAGATATTGTTTTTATAGAAGCTATTTTATCAATTACTTCAGTACATTTGAGGGTTATGCCATTTAGAATAAAATCTACATTAACTAAATTTAAAACATCGGCCCATCAGCCTCGATAAGACCATAATTAGTGTTTAGTGAGAAGAAGTTTACAAACAACTGATAAGTTCAATTTGATTTCGTGCGCGAGTCCTACCAGCCACGTGTTTCCTGAATTTGCAGTGTACTATTAGAAGTCCTACTATAGGATTCAGGACACGCCTACTGCTATTCAAAATTCTCTCCGACTTGGCCTTGTCAGCGTGCTTTTATCTATAAGGAATCTCCAATAACTTACAAGCTGGGTAGCCCAAATAAAACTTCTTCAGTTGTCCCGAGGCACAATTTTAAATTATATTATTCAGGTTTTTCGTTATTCAGATCAATACGCTCCAACGCCTAGTCCTTTTAAACCATACACGCAGATTTTTATAAGTTTTGGAATGATATATAAATACGTGCTCTTTTTCCTGAAGGTTAATGTAAATTTTGCAGTACCTAATATTATAAGAAATACTATAGCCCTAGATTTTAAACTTAGATTTTCGAATTAATTAAGTACTTACATGCGTAAAGTAGTAGTAATATACTTTCATCCCTCTCTCTGCTGCCAATTCAGCAAAATCGTTCATCGGACAGACGAAGAAATAGTCGCCCACTACATTACCGACCATTTTCTGATTCAGGTAGCCATCGTTGACGTGTTGCCAATCGGTATACTGTAAATATAAAAATGCTGGTTTATAATTTTTTGTTCAATACGGATATCCATATTTTGCTTTTAAAATAATAATAATATGTAGTAGGTCAAATTGGTTTTTGGTATTATTAATATTTGTTTACAGAATTACATTCCCAGTACAGTATTATTACACACTTGCTGACAAGTGAAAAAATATTTTATAGAAATTCACTGGCCTGCTATGCTAGAAATCAGAATGTAACATGGAAAATAAATTTAGGGGATTGGAGAATACGCTAAAATATGTATAATTAGGTATGAGTAAGAAACCTTTTCCTTAGAACTATAAAACATAGTTTCTCATGCGTGCATATTAATACTATGTACCACTAGGGTGGTTCAATTTATATTGAAAAAAATTAAGTTGTTTCAATCAAGCATCCACATGGCCTAGTTTTGTCCACTTTATAGTACAAATTTTAATTTGTGTGCCAAATCTGAGCTTCATACGCTAAATTTTGAAGGTGCCCAGAAATATGATTTATAATTAATTAATAACATTTTCGTCAGAAATAAATAATAATGACAGCTAATTTGAGATCTGCACCGACTAATTGGCTTCTTGGAAAGCCAACTGAGTTATCAACCGCTAGTCATCCCCGTGGTCCAGACGTCCTCCGAATGGTACAGTTTTATCATTTAGGTTATATTCCATTACTACATAATATGTTCTAGAGCTTACCGGCTTGGTTCTATTAAGGTTGCAGATAAACTGTAAGAGAATTGACTTTTGATGAGCACAGTACCTTGATTTTATTTGTACCAAAAAAAAAATAATAAATAATCTGTCATGCACGATCAAGCTGATGTTGATGAAGAGACAAAAAAACCGTAAATAATATTATTTTATAATCACACAAAGGAAGGTGTTGACATGTTCGACAGTCGCAAGGAAACCAGGAGATGGCCACTTCGCATTCTATATACAATGTTTAATGCAGTAGAAGTAAACTCATATGTTATTTATAAACTTAGGTAATACCAAATTCCAGAAAGGAGTCAATTTTTTGAAAATCTTTCCTTTTCTTTGGTTAAAGAACATTTCAATTACAGAATGAACTAGGTACCAAAAGAAATAAGAAGTAAAATTCGTAAAATTTTATCAGAGTCAATCATTGGAACGCTGTTTACAAAATGATCGTTATAAACTGAAGAATTACCTATATTTTTACAAGATTTATTAGGTGTACCATTTATATTAAAAGTTTTAATGGTTTTCCAAAATTCTTTTGGGTCAATTGTAAGCTTATAACCCAATATCTTAAAAAATATTTTATTGTCGGATAACGGATGCATGAGAAACCAACTTAATTCTTTCAATGAGTTTTGTGAGTTTTTATAAACTTTAGGAAAATGTTTAATTTATATAGGGCGCATGCGCACACAAGTGTCTTGCACATAGGCAGCCAAAGCATTAGGTCTAACCGAACGAGCACACGAGTATAAAAATAATTACTTTTGTGATCAACAAAAAATTACCTGAAAAACAATGGCATCCCTTTCGAGCCGGCTAAAGTTTTTGAAAATCGTGTCTATGATGTCGTGGTACTTGTCCCGTTGTAGAAAACTTGGTCCATCTTTTTCGAAAAAGTCGATAAAATCGTACAGCAAAAAGTATGTCCCTGAAAGAAAAACCTAGTTACTTTTTTTTTATAGGAAAACATTTTTCTAAATCTTACACAAGAATTATCGTATTGGCTTGGTTAAATTCCCCCCGAACTAGTAACTTAAAATTTACATAATTCGGATAGTGTAGGTTAGGATATTGTCAGCAAGGAAATAATGGACAGTTTAAACATTTAATTTAAAAGCTTTCATTTACAAAATTTATAAAAATTGAATTTAGCAAATTTTTTAGAATAAATACATCAATCGTTGTAAACATCTTTCCGGCGGACTCAAAGATAGTAAAAGGGTTTTCAATTTAAAAAACAAAAATCGTAGGAGTTCTGACTAAACTGCAAGTCTGACAACGTCGCTACGATCACCACTAAATGCAAATTGGTCTATTACATGCATTGCACAAAATGTGTAATTTTTAATTTAATAGTTATTTAGCCAATTTCCGGGTTTTGCGTATCCTGGCATAACTATTTATAATATAGTTTATAATAGGGTACGATTTATGCCCGAAAGTTAAATGTGTAATACTTTATAGAAAATACCTAGTTAATACGCAGATATTTTAAAATTAGCCATCAATTATGTGGGAAAAATCTAAATCAGAATCCAGTAAATAGGAAATTAACAATTCTTTGACAGACGTCCAGAAATGTAGGGTAGAATCCGCATTGGGGTGCAGCGTCACCCTATGTAAACATTTTTTTTTTTTTTAATTTACGACAGGTAATACCCAGCAAGAGTTGGGATTTATCGAGTGGAAATAAAAGAGTTCTTCTTATTTACAAAAAAATATTACCCTTTACCCCCGCAACACCCCCAAAAATGTATTATTTTTTTTTTACTGTAACAGGGATTAACATTTTTGTTTCGTATGGAACTGAATTTTAAAAATATATAAAAAAATAATTGCTGTGAATTTCCACCTCCGCAACCCTTAAAACTTTCTTCTTAAAATAATTTACAGAATTATTAATTACTACCGGCCTACAAAAAGGTATAAGATAACTGTCATTTACGTTAGTCGGCCATTAACGCAGAAATGAAGTGAGTCAATTCGAGATTTATATTTTGGATCCCGCTTTTTCTGTTTTAAAATAGACACCTATGCTTTTTCCTTTTGTCAGAACCTATAGCCTCACTGACGAGCTGTAATACAGCGAGATGCGTCTGGTGATGGTTTTGGCAGAACGAAAAAGCAAACCCTTAATATTTCCATAATATAGTACCTTGCGGACCTTAGTGGGACACCCTGTATATTTATATAGTTGGTATGGCATAGTCTTGATGAAAAAAACCACTAGGGGTTGAAAGTTGATGTGTAAAATACCTGTTATGTTGCATTCAAGTGAACATTTGTCGACAAATGCAGACGAAAACAGAAGTGGCGAAAACTTACTTATGTCGCATATATTTTTCAGGCAAATTTAGAACAAGGAAATGGGATTTGTTCCCTGCGGTTTTAAATTATACAGACTGAAACTTTTTGAAATTTCAATACGGAATGGAATTTTCTGGTGAAAATATAATTTTTTTGGGTTAAAATTGGAACTTTTCTTTTATTAATTTGGTTGCCATTAAGAAGTTAAAAGCCCCCAATATGAATTTTTCGGCTATAGTGAATAGCCCTGATCCCAAAGGAAAACTTTTTTATAATATTTTCCAGTCCTCAAGATTAATTCGGATCAGGGTTCAAGTGATAAAATTTCTTAAATTCTCTTTTTTATCCCAGTCTACGGTTTTAAAAATTTTGTTCAATACTTTGCAAGAAAATGCCTTTTGAAGATGGTATAAAGGAGCAGGTCTCTAAAATAAAAAAAAATTGTGATATTTGAAGTTCTCTCCTAATAACTATTCTATGGCACTTTTGTATACCATTTACGATAAATCTGAAAAATTGGGCTTATTTCGTTTTCATTGGCTAATCCTGTTTGCATTGGTCTCGGTATTGGTATAACCCTTCTGAAACTAATACCTTTCGACACGAGCATTTTCCAGAAATTCTTTTAAATCTGACATTTGACCATATTCTTTCTGCATTTACGCTCGCCTACAAAAAAAAAATGTTTGGCGCAGTGTAACCAAGACTTTTTATAAGATAAATTAGACCCACTGAATTAAAAAACCACCATTATACACAATAAGCTTTTAATTTTTATTGCAAAAAGCCATTTTTGCAAACATGCAAAAATCCTACAATTTGAATTTTAAATTTTTGCCGTAAAAATAAATTGAAATTAATTTTTATGGGAGTTATGCAAACCGAAGAAATAAAATGAATCCATGCATTGTTAATGAGAAAATTGATTAAAATTAGATCAAAAGCAAAATTACCCGATTTATTTCCATTGCATGCTTTGGCAAAATTCAAAGTGTTGTAACATCAACAATTATAGTTCGATTTTAATGAATTTACAGTTACTTATCTCTGTTTTAACGTGCCAAAAATATGCTCTCCAATTTAAGGATGAAAGTTATAAAGGGGCTAATTGCCAAAACTAAGGTTTTGAGTTATTTAAGTAAAACATAATAAAATGATACGAAATTTTTATTAGCAATTATTATTACCATAATATTGTTAAACGTAAAATGGAAAACTAACTTCTATAAATAGGTAGAAGATAGGGGCAAAGAATATAAAACAGAAAGGTGATAAGGGTCTGTAACGTAAATAAACGTTATTTCGTTACATTGGATTTTAAAGTATAATTTATCTTTAGGTATTGGCGCTGCCATCTATGGATAACTCTGCATACTGCAGTTAATATCGATTCTTTAAGTTTGTATATATGAAGGGACCAACTGTAAGTTTGCAGTTCTATAACATAGATTGGTAGGGTATTCTTTAATATAGATTATCGATTTCTTACATTTAATTTGGTTTATATTGACTCCGTGAATAGATAAAGGCTCTAGTCAGGGAGGTTGATTTTTTGGGACTTCACTTTTGGTTTTGTCCTGATACAGGTATGTCACGCTAAGTTTGAGTTTATATTTTGTCTAATAATAAGTATGTAATTGAACCATAAATATTACTTTCTAGTAAGCCATGACCTTTTAATCTATTTTCACACTGATTGAGTTCCACATTTTTATGTTCTAACAAAATAAAGACGTGCCGGCCATAATGGCGTCATAAATTAATAATCTTCATTTATCTCATTCATCCTTATAAATTATAATGTTGAGGATGATCTAAAAGCATTATCTTAACAGACAAAAGACATTAATAACAATATTTCTTGAGTAAATGTGGATTTCAATCAATATTTTCATAATTTTGCATTCAATTTAAAATCACTTTTCTTTATCATCAGGTCATGGTTTTGTTTGTTTTTCTTCAAATAATGTATAAATTCTCAATTTAACTTTGTTTTTCGGGTCTCTGTCGTTTCTTTTACGTTTTAGCAAATATCGTTGGCCAGTTGGTGGTTTATTTAAGTTCTTGACGAACATTGGTGAGAACCAGATAATAGAGTAAACCTGGCTGGACCTTTCTCAAGGAAACCGACAGATCCAGGCTCTACAGAACTAGTGACTGACAGAATATCCCAGAAAGCTGATATCGAGGAAAGCAGGTGAGTTTTTCTTTTGTTTCTAAGCTGAAACCCAAATTGAATTTGTTAAAAAACTCACCCCATTTCTCTCATTGATATCTGTCAGAAATCAATTCTGATTTAATGTTTATTTTCTCTTAAATTTTTAACTCAATTGGCGCGACATACTTGTACTGGATGGATTATATCTTAAGTCACACTGTATATACAATTTCTCTTGTACCGTATCTTGAACTTATCTTGTTCGTATCTTACCTTGGGTGCCATAAGACATTAGTCTGGTACACCAATATCATGTGGTGACGAATGCCTGTAGCTCGTTAAACCACATTTATCTATCTTGCAAACGATTGCCTTTTTGCTCGTTCTGCCTATCGAATCTGCACAAAAGTTATAGATACTTTTGAATGCAGTATTTTCTTCTAGTTTAGACATCAATGTTATATATTTGTACATTGTGTAGTATATTAATTACTTAATTTTTATCTTGTTGGCACAATATATGCTTCTCTTGGATTAACTTAAAACTTAAATATCTTTTAAGTCAATCAAATCATTTATTTTCCTTACTACTTCATTTATTTTTCTTACTTCTTAAACACAAAAGAAATGTTGTTTTTGACCTTACGTAATTAAACATGGTAATTTAATTTCTAAATTTAAAACTTTATTCATATTCACTTGAGTAACAGAGAGTTAAAACATCCTGTAACTATATTATAGAAATTTAAGTTACAACTGGTACTGTTTAACCTAAGTATTCATTTTTAAACCTTTTATTGCAATATTATTCGCTGGTTTTCTAATATTACATGTAAACAAGCAAACCTGAGGCTGACAAGCTCATCTGATGTCATTATTCCTATCAATCGCTGTCACAAGAATTCAAGTCTAATCAAGTCCTGACGTCTCCCTCACCTTCTGCAGTGCTGAAGGTCTATGCATGGAACGCCTTGTCGAGACAACTTCCAGGTGAAGAGGACTGAATCTTGGACACACCTCATGGATGACAAGCAGAGCTAAGTATTTGTCAGTCAGAAGGATAACTTTGTAAAGACCAGCAGACCATTTCTTTATTTTTACTTTAATTTTCACCTTTTTATATTGTAAACTGTTTCTTCAGAAACCAATCTTAATAATCATTGTTATACAAGTATAGTTTAATAAACTACCAAGTGTTTGTAAGATTTTGTATTATTTCTGGTAGGATGGCGCCCTAAAAAATTTGTCAGATAATAGGACAAACCCACACCTAACAAAAAAAAGGTCTTCTTGTCCGAGGCAACTCGACATCATTTGAATGATTATCAAAATCATTACAGGTCAATATAACTTTTTTTAAAGAAAAATGATTGGATATAGTATACTCCGCCTTACGAGTCCGTGGTTACGACGGATAAGGAGTAAAAATGTCGTTTTGAATGTAGCGGCCTCGTTTCATATTAATATTAATTAAAGATGTTAAATTTGTAAAAACATAAGAATAGAAAAAAATGTCCCTACGTTTATATAATACGTTTCAACTAGTGCGATTTCATTTTGACAAGCACAGTAACAGTAAGTATACAGTGAGTCCCAGAAGTAATGTCTAACTTCATCTAAAATCCAGCGGTGTGTTTTTTGGAAAACACTGTAGAGCCCCTTATTATTTTTCTAAACCCCAACGATAATAGTTCATCGGACTACTCGGAACATGATGACTAAAATTTAAAAATTAAGTTGTTGTATTGTACGTAGTAGATTTTTGTTATAAATATTAATATTTATTCCAATTTATCTATTTTCATATTATTCTTACTTCAATATAAGTTTTTATCTACTTAATATTAGAATAATTAATATCTCAATTATCTGCCTATCTCTGTAATTATAATCAAGTATAATTATTATACTTTTTATTTTTATAAACTACCTGAAGCACGGCCGCGGTCACCTTCCTTTCATTTACAAAACTCGTCTTTCTTTTGTATGCAAATTAGGGTGACCCTAATTTAGGACCGATTCGGCGTGTATAGGTCTGAAAGACGGAATTTTTAAAAACTATCATTGCAATCGACCTGGAATTTACAGTGTAACCTTTAAGTTATTCACCCTGCTTATTGGGTCCTGTCATTGCAAATTTACATTTTATTACTCTCTAGCGTTAAGCAACAGAGTATAATCAATCCTAATTTTGTGGTAAAAACCCCCTAACCGAAATGCATGTTAAAGAAAAATTCAATTGTCATCATGGGTTAAGTCTTCTTCTCATGATATGGGTTAAACTTCGCCCTTAATATTATAATTTCAACCGTAATATTGCAAAAAAGACGTTTAATAATAATAATTATAATAATAATAGTACTCTGGAATATCCTAGATATTATAGTTTTAATTTGAAGAAATAGTCCATCCTCAAAGTGGAGTTGAAATATAGGGAAAGGAAAGAAAGTCAAATTTTCTTTCTTTTTTTTTTCTCCACTAATTTAATAAGAGCAATCAGAGGCTCAGTTTTATGAAAGTGCGTCTACATGTTTCGAAGGTAGTAACCTTAATCTTCAGGAGACAAGAAATAGTGCTGCAGTTAATATTAGCAGTATAGAGAAAATTGTAGGTGGAAGGTGACGTTGATGGAGCTTTAAAAAATTATTTGAAAATGTGTCACGTATTGAATGTAATCAACATACTGACAAGAAATTTTTTTAATGGAGGTAATAAATTCAAAGATAGTTGTGAAATTTAGAAGGTTATAAAGAAATACATGTTCTTCTTATTCAGGTTCGAGTAAGGATACGTAAAGAAGACTTTCGAAGTTCTTATTCATATTATTAAAATCATAATATGATTTTGTGTTAAAAGAAAGGGAGAAAGAAAGAAAGCATCTGTTATCAATTAAGTAAGGATTCCATTTTGTAAAATTTTTAGCACATGTTAGAAAATCTTTATGTTCGGGGTGCTGGAGACTGAAGGTCCGGATTCCCGTAGTTATATTAATCCCATTGTTTAGGGCAGTTAATAGACGTTTCAACAAAGAATAAACATTAAAACTTGTTAAAAAACTAAAATAAAAATCTTTGATTTATATACCCTTAAAGAAGAACAGGGGGACACACACAACTAAAAGAGACCTTAATTTTAACAAGTTTTATTGTTTATTCTTTGTTCAAACGTCTATTAACTGCCCTAAACAATGGGATTAATATAACTACGGGAAGCCGGACCTTGAGTCTCCAGCACCCCGAACATAAAAATTGTCTAACATGTGCTAAAAATGTTACCAAATGGAATCCTTACTTAATTGATAACAGATTCTTTCTTTCTTTCTCCCTTTCTTTTAATACAAAATCATAATATGAATAAGAACTTCGAAAGTCTTCTTTATGTATCCTTACTTGAACCTGACTAAGAAGAACATGTATTTCTTTATAACCTTCTAAATTTCACAATTATTTTTGAATTTATTACCTCTATTAACAAAATTTCTTGTCAGTATGTTGATTACATTCACTACGTGACACATTTTCAACACACATTTTAAAGCTCCATCAACGTTACCTTCCACCTACAATTTTCTCTATACTGCTAATATTAACTGCAGCACTATTTTTTGTCTCCTGAAGATGAAGGTTACTACCTTCGAAACATGTAGATGCACTTTCATAAAACAGAGCCTCTGATTGCTCTTATTAAATTAGTGGAGAAAGACTTTTTGTCTTTCTTTCCTTTCTCTATTAGACTTTTATTTAAAAGACATTTTGTAAATCTTGTTGTATTGCTCTATTTGAAAGGTCACAATGTCTTCAAATAAGAGAACGTTTTTTTATTTTGCACGAAGAATATGTCAACGGTAGAGTGATTTGGCAAGAATAACTATGATGCTCACATTTTGGAAGTCTGCAGTAAAAAAAGAAATTAAAACTGAAAGTAGTAAAGTAAGGAATAAAAATATTCCATCAGTATCTGCACCAGTAATAAAAGAAAACATTTTGCTCACGATATAATATAAAATTTAGAGCTACGTCTGGATAAGAAGTAAATTATAAACCTTTATGAGGTTTCGAAGTAGAAAAGAAAACTACCCAACCTAATCCGAAGACATTTTTATCGCCGGCCGACGAGACTGGTCTTCATTATAGAACATTTTCCAGCAAAACTATTATATTTCGCAATCAGGCAGAGTTTCCAAAGAAAGGTAAAACTGTAATTTCGTGCAAACCTAAATGCAGAAAAACAAAAGGACATTATTTGGTGATAAGCAACAGTAAAAATCAGTCCTACATTTTTGAAAAGCCCTCGATAGGTACAATGGAACTACGTTTAAATATACAGATTGTCCTATTTAAAACACAACTTTACTTTAGTTCTTAAAAAATCCAGAAAATGTTACCTATATTAGTTATATAACCCTATGGAATCGTAGTTTCTTCTAATCGTGGGCTCTATTCTACGAAGTAATGTGTTATATCGCTTGCCATTATTATTATTATGATTTTCTGATAGGTCGCGAAACCTGTCATTCACTCCCTCTACGGGGAACATTCACTTATCCCAGATATCACCGATATCAAAAGGATTGAGCTCTGTGGGAGCCCTTTTTGTGTTATTGGGCCCGTGGGGTTCTTCTTTGATTACCCATATACTTCTTGACTGTTCGGCTTGTTGAAAGTAGCACCGCTTTCTGCATATCCTTGAAAAGATCTTGAGGTACGTCTAGTGTTCTAAGGTTTTCCAAAAGCATGTTGTTGAAACAATAATCGGCATGATTTCGATGCTGTCTATATTTCACTGTCTTCTTATTTGCTCCTGGAGGTCTCGATACTTCGCCATTTTCTCAGCATGCTTCACTAGAAGCTTTTTGTTATTTGGTATAGCTACATCTATCAGAGTCGTTTTCCTGTCCCTCTAGTCTACCACAACAAGGTCCACCGTCACCGAGAGTCAGATAAGCCTTCAAATTTCAGACCTATTTCCCTACTTCCGACATTATCAAAAATAATCGAAAACCCCGTGAAAGAGCGTTTGAAATCTTTCCTAAGCAAATATAATTTACTGTGTGCGGAACAATTTGGCTTTCAAAATTCAAGAAGTACTAACGACGCCGTTTTTGCATTTCTCGAGAGACTGTATTTGGGGTTCAATCATAACGAAGTGGCGGCAGCGGTGTTCCGCGATTTGTCTAAAGCTTTTGACTGCGTCAATCACAGAATACTGCTGTGGAAACTGGAGAGATATGGGATAAGGGGAATAGCTTTAGAGTGGTTTCATTCATACTTGTCTGGTCGATATCAATCAGTAAATTTTAACAATAATTCTTCAGATCGATTGGAGGTTACATCAGGAGTGCCGCAGGGTTCTGTTCTCGGCCCTCCACTGTTTCTGTTGTACATTAATGACTTGGTGGGAATTAATATTAAGGGCAAATTTACTGTTTGCAGACGACGCAACAGTACTGTGGGTGGGCAGAGACTTACAGGAGCTCGAAAACAATATAAAGAGTGATCTCGCAGAGATAAATACATGAACTGATGCAAATCGTTTGACTTTCAATATTGGAAAGATCAACATAATGACTTTCAAGTGTAATTTTAACGAAATTACGCTGGGCACTCAGGTACTAAAGAATGAAAATGTAAATAGATTTTTGGGTGTATATATAGACTATAGACAATAGGCTAAAATTTGAACACCATATTACTTACCTCAGCAAAAAGCTGGCTTCTAACTGTTATGCCTTTAGAGTAGTGTCGATCAGCCTGCATTACGAAGGTACTAGAAGCGCGTATTTTTCTCACTTATATAATCACATTTGAGGTATGGCATATGTTTTTGGGGGGTTCGCACTCGGCATATTTTCAATAAAATCTTTGTTTTACAAAAGGGGGCTCTAAATTATATGTGTAGGGCAAAAATTAGAGATTCTAGTAGACCGCTTTTTGTTTCACATAAAATCTTGACACTACCTTGTATATTTCTACTAGAAATAACTTGCTTAACTTTTAAAAGATTCAAGAATGAAATAAACTTAACTTCGGTACACAACACTCGCCAACTGTATAGGGTTAATTTGCCGGTACCTAACTCTTCTCAAACTAAAAATTCAATCATGTACAATGGAAAGAAAATATTTAATCACCTCCCACTTAAAATTAGAAAGGCTCAAACCAGTGAAAAATTTAGAAGGGAGGTGAAATCTCTCTTAAAGCATACTATACAGTTGAGGAGTTTTTTAACGACAGCTTTAATTCAATTGATTTTGTTAGCTACTTGATTACTTACTTTTTTTTTGTTTGTATCCACGCTTATTTTATAGTACTGCAGTTCGTTGTATTTTTAAATACATTAAATAAATAAATAATAAATAAATAAACTTTATTTCCAAAAGACTTACAATAGTAAGTATGGGATATTGTCAAAAAAAAATTTTTGTATTACAATTTAAAAGAATAAACATTAAGTGTAAAAAGAGGACTATCATATCAACATAAATAACATCTAAAAAAGCAACTAGCCAATAAACATCAACAATAAATAAATATTAGTTACGAAGGTAAGTTGCAATCTAAGTACTCTTGCACTGAATAAAAACAATTTTCAAAGATAAGCTTTTTCACCGTTTTATTAAATTTGCTTAATTGTTATGTAATGTAATTGGTAGAACCAGTGGACTATTCGCAACAGTCGACAAGCGATGTCTTGGAGTACTTAAATTAAAATTTTGTCTCAATCCGTAATGATCAGTGACCTCCCTAGTTAAACCGTGTGTAGACATATTCTCTCTAGCATATTTAATTGAATAGTAAATAAACAAAGATGGAAATGTTGTTATGCCCAACTCGGAAAATAAATGAAGACATGAGTACCTAAGTGGCTTAAATAACATTGTTTTAACTATCTTTTTTTGCTGCACAAATACTTCATGCGCTCTTACGCAATTTCCCCACGATACAATCGCATACGTTAGGCAAGACTGAACATAAGAAAAATAGTATAATTTTAAAAGATTTGCGTCAATTTTTGAGCGTAGCTGCCAAATAACAAAAGCATATACCGCCAGTTTCTTGAGTATGTGATCAATTTGAGATGTCCATGAGAGCTTGGAATCAATGAAAACACCTAGAAATTTAGCCACTGTTTTTTGTTCTATAGTTTTATCATTAAATTTAACCAAGAGGCTTTTGTTTAAGTCTTTCAGTGAGAAGAAGATCAATTCGGTTTTTTCTTGGTTCAACACTAAACCGTTTTTATGACAGTAATCCTGCATCCCTACCACGCCACCGTTAGCATTTTCCGCAACCACCCCCAAACTGTTGCCAGAGCATACCACAGCAGTATCATCCGCAAATAGGGAAACATACGACCGACCAAGATCCCCCGAGGTAATATCATTAATAAAAATTATGAAGAGCAAAGGCCCCAACAAACTTCCCTGCGGAACGCCGCAATCCAATAGTCTAGTACTCGAGCAATGTATTTCGTTATTTTGCTTTAAGACTACTTTTTGAGAGCGGCCCGACAAGAAATTCTTAAGCCAGTTATATGCATTTCCGCGAACTCCATATTTACTTAACTTCGCAAGCAGCAATTCAATATTTACAACCTCAAATGCCCTTTTTAGGTCAAAGAAAAGGCATGCAGGCTGTTCAGATTTATCCAAACAAGCCAATACCCTATTATACAATGAAACTATAGCGTGGTGAGTGGATACTCCCTTGCGAAAGCCAAATTGGCAAGGACTAAAAAATGTTTTGCTTTCCAAGAATGCTAAAAGTCTATTATAAAAAGCCTTCTCAAAGATTTTTGAGAACACAGAAAGAAGGGCGATGCCTCTGTAATTGCAAATTTCATGTTTACTACCCTTTTTTAGAATATGTTGAATAACTGTGTTTTTTAGGATAATGGGGAAACAACCCTCGATAAAAGAAATGTTAATTAGGTGCGTAACAGGATCAATAATATAATCAACGACTTGTTTTAAAATAGAACACGGTATTTCGTCAAAGCCGTATGAATCCTTCCTTGAGACCGATAATATTATAGACTTTATTTCCTCTTTTAAGAAGGGTGCCAGGAATAAGGTGCTGTTGATTGGATCGGATACCTTTGGGTCGCAAGAGACATTCAAAGTAGAAGTAATACTTTTTATAGAGTTAAAAAAATAGTCATTGAATGCTTCAGCAGCATCATTTAAGTTACTAATTTTGTTATCACTGTTGGGTTCGACATAAAAATCAGGTAGGTCAGTGACCTTGTTTTGATTTGTTTCTTTTTTTATTATTGACCAAGCTGTTTTAGATCTATTTTTAGAATTTGCAAATAAGTTATTATTGTGTGCCTTTTTTGCTATGGAAATTCGTTTAAGGTGCTGTTTTTTCATGATATTATACCTTATTAATAGTTGGGGGTCTGATGTATATTTATAGACCTTGAACATCTCCCTCAAAAATCTTCCCCCGTTAATAATTTCATTGGAGAGCCAAGGCTTCCCATTGGGTTTACTTCTCGTTGTACATGATTCAAGAGGAAAACAGAAAATAAAGTTTTCTAAAAACACATCAAAGAATTTATTAAATTTGTCATTAAGATTACCCTCCTCATTAAGGCAAGAACAATCCTGTTTGGAAAGTTCAAGCTTGAATCTATTTATATTACTCACCCTATGAACATTATGTTTTATGTAACAGTGGGTAATGTGTTAAGGGCGCACCTATACCTATAGCTATTCTGGAAATGACTTGATACCCAAATAGTATTTTCTATATTTTTCTATTGTAGTATTTACGACCTCTATATTGTCATCTATTTTTAAATTGTTACACTTTGTATTTTATACCATTTTTATCTAACAGCTTTCTAAAAGAGAACCTATCTTCTTTATACAATAAAGCTACTTTTGACTTTGACTGTCTGATCAGTAAGAATAGTCCGATCCCAGTACATCTTTTATTTATTTATTTATTTATTTATTTATTTATTTAGCATTACAAACACCAGGAAGTGGTAATTACAAGTAATGATAGGAAAGGAAGTTGTATAACAACAAAATTTGAACTTAAATTAAATTAAACCTAAGTAGACTATATATCCATCTAGGCTAGGCTAGGTAGAGTATAACAAATATAACAAAGTGTACAAAAAAGTGTATAAAAACAAAAAGAAAGAAAAACAATGGGTGAGAACACAGACTGCAGAGTCACAGATTACAGTTATTGACCTAGGTCAATTACCCGTAATTCTTTCAGGTTTGTGTTAAATAGGTCTATTTGGTATTGCTTGAGCATTTGATTGCATATTATTAGCATTCTATTCATTGGGGATGTGCTGACTAGATCTATATTAAACGTATTATAGTTTAAAATTCTAAGATTGACTTTAGGGACGCTTATATATACATACTTAATTAAGTCACAGTCCTTATATTTTATATAATTTAGGAGATAATACATAAATAACACAGCCAGTTTATTTCTTCTGTCTAGCAGACTCCTCATCCCAAAGCTATCCAACATGCTCTTGTATGAAACCATATATGGGTATGAGTTATTTTTTCTGATATAAAGGTATCTCAGGAACCTCTTTTGCACTTTCTCAATGTGGTCTATATGTGTATTGGCTGAGGGCATCCATATTTGTGCAGCATACTCCAGATGCGGTCTCACAAGAGCATTATACAGCCTCACAATCGTTCCTAGCTCGAAAGACTTACTATTTCTAATGATGAAACCTAGAGATTTAAAAGCCTTGTTAACAATCCTGATATAGTGCGAATTGAATCTCATATCACTCTGAAAGATAACTCCCAGGTCCCGAACTTCATAGGCTCTCTCTAAATCAATCCCATCAATATCATAGTTATTTTTAATAATATTCTTTTTTCGTGAGAACGTCATAATAGAGCATTTCTTTACATTTACCGACATTTTATTATCCTTGAACCAGCAATTAACGTTATTTAAATCTGCCTGTAGCTGAAGGCAGTCCATGGGAGAGTATATTATTTTAAATAGTTTAAAGTCATCTGCAAAAAGTAATCCCGAAGATTCAGAGAGGCAATCAGGTAGGGGGTTGATGAACAGTGTAAACAAGAGTGGGCCTAAGATACTGCCCTGGGGCACTCCCGAGGTAGCGATATAATTGCTTGAAATGTATTTGCCTATCTTCACACTTAGGGACCAATCCGACAGGTATGATTTTAGAAACAGGAATGTAGGCCGCGATATTCCCATGGCAACCAGTCGATCTAGGAGAAGCCCATGATCAACCCTGTCGAAGGCTTTCTCACAGTCTGTATAGATGACATCCAATTGGTTTCCATCTCTTATTGCTTCAGATGCATGTTCAGATAATATACAAAGGTTTGAGACTGTAGTTTTATCTGTCACGAACCCATGCTGAAATCTGGAAATTTGTGGGCTTAGAATGGTTGTCAACTTGCTGTGTAAAATGTGTTCAAAAATTTTTCCTATTGTATTGATTAAGCTTATTGATTAGCTTATAGTAGTTGTTTTCTAAGATTGTCTGTGGTGTATATTTATTTTTTTATATTTCCCTCTTTAATATTATAATTTACATACATTTATATTTATTATTATTATTGTTATTATTATTATTATTATTATTATTATTATTATCCCTATTATTATTATTATTAAACAACATGGGGACTCTTGCCTAAGCTAGTGCATTGGTTGTACACCATGTAATCACGTATGCAGCACTGGTCTGGTGGTCAAGGAGACAGCAGAAAATCACAACATTAAAGCTAGAAAGCCTACAAAGAATGGCCTGCTTGAGAATCACAAGGGCCATAAAATCGTCCCCCAATGGAGATCACCTTAGACTTAGAGCATAAGGGGACCTGAGTTAAAAATGAGATCAGACCACATGAACTCTACATATCGCTGTGGCACGACCATAATCGACGAATGGGATGCGTGGAACAATAAAATACCAGATACTCCTGAGGCAATAATCTGGTACACAGATGGATCAAAAACCAAATAGGGTACCGGAGCAGGGATACACGGAGTTAGACTGAAGAGAGATGCATATTTCTCCCTGGGTAAGTCACCCACGGTGTTCCAAGCGGAAATCTACGCCATCCTGCAGTGTACATATGAAGAAAGTAGGAGGACTTGTCTTAATAAGTGGATCCACATATACTCTGACAGCCAAGGTGACTTTTTATGAGTAATAAACATTTAAGTCCACAATTTGACTTTCCAAAATCTCCTTGTCATACTTAATCAGTAGAGCAGTAGAGGAATGCGTTAAATTAGTGACTGAGTCTTGATTTTTAGTTTTTGTGCCAGAATCAAGGGATGTTTTCATTTGCGCCTGAATAAAATCAAAGGAGATAATTCCTACTTTTGAAAATAAAGGACAATTTATCGTTTAGTCTACTATTGTACTATGTGGTTACCTATTTTAATTATTTTTGTCAAACTCACTTTAATAATGCACCTGCTATGTTTTTTTTTAATGTTTTTTAATAAATTTATCTGGAAACTTGTGAGACACTTAAAGTCCGTCTATCTATCTTACGAACTCAATATAAATGCTAATACCTAATGGCGATAAGACCCAGCGGTTGATCGAATGAAAGCAGTGACGCACTCGTTGCTGATAGAATAAAAGGTTGCGCTGCTTTAAGATAATAATATACAGGGTGTAATTTAATTGAGTGCCGATACTTAAGGGTGATAATCTATGAATGATTCTAAGATAAAAAGTTCATATGAACATAATATGTCCTAAACCTCTTCATTTTTGAGCTACAAGGTGTTAACATTTTAAGAAAAATATAACCTTTTTATATAAATCACTCTTAGATATTTTTATGAAATTTTGTACATACCTTTTAATCAATAAGGAGCATTTTTTGACCTAACAGTTTTATAAAAATTTTTACCAGTGACGTCCGTACGGGGTTTGAACTGAATATTTTTAAAGAAAAAATGGATACGCCACTGCTTTTTCTAAAAACGAAACTTACTTTTGAAATTCCCATTTATTTTAAAGCAAATTTCGTTTATGGACTTACTTTTGTACGACGCACCGTTTTCGCGTAAAAAAATAAAAACAAAAAAAACATTTTTTTCTTCGGTTCATTGAGACTGCTTTTATTTATTTTGTTGAATTTGGTTGGCACCCATCATGAGTGGAAACACTTTTTTTGGGACAACAATTTATTTTCTACTCACCAGTGACATTCAACTGAACGTTTGAAAAGAAAAAAACGGTAACCATATTAAATGCCCTCTTAAAGCAAATCAAATAAAAATCAGTAGGCTGGGTAAAGCTACATCAATTTTGACGTTTCTTTTCATAAAGACAAAAGGCCTGGCATTGATTTTGCATTATTAAATAATTATTATTACAGTAAGACGTTAAATTATAATAAAAGAATGGTAAATTTTACAAACAGTGAATTAACTGACATGCATTTTATTTATGGGCTTGCAGACGGTAATGCATACGAAGCCAGGCGGATATACCAAGAGCGGTATCCAAATCGCGTAGTACCCGATCCGAGAACATTTTCTAGGATTCATAGACGTCTCCACGAGACCGGAACTTTAAGAGTAGACCACAGTGCTAAAGGAGTCCATCAAACAGTAAGAACACCGGAACTTGAAGAAGGAATTTTACACGAAATTGAGGAGAACCCCGAAAGTAGCACGAGGAAAATCGCGGCAACATTTAATGTTTCACATTTTCTTGTTTGGAAAATTCTCATCGAAAATTTATTATACCCATATCACATTCAAAGAGTCCAGGCATTACTCCCTAGAGATTTCCCGATGCGCATTAATTTCTGTGTGTGGTTTCTTCAAAACCTGATGGAAAATCCGTTATTTGACAGGCACATTCTTTTTACCGACGAAGCTAATTTTTCTCGAAACTCAATAAGAAATTTCCATAATAACCATTTATGGGCGGATGAAAACCCTTATGCAATTGTAGAATCAAATCATCAAGAACAGTTCTCAATAAATGTTTGGGCTGGCATTATTGATGATTATTTGATAGGCCCATTTTTTCTCCCAAGAAGACTTGATGGACAATCATATTTACACTTTCTTGAAGAAGATCTGCCGCCAATGCTTGAAGACCTTCCATTATTATTAAGAAACCAGATGTGGCTAATGCACGATGGTGCGCCTCCACATTTTAGCTTACGAGTGCGTGAATTTTTAAATCACACCTATCGCAATCGGTGGATAGGTCGCGGAGGAACGCAGCCATGGCCACCTAGATCTCCGGACCTTAACAGTTTAGACTATTTTTTCTGGGGGCATCTGAAAAGCTTAGTGTACCAAGTGCCGATTCATACCGAAGAAGAGTTACGAAATCGTATATTAGTATGCTGCCAAACCATAAGAAACACCCCGGAAATCTTCGAAAATGTGCGTCAGTCTATGGGAAGAAGAGTCCATGCTTGCATACGTGTGGGTGGACGACACTTCGAACAACTACTGTAAATAATGTGGGTTCTTTATTCTGTTTATCTTCTCTTGTCATTTCGCTTTCGATTTAAGGTTTGGAATTTTTCCTTTTAAATTAATCGCGATTTTTGAAATAAAATTTTTTATTTTTTTTTGTTTTTATTTTTTACGCGAAAACGGTGCGTCGTACAAAAGTAAGTCTATAAACGAAATTTGCTTTAAAATAAATGAGAATTTCAAAAGTAAGTTTCGTTTTTAGAAAAAGCAGTGGCGTATCCATTTTTTCTTTAAAAATATTCAGTTCAAACCCCGTACGGACGTCACTGGTAAAAATTTTTATAAATCTGTTAGGTCAAAAAATGCTCCTTATTGATTAAAAGGTATGTACAAAATTTCATAAAAATATCTAAGAGTGATTTATATAAAAAGGTTATATTTTTCTTAAAATGTTAACACCCTGTAGCTCAAAAATGAAGAGGTTTAGGACATATGTCCATATAAACTTTTTATCTTAGAATCATTCATAGATTATCACCCTTAAGTATCGGCACTCAATTAAATTACACCCTGTATATAAAAGCGTGGAAAAAAATATTTTTTTTATCTACCATTGATAATAAGTAATAATAAGAAAATAATAATTTAACAGTATATAAGATACAATACAATTAAAATTATAACATATAGGACGGTTATTAATTAAAATAAAATATACATATATCTACAAAAAAGTAACGTGTTAGAAAAATAATTATTCCATTTTAACCCAAGTCAGTTTCACTTATAATTTTTCTACTTTTTGAACATGCGCTACACAATTTTCCCAGCTTTTGATTGGAATATTTTGCATCTGTGACTGTACTTAAGCTGTCAGAGAAGAATTTAAGGTTGGCGAAACATTATTCCTCCTTACAGATGCTTTCAGCTGGTGTCATATATGTTCAATTGGATTGAACATGCAATGATAAGGAGGAAGTCTCAACACGGTATAACCCATTTCTGCCGCCAAAGTGTCACAATAATTTGCTTTTTTATTGGAAATGATTTTAAAATTTCGAGAAATTGCTTTTTTGTGTGATTTTCCTCAAAATACATATTATTTGCCATCATATAGTTCTGGATGGTAACTTTTGTGTCATTGCAACACGGAACTTTATTTAACCTACGACTGTGGTAGCTCGCATTGTCCATCACTATCACACTATTTGGTGGTATACTTGGTAATAATTTGTTTTTTAACTAGTCTTCAAATAGTTCTGCCGTAGTATCATCGTGATAATCAAGAAGACAGTCCTTTATATTTTTAGCTGATAAGGCCAAATCCTTTGGTATAAATCCGTTTTTTGTCCCCGCATTAATTATTGGTACACGCTTACCTTTATTTGATGGAGCTTTGGTTCTGCATTGACCCGATAAATCTACCCAACCTTTATCTGAAACTTCGTGTATGTCATACCACGTCTCGTCCAAATAAATATTCAATCCTGTCTATATCCATGGACTGCAATTAAGTATTCCATCCTTCATCTTTTTAACCGGACAAATTCCATAATTACTTGTCGTTTGTTAATATTTTTTATCATCCGTCGAGTCCACTTTCTTAAAAGTAAAAGAGTCTTTCCTCTTTCTTCTCTCCACTATAGGTTTATTTACAACAAACCACACTGTGCTCACTGGCCTGCGTGTCAAAGCTGCCGCTTCCTTCAGTGCACCAAATTTTGAAAAACCACGTTCAAGAAGGGTGGTGTAAACGTCAAAGATTACTTTTTTTGTGTCAACTGATAAAATATCACGCTTTAATTGGTTTTTATTACGACCCGTAGATCCACATGGCGTACTGGTTTCTTCCCACGAACGAAACATTCTTAGATATCACGTTTAATTGGCAACAACTAACTTCTTGTCCAAACCAATACAAATATCAAACTGAAATTTAGAATCAAAAATCGGAATATTTAAATAACTAAAATAAACCTATTTTATTTTACCCTGATTATTTTAAGAGGATTACTGAAAAAATATAATAATATAGTAGTCTTTAAATAGATCCGTACCTGGAGTCCCCAGGTCAGGTGGCCGAATTTTACACCTCACACAATAGGTTATTATGACGGTAAGGGACTAGCACTTATAATGAGTTTGTAAGATAGATGGACGGACTCTAAAAGACAAAATCGATGAAGGCAATCTAGAAACCCCCGTATTTCCGAAACGACTGAAAATAAATATCAACAACAATAGGTTTTTGAAATTGGATCACCAAATGTAATTCACTCGTGTGGTTACTTATGACGGTGCCATTTAACTGTCAAACTTGTGAACCTATATATTTTTTGACATTAAATTTGGTTTCGTTGTCGAAAATAATATAGAAATATATAATTTGTTTTTTATTATAGTCAGCAGGAAAATCGCCAATGTATGTGCGCGAGACACTTAAAAAAATGTCCCTGTACATTGATCGTTATTTTACAAAAATGTTAAATTTTGTAATCCTGATCCAAGATAACTCACATATTTTCACTGGTTGGTTACTTGTACGTAAACTTCAATTACTTTTTATATAATATTCCATCAGTCGTGCCTGGAAAGTCAGACAACAAGGCAGGCCGAAAACAGAGTAGAAAGAGACAATAGTAATCTAGTTATGGAAAACAGTATCGGAATACGTAGAGCGATATGCTAAGGAACAAGATAGTGGGTATTGGTATACGAGCAGAAAACATAATTTTGTGAAATAGAGAAACTTCCTGGAACTGACTTTTATAAAAATAACTATTGCTTTTCAAATATACCGTCATCAGACGATGTTATCAGAAAGTTATTACAGGTATGTTGGTATATTAACCGACAAAAAAACATAATTTGTCAAATTGACAAAATTGATAAGGTTTCGAAATTTAATCGAAAGTTGCACGTAATACTGTAATTTGGTAAGCTTAAACTAGCTAAAACTCATTTTAAGTTCCAAATTTTTTAAGGATTTGCTAATGCTCTACACAATACAGAATGTTCATTTTGTGCGTGGAGAAAAGGTATCTCGTGTTTTGGGCGAGATACAGAAAAAGTTTTTTTTTAAATAATGATAATAATAAGTCTAAAGTTGCTTTATTTTTTAACAATGTTTAAAAATTGACGTTATTGCTTTTGAAATATTTAAACTTAATCACAAACGATAAAATAATTAGAAAAGAAAGTATAGTTCCGTTGCATGTCACGAAAATCTGAAGAAGTCAGATCTGGAGATCTAGGGGGCCACCATATGAATCTACCTCTTCCAATCCACCTCTCGGGGAACTCTTGGTTTAAGAAATTTCTTACTGGTATTCTATAATGTGCTGGACACCATCATGTTGGAACTAATAATTTATATTTAAAAATGTAAGGTAAGAAGCTGAGTTCAGTCATTCAGATAAAATGCGTGGACTAATTACATTAATATGGAATCATCCAGCCCAAATGCGTATTGACCATCGCATTTGATAGGATCTTTGGCCTATTAAGTGAGGGCTTTCATCTCTTCATTCATCTTAGTTATGAGTGTTTATAATACCGGTTTCAGTAAATATGAATTCATCACTAAACAGAATCTTATTATTGAAGAGTGGATCATTGTTTACGTTCTGCAACCACCACCTACAAATAACCCGATGCTCTGTGGTAAGCGGCAGTTTAGAAATATTAGAACTAAATAAAACTCGGGCAAACTTTCGGTCGTTTCAGAAATAAAGAATTTATTTTTATTATCATTCAAATTAAAAAGAAAATAATGATTTTCTTAAATTTATATTCAGTGCGAGGAGTCTTTAAGAAACGAAAAATATTTTATTTAAAATAAGTTTTGGGAAAAAATAGTGAGAATTAAAATAATTCCAAAATTAAATAAGAAAACCTTTTGAAAAAGTTAATCATCAACAAAGTCTTATTCGAATTCAGATAACCCTAAAATAATTTTATAAAAATTAAAGGAAATATAAAATGTGTTAAAAATATTTGGGAAACTCACGTTTATAAAATAAAATAATCCAATAAGGGGTTTATTAACAGAACACATCACAAATTATCAAAAATATTTCAAACAGAATAAATTAAAATTAAATAGAATTTTAATTTATTTTTCACTTTACTTTTTATTTCCGACTAGTTATTTGGCCCAGCAAAAGGTACCGTACGCAAGAAACTGATGAAATTAGGCGCTGCTAAGGTTTAAATAATCTCTCTTCCACCTCGGAGAAGACGCGCTAGTACGATTCCTGATTGGTAAAAACTCTAACTTAAACTAGTTTTAACTGGTTAGATCGTGGAATGGGGATGGATCGCGTTGGTGTCAACAAGTAACACCTGCAGAACATAGGATAACTACCGTTGTAAAATGCCAAAATATTTTGTTTTTCTCGTACCGACAAAGGGGTTCCAGAAACTGGAACACTTGTGTAAACATCTGCAAGCACTTGCAGGTGTTGTTTTGATCAATTTTCCCTTATAAATAGGTGGGATGGCTAGAGGAAAGTTAGTTCATTTTTAACCGTCGTAATGTTCAAGTACCTACAAAGTTAGTACCATCGTCCGTTGAAAGCTGCCGTGCCGTTAGTCAAGTGTAGTGATGAAAAGTTTAGTTCGGAAGTTGAAAGTGCGTTGACCCGAAGTCACACGGAGATAGTAAAGTCGCGGAGGCAGAAACCTTCACTTATTGACTTGGCACGGTAACGCGAAAAGTTTTATTGAATAAACTGTAAAGTGAGCGCATTTCTAAAAGTAAGTGTCGACGTTAGGATTATATTAAGTTAAACTGATAGTGACTTTGTGGTTTTACTGCTAGAAATTAGAAGTAAACTCATTTACTTTACCATTAAATATTGCTCCCTTTCGACATTATATTGATTCCTTTAAAAGAAAAATATAAACTACTTCGATTCAACTACAATTTGGATGTATTTGGTATAACACACTGGTACTGCGAACCCCGTTGAGGATTTTTGTAGCCGCCTTCCAGGAATGAGGTCCCAAAAGAGTAAGTACCTATTTGAGGGTAGAAGCTGGGCGCTACAGCTCTCTATCGCCGTCATGCAAATCCGAAACTATTTGAGGCGTAAATTTCTCCCTATTACTCTATGAATTGTATCTTTTGGAAAATAAATTTGGGACGATGTATTTCAAGGGCTTGTACTTGTCTCCTTTAATAAATTTAAGAAAAGTGTGGCTGCAAAAGTGCTCTACGACTAAAAGAAACGAAATGCTGGAACGACACCAACTACGGGCACAGCAGTATACTAAGGACATATCCAGTCCAAAATTTGCAAGAGTCGACTGATTACATTGTCCAACTAACAGACTTCGTAGAGGGATTTTCTGTGCTCATTCCGACTAGGGAAGAGTGGAAGGGCAATCAGTTAATAATGGAGACGGATCACTCGATTTTCACAGACGGTTCAAAAATGGACGTCGGAGTGGGAGCTGGTTTCTTATCTGAGAGCATGAAAATACAGAGGTCATATAGACTTCCGGACTACTGCAGCATTTTTCAAGCAGAAGTAGTGGCATAAGATAAAGCAGTAAAAGACAGCAGCTGCGTCAATAGCTTTCCATATAGATAGTCAAGCAGCAATAAAGGTAATTCGTTCCAACAACATTAAATCTAAACTAGTAAGGCAATGTCTTAACAATCTTCGCATACTTGTTGCCCGGCATCTGTGTTGGGTTCCTGGTCATCACAGCATAGATGGCAATGAGTCTGCTGATGCGCTCGCCAAGGAAGGCGCGGGCATGTCCGCCGATCTAGCAGAGAATACTGTGGCTAGACCACTGGGATTGGTCAAAGAAGAGATAGATCGTACAGCCAAACAACTTAATATAAGCAGATGGACAGAGCTAACTGCCTGTAGGATCTCCAAGCAATTGTGACCCCTATTTGATAACAGGAAAACCGCAGCTTTATTACAACACAGTCGGAAGGACCTGAGAAATATCACTGCCGTGGTTACCGGACACTGTCTTTTCGGTAGACATGCAGAAGTTGCAGAGACGAAGAAGAGAAGCAAAGTATTTCTTGTGTGAATGCCCTGGCCTGGCAAGAAGAAGGTTTAATGCCTTGGGCGAACCATTCTTTAATAATCTGGAGAAAGTAAGCAACTTACAACTGGGTCGACATACTAGGTTTATTAACAGTAGTGGCTGGTTCGAGTGAGCTGCCAAGATTCTTCTATGCCGTACTTCGCACTAGCCATCAGGAAGCTGATGCTGATAGGTTCCGCAGAACATGTGTGGTAATACAGCGATCGTTATAGGACTACGTGAGACTGTCTTGATAGACCAGAAGTCTGCCACTCTAACCTAACCTAAGTATAGTCTAGAACTCGTATGGAATGGTATTTCCTACTTGTTATAGAATATACTATTAAAAGTAGTAATGATATTCTTCTGCTTTAACTTAACACAGCGCATCTTCCTTGTATGTGCACAGAAAGATCGTTGCACAAGATCAAAGCAGACGAACTGTGGGAGGTAATGACATCACCGCCTCGCGATCCGGGTGAGCGTTTTATTTTATTTGATCTCACATATTCCAAAAACTGCTTATCGAATTGACTTTAAATTTTCAGGGCTGACCATACCTTATAAATGCTTTATAAAAATTAGATAAAGGGTGTAATTTGAGGTTTGACCAAATGACCCTATTGTATTATTCCACATAAGTATTTTAAGGTGCATTTTGATAAAACTTATTATTTATTGCATTTTTATTAATAACTCTATAAGGATGGACAATCTGCAAATATTCGACTTTTAATTTTTGTTTCAGTTTATTAAATTGATTCCCAAAAGCACGGGCTTCAATTTTTAGACACCCGAAAATAGTCAAAAGTGGCAGTTCACAAACTTGGGGCAGATCAAACTTATATTTTTTTTAAAATGTTTATTTCGATCCTGTTAAATTGCCTAACTTGGTGTTGTTTGTGCAATCTTCTAAGGTTAGTTTTAATGAAATTTTTACTTTCTTGATTAGATACAAGAACAATGATATAAATAGTTAAGTGGGCTTATTTTTATTAGCTTTTATGAAAATCGCTGGTAAAGAAAAATGAAATTATTTTGTTTTTCTTACATTCCACAGTACAGCAAATAAAACAAAAATTTCATTACACTCTCAAATTTGAAATATTTAGTGATTCTTTGCTCGTTTTATGTGGAAAACAAATATAGCACTACAATTTTTTTCTTATGTAGCTATATACTACTTAATGAGACTTTTTAATTAGGGTTCCTATAAGGAGAGGACCAAAGAGGGCGATGCCATTTAAAATTTTAAAGTTGTGGTGGATTATTGAAACTTTTCAAATTGATACTCTATAATTTGCAATGGCAGGTTAGTGCAGTGTGTTGTCCCTATAAGAAAAGAACTAAAGGAGGCGATACCATTTGAAGTTTTAAAGTTATGGTGGAAGACGCCAAGGGTTGACTCACTTTTGAAGCATTTGTAGTTAGACGAACTTTTCAAACTGACATGCACCCTATAATTTGCATTGGCAGGCGAGTCCTTGAACTATCGAGAGAAAATAGGGATTATAGCATCATCACATCGCAATACCGATACGCAAAAGCTTAGTTCATATAGATGCGAATCACGAATTACGAATTGCGAATAATGCTCCGATTGGTCAATTTCAAATATATATTTGGCGGCAAAAGTGTCGGAACGAAGTTTTAAGATTTTGCGAATTCGCAAAATTTCAAATCTGGGGGCGGGAATCTTGAGATGATGCGATTGGTCAATTTTAAATATTTATTTGACGTAAAAGTGCCAGAACGAAATTTAAAGGATTTTGGGATTTCGCAAAATTTAAAATCTGAGGAGCGGGAATCTTGAATGTCTTTCAATATTTTACGAATATTCGTGCGATTTTGGTTATGAGCATGCGCCCTTGTGTACGACCGCACAGCTGTTTCCTATAACCTTATTTTTAACTCGAAAATATCAATTATATTAAAAATGAGTGAAGAACAATTATTATTCTTTGTGCGACGACGTAGAGCAATCGCGGCCTATCTGCTATTAAAGAAGCGAAGGTCTACGCCAACAGCCCAGCGTCAATTCAAGACCTCAAAGATGGAATTCGTGAGGCTATCGAGGACATAGGGCAGCCACTTTGCGATTTGGATATGGAAAATTTCATGAAAAGGATATGGTCCTGTAGGCGTGGTCGTGGTGGTCATTTGGCTGATGTTATTTTCCATTATTAACGGCATACCTTCCTGTTTATAATGAAATAAACATCCGATCATTTATCTCAAAAAATGGCATTTTCCTTTGAATATCAAAATAACACCTCTTATTGGAAAACCCTTTATAATTGATATTTTCGAGTTAAAAATAGGGTTATAGGAAACAGCTGTGCGGTCGTACACAAGGGCGCATGCTCATAACCAAAATCGCACGAATATTCGTAAAATATTGAAAGACATTCAAGATTCCCGCTCCTCAGATTTTAAATTTTGCGAAATCCCAAAATCCTTTAAATTTCGTTCTGGCACTTTTACGTCAAATAAATATTTAAAATTGACCAATCGCATCATCTCAAGATTCCCGCCCCCAGATTTGAAATTTTGCGAATTCGCAAAATCTTAAAACTTCGTTCCGACACTTTTGCCGCCAAATATATATTTGAAATTGACCAATCGGAGCATTATTCGCAATTCGTAATTCGTGATTCGCATCTATATGAACTAAGCCTAACAATATTTAAGGTTGAAAGTGCTTTATGCAAAAGGAGGTAATAAATTATACAAGGTCAGTTGCTTTCAAAAGTGTCTGACCCAATAGAGACGCTGTACAGATAAATATAAATAGAAGACAAATGAACCTCGTTTACATTCAATTTGTCTGAAGAGTTTAGTTAATGGATTTTAGTTCGAAAGCATATGATTATGTTTTGAAACTTGCAATTATCTCTCTTAATTTTAACAGGTAAATGGGAATGATTTTACAGTGCCTGTCTAAAGTGTTAATTTATTTTAGGTTAGTGCCCTTGATCACTGCACTTGTCCTGACAGATCCAATTATTCTTAGACCTAGATCTTAAAATACTGGTTGGATCTTATGTATCAACTCTAGAATTAACCTAGGGATTTGGATTTTTTCCTTTAAACATAAACCTCGTCACCGGTAAAAATCAAATATATTAAGATCAGGTAATCTAGGAGGACAATTCCGATAATAGCAATGGCATGACACAGGATACCGCATGACACACTATTTAAAAATCGAATGGGAACTAACAATATACAGTTGATGCAAAACAACAACCGATGCACGTCATCAATCAGCTGATAATTGTAAATCCGCAAGAAAACACGAGAAAATGAAATTTGGACAAAAAGTATTAAAACTTTGGGCGATATTGAATTTACTGCAAACTTAAAGTATTCTGCTTTGATACCAACCCACTTATAGAAAAAAATATTTTATTTATTTAAGCTTGTAAAAATTAATATAATTTGAATTTTATTGGCCGACAGTTGGCAACACAACTGTGAACGGTGCGGTAGCGCCAGCTCGTTCGTTGGCTTGATTTGACGTTTCATGCAAAACTAACGTTAATTGTTCGTGGTTCCGTGTCCCTGTTTGTCTATTTTTTAACAAAAACTCCAGATCTTTTCATAAATAGCATTTAAAAACTGTTGAATTAAGAGAAATAAAAGTGCTCATACATATCTCTGTTGATTACGTTGTTTACCATTTGTGAAAAATGCCGAAGCATTTAAATAGTCGGTGCAAAGAGCTTCTCTAAGAAGCTATTTTCAGGAAGATCTTAACAACAATGGTCTATTGTTACCCTTGACGGCAGTACAAAAGTGAATTTAAAAAGTATGTTAAGGTCTAGATATTTTATTTCTGCTTTACTAATTTTTAGCGTGTATCAGCTGCCCTAAATTTGAATATCTCCACTATAAGCGCAATTTCAACAACAGTTAAGAAAAATAAATTAATAAATTATTAGCATCACCTTAAAACAAACGTTCTATTTCAAAGAGAGTTGTAAATGTGTGAAGTTTGGATATAAGTTCTATCCGTGACACTATTTATGGAATGTACGAAACAAGTAAGTTGTATTATTTAAAATTTATAATATTTTACATCGGTTATTCATAAGCTGTAACTTTTTTTAGAACATCATGTAACTTTGATAACTTTAAGTTAGAAATTAAAAAACAGAGAACTATTTGATGGTTGTCTTAACTCTTTAAGAAGCCTCTTCAAAAAAATAGGCTTCGGGTGGTAAAAAGATGAACTGAGGCGAGGGCTTATGGAACTTTAGCTAATATATTTTTTTTCTCCAAGCCCTACGACTAACACTTCCTGAGATACGGCCGACAGCCATTCTTAGTGGAACACCCGGTACAAAAAAATCACCTATGTATTTCAAAGTTAATTAAAACTTTTAAATTAAAAATAAAATTTTTTTTTAAATATGATTATGAATAACGGTATCAAATTTTAATAAAATCTGGAAAAGGATATATTATATATAAATTATAAAAAACCGTTTTTTTCTTTAAATATATTAAAAACGGGGCAACTCCGGACACATGTTCGTATAAACTTTTTCTGTTAGGAGATCATAGGAAATAATTCCCTTAAGTTACGTACCGTGCTTCTAAAACACCCTCTATATATTTAGGGAGTTTTTTTTTAACGTTTAATATACTTACCTAAAATGTAAAGATTTTTACTTTCCTAAGTGGTATTTCTTAGTAGCTGAATAACGACTTTAATAAAGAAAATATGAAAAGAAAGATTAATACCCGTCATTTTATCAGAGAATTTTATTTATGACCATAGAAAGTATCCGGGAAAAATTGAAGCAATCAATAAGTGTCGGTTATCAACTTGATAATTTATATTGACAACTTGTGATGAGTTATTTCCCTTTTTTTTAACCATTTATTAATTATTTAATAACTTTAGAGGGAATCGTGTTTTTGAAAATGTGTCCTTCTTGACAACCCCCTGTACTATTCAATATATCAAAAAATTGAAAACTGTTTTTTTAAGCAGAATTCAGTAGCGTGCTTACTATTTTCTGGGAGTCTTACTTTATGAGATTTAAGGCAAACATATGATTTTTTAAAGATCACTTCTTACCTCAACTTGGTTTATCATGTCTTTGCGTGGTGCGTGCGTGCAAACATGATTTTTATTTAAATCTTAAAATACTTACCTGAGGTACTAATCCGAGACAAACCGAAAGTTTTGGTTTTCAGCACACGCTCTGACTTCTTCTTTGAGTCGCTATCATCATGCTGACCATTCCGTGAAATCTATCCCTGTCTGCCGCTATTCTGAAAAGATCTTCCACTTGTAGACCTGTCAAATGTCTGATATTGCGTAGCCAGGATAGCTTCTTTCGACCAATCCATCTCCTTCCATCCACCTTACCCTGTATTATGAGTCGAAGCAAGTGATATTTTGGACCTGTAATAATATGGTCAAAGTACTCAATCTTTCTTAGTTTAATAGTGAGCTCCCGTTCTGTGTCAATCATTTTGAGCACATCCTCATTGGAAGTGTGTATGGTCCAGGGTATTTTATACTACGATAGCACAATTCAAAAGCCTCCAGTTTATTAATGGTGGTAGCCTTCAAAGTCCAGGTCTCGCAGGCATATAGCAATGTCGCCCAAATATAGCACCTCAGGATTCTCTTGCGAAGATGCATGGATAGGTTTCTATTGCACAAAACTGTGCTACGCTTTTATTTGCCCAAAGATTAAAAAAAAAAGAATTTAATTTTTAATTAAAAAAAAAAAAAAAAAAGGAATTAACAGCAACAAAGTTCAGCCGAGGGTGAGAGGCCTTGAGAGAGCGAGCAAATGCCCTAGCTCAAATGCCGAAGAGTAGGGGGGGTAATAAGGGGCGCCACCGTTTTGTAGCCAGGCCAAAACGGAAGCCTCCGCGATCTCGGTGGGTGCTCACTCTCCACTGAACTTAATAATGAATAATAAAAAAAATTAAAAAGAAGAAAAGCAAATTACGAAGGGGTGTTGTGGGACGTCTCAAATAAAACTAAAAATTTTTAAAAACACACTCAGTACATTTATTAAAAAAAAAAATTAATAATTGGGCTCGACCCTCAAAAAAAAAAAAATGAATTCACTTGAATTAAATTGGGAAATTACAGAACCATACACTTGTATATCCGCCCTATGGTTATGATCACAACTATTACCTTCTACTAATAACGATAGATAAAGTAAATGATACGGTTGACACCTCAAAATTAAAACCTGTATTACTTTATCGGGATGGTATCACCGATACTGCCGTGGCTGCTTGGTACTATGCCTGGTGGGCAACTCTAGGTACACCCTAGTATAAAAGGCTGGTAGCGCCTCTAGGTCAAACTGATGGCCTTGATGTACCCCAGCATAGCAACTGCCAGGTGGACCCCAGATAAAAGAAGCTCACGTAATAGGAGCTGGGTGGAAGCACCCCGGTATAAGGACCCTAGGAAGTAAAACAGGCGCATCAGCACAACGGCAATATTTGCGAAAAATTTACATTTAATAAATGGCTGGAGGCCCAAATGATTAGATAAATGGACCAACACTGTGCAACCACCCTAATAATACCGAAAACCCAAAATTTAGAAAAATTATTACTGCGCATGCGCCACGCGCATGCGTCTAAAATTGTCTGCGCACCTCACTGGGTGTCCAATAACCCCTCTGCAGACATGAATTAACAAAAATATCGACGTGAGGGCACTGCGCATGCTCAGGATGGCGAATAAAATTAAAAGAACTTCATCTAAGCCAAGCAGGAAACTCACTAAATTAAAACCACTGGTTTGTAGAAAAGTAGTTAGTGCGCATGCGCCACGCGCATGATCAAAATTGAAATCCCAACTTTCAGATTAATAAAAAAAATAAATAATTGCAAAGTAATTTCCTACTTGAACTTAGAGATATATATGCTGAATCGCAATATAGTAACTGCGCATGCGCCGCCCACACGCCGATATGGGGTGCTAATGACTCCAAATAAAATCCCCTTTTAAACCCTGAATAAGCGACCCATAAAAATATTATTCCCACATAATTACAAAAATCCCAGAAAATAATGTTATTTAATTATCAAACCTATTCGACAATAATTTTACAATTTTACAACCCTGAATAAATTCCCCAGAAAAATATTAACACGACGTAATCCCGAAAAACCCGACAACTACAGTTATTTACTTCAATTCAGCAATACCAAAAAAAAAAAACAGCTGCACAATGTCGGCCATTTAAATCAATTAAAGCAAATAATACATAATTATCAATCAAATAAAAATTAATTAAACCATATCCACCAATTGCAGTAAACACATGGAAAACTTAGCAATTAACCAGAAAAATTACATAATTACATTCGGCTAATTAGGCACATTATAAATTATTGAAATTAGATTAAATTAATAGCGACACAAAGAAATAAAAACTAGGCATTAACTTACAACATGCAGGCTTAAGGCCACGCGGTTCGGTTCGGATGAGTTCCTTTTTTTTTTGACAATAAAATAACAATGACAATAGAATAAAAAAAGATAGGCTTGAAAAACGTGCATTTTGTAAGTACAATGGGCACTAAGGTATCGAAAAATTCTAGCGACATAAATAGATATCGATAACAGAAAGCATAAAAAAAAATACATGGGTTTTGACCAAAAATTTAAGGTTTTAAATATTAACGTAAGATGATAATATATTTTATTTACAAATAAGAGCAAAATTAAAGTGACTGCAATTGATTTCAAACATAAAATGATTAAACTTACCCGATGACGATGGGGTCTTACACGTTTTTACGTTTCCTGACTTGCACTCCGTCGCTTTAAAATCCGGCTATGCCGTAAAAAAGCTTTCAATCCAACACTAAACTAAAGCAATTTAAAAGCTTTAATAAGAAAACGGTGTCCAAAATCCACTCACGTGAAAAAAAAAAATTGGCTGGACACACGCTTTCACGACGGAGACAAGTCAGTAAGTAAGTAAGCAAGGCCGTAACAATCGCGCACGACCTCCCGGAAGAGCTGCAATCCTACCAACAAAATAGAAAGCTTCCTGTCAATAAAAAGGGCGCTAGAATTCAAAACCTCGTACCTACACAAAAACCTAATGAACTAACCTAGCCGAAGCGAACCCGTACAAATAATAAAATAACCAAAGAGCGGAGACAATAGAATCCTGGGTTACCCTTGTACCCCCTCCTGCGCGACGGTGAAACTAAAGAAATTTGTTTTTAATTAACTAATACATGGGCAATATAAATTATTACCAAACACGGTCACCCGTATACAACCAACGGTACATCAGATAAATATTTCCCACATCTAAGGAATAAGCGATATAATCGATCTCGCAAAGGTCGATAGATGTCAACCTAGAAACTAAATGACTTTACACCAATTACCAGCTTTAAATAAACACCCAAGTGGCTCCTACATTACATAACGATAAACAGATTTCAATACAATGCAATTGGCTGGTAACAATCACCCGATAGCAGTCAATACAATATCAATAAGTTAGGTCGATCGAAGGGATTAAAATCGATATTGACGCCCACTTCTATTCATATAAATTAAAGGAACAGGGTTTATTTATAACCTACAAAGTGAAATGTACCTAACGATCAGATTGTCACACCATTCTAGAACCAAACAAAGGAAAATATAATACGGAAAATCCACTGTATTTCCCACGAAAATGTATTTGACACAACCATAGCGGTAAGTCCTATAACTTACTCTATTTACACCGTCTGTAGCTGACTGTTTTTAGGCTACTAACTTAGGACACGGTCTGCCATTTAACAAGGGAGAAAAATCGACTTTCAACCCCTAAGCCAAGGGAGATATGGAATCAAGATGAAAGATAAGGTAAGGATCTGCTTTATTAACCAGGCATTCGCAGCCAGAGACCGTTTTAACAACTCTTACATACCTATATAACCTTACGTACCATCGAAGACAAAATTACCTAAGATCTTAGTCTGCAGTCATAGAATTCAAATAGTTATCTTTATTTTAGGTACAACACAAGCTGGATCAGCCACTCGAGGTAACGGCATTGCCAGAAAAATAAAGGAGGAACCAGATAATCAACAAATGTCATAAGAAAGGAAAGCAACCTCTAAACACCGAGAGAGAGAGTTATGTAACAGTACAATGATACGAGTAATATATATATATGTATAGCCTTATTTTTACTAGTAAAATGTTTTATAAATATCTATGTACATTTAATAAACAGCAAAACAAATATGTTGAAAGGTTCTTGACAAAAAGGTGAAGGCGACATAATAATAAACTTTAAATAAAATTTTGGTTTGTTTCAATTCATCACATACTAATGGTTTTTCATAGAGCACATTGTACTACCTTAATGATTATTTCTCACACCTTAGCAAAAATAGGCTTTAACCCCTAGTACTAAAAATAAACCGTTACAACTCCCCTCTTCTTCGGCAGGAGAAAAACTTCCACTAAGAAGTTTTACGACGATAATTCAACTAGGTAATAACCAAACAAAAAAAAAATTTATACTCGCGCCAGCGCAAGAGAACACAAGGTACCCAGTTATGTATAATCCAATGAAGGTAACAGAAATATTCAGATAGGTAAGCTAACTCTAAATACGGAATCATATATCAGTTATATGTACAAAATAATCACACGAGTTATCAATCAACTCCTAGACCAAAAAAAAAAATTGACGCTACTGACGTAGCCACTAAAATATAGCAATCAATCACTAAAAGCAATACAATAAAAATAATACAAACCAAAAATCATTTCAAGCACTGTTGCGCAGCTGACGACCCACGGAGACTCCGAGAGAGGAAAGGATGCAACCCCGAGCTGTTTGTATGGTATAGAGGTCAAAAAAGCGAACTTGATGAATATCGGACTTAAGTCAGCATTGCGTTGCAACCAAATGTGACTTGGCGAACCTCGTGTACTAACCTCATGCAAACAAACTCGCGGCACAACCTCGCACCCACAAGAAAGACCCAAGGAAAGCAAATTCACAGCAGTACTTGAAAGGTGGAAAACTAAAGATAATCAATATCAACAAAAAAAAAATAACAGTTGTAACCCAGATGTTCCACCAATCAAAGGGAGTATGTTTTAGTACACACTAAACTAAAAGATACAAACGTGTCGATGACAACTAAATGTACCACAGCCTTCAACGAAAAAATTTAATTAGGGTGTTCCGAAAGGCGGCTCTGCTCCTGGCCTGGCGTATCACACGAGACCTGCGGACGAGGTCATACGCAGTAGTTTCGCCCTCCCCTGTGCTGCATCGATGTACAGACTGAATCAGGGGTCAGACAGCCACCCCCCACAATACAACTCTGCCCGCAAATCTGCCTTCAGCAGAACGAAAATTCCACAAAAGACGGCAAAGCGCCACCCAGGGGCACCAACGGCCCCTCAGCCTTTTCTATAGCAAAAAAAAGAAGGCTGTAAATAAATAGGACAAAATCGGTAAATATAAAGTCGGGCTATACCCGAACCAAGACAAAATCGGTAAGTATAAAGCGTCTAAATGACGAAGTCAAAATCAATCAATAATCAATAAATCGCATCTGAGCGACATCAATAACGAAATTACCCCGTTACTTGCAATTCAGTTCCAACAGCGGCTTAAATCCCCAAAAGGGTAATCTCACTCTATCTCGAAAGCAACGTACATCAATCAAAAATAACTCAAAGTCCAACAAAGTAAATCGAGCAAATATAACAACAACGCAAATCAAGCAAAAACAGAGAGAGAAATTACGTTCTCGTTGCAAATATCCCGTACTCAACACGGTTTACAAAAAAAATTACAACGAAAACCTACCACTAAAACTAAAAGGAAGAACGAAGCACCAAAAAAAAGGTCATCATAAATAAATAACGTCTCCAAGACGAGCGACAGCAAGGATCAACCGGCGTTAGCCAATCCATCCAAGCTAACCAAATAACTAAAAGACAAATCAAGGTAAAAGTAAAATACTAAGTCCAAATCAGGGTAATCACTAAAGAAAATCCGGCAAAGCCAAATTTCCACGGAATCAAGTCAAAATCGGTAGGTACTGAAATCGAAAGTAAAGATAGAATGAAAGGAAGAAAAATAACGAAAAGTAAAACCTAAAAGACGAAAAGAAAGTCAACTCCTAGAGAAAACAAAGTCGTACCCACTCCTGTCTTGTTTCACGCCAAGACAACAGCATACACGACCACAGACTGAATTGAGTGACCTTCAATTAAGTAATAAAGTAAATAAAAACATTAGGGAAGAAACAAGCAAGAATAAAGGTTCTACTAAATGAACGTCATAAAACTAATACTATAAAATGTTAAATGCTGAAGTGGCAACCTAAAGACATAATCGATAAGCAAGAAACTATTGTACCAAAAAAATCTACGAAAAAGCTAATGATATACCGAAGATACTGAAGGCGAAGATTCATATAACAGGTTTGCCACAACATTTACAAGTGAAGCGAGAAGCCAACTGAAGGTTAACTCCTCAGATACCCATTGTAGTAAACCGCTGAGGGCCTGATTCACTACCAACGACACAAACCGGCTGAAGGCGATTGGTCTGTCTCCGTACTCTTGATATGATTTCTACTATCACGGGTACGCCGTGCGGAGTATTTCTAACCAACTACATTCGGCCTGTCAAGTTTCACGCCGAGACAAAAACCGAACTTCATCAGAACTCCACGTCCGCTGGAGGTGATGTAAAAATATTTGGAACAAAAAAAAAAAGAAAGAAGCGAACCTTTATTCGTTACTCACACACAAAAGAAATTAATAAAGTTTAAAGTAATGAAGTAAAAGAAAAGATAAATAACTCAATTTATTCATTGTCCGAACTCTCACTTGCAATCGACGGATTGTACAACTTGAGGTCCTGTACATGCCAAACACCTTTATTTTGACCGGTCTGATCTTGAAGCTCATATGTGCAAGTACCAGTCTTTCTTTTAATAATAAAAGGTCCTAAATATGTTGGTGCTAATTTGGCACTGTAGTATTTCGTGGCATCCGAGAGACTTTTATTTTTACGCCAAACTCTCTGTCCAGGTGTATATTCGACTGGTCGCCTACGTAAATTGTAACGTCGTTGGCTGATAAGGCGAGAAGCCTTGATCTTTTCCTGGACTTCCACATAGAGTTTTGAAAATGCGGCTTGTCTCTTTTTGACATAATCTTGAGGATCCAAATCGATCTTGTGAATATCTTCGACGAAGTCTTGTCCATAAAGTTTATGCTCTCTTCCAAAATTCAGATAGTAAGGACTAAATCCAGTTGTTTCGTGTCGTGAAGTTCTCATAGCACAACCAATAGCGGCTAAATTTTCGTCCCACGTACGGTGATTATTGTTCTGAATGTATGAACGAATCATAGTTTTTGCCACTCGGTTTGCACGTTCAGTAGGATCAGCCTGAGGATGGTAAGAAGCTGTATAGAAAATTTTGCTTTTATAACGCTGACAAAGTCCTTGGAACTCTTTAGATTTCATTTGAGCTCCTTGATCGCACATTAAAAATTGCGGAGATCCAAACATCAGGAAAATACCTTCTTCTACTTGCTTAGTAAGCGATTTGGCTGTCGCAGAACGCGATGGGAACATGACGGTGAACTTGGTGAAATAATCATTAACCACAAGAACATACTGATTTCCTGATCTTGAGCGAGGAAACGGGCCGATGAAATCCAAGCTGATACATTGCCAAGGTTGATTAATGTTTGGTCGATTTCCCATTAGACCTGCCGGTGCTCTTTGTTCCACTTTGTTCTGGGCACAAATCCTACATGCTTTCACGTATCTGGTTACGTCACTCCTCATTTTAGGCCAATAGTAACGTTGACATACTTTCCAATAAGTTTTAAATATGCCTACATGACCTGCAGCTGGTATATCATGGCAACGGAAAAGTACTTCGCGCCTCTTATCTTTAGGAACGACGAGTTTCCAGCAGCTGGATGGAATTGCTAATTCAGAAGGACTGGATTTCACATATTTGTACAGCATTTTATTCTCTACACGCCACGTGGGAAATTTGTGAGGATGCTCTTCGAGTCTGGAGAACATGTTTTTATACCATTTGTCGGTGGTGGATGAGAATGCGTCTTCTTTGACTTCGGCATCTATAGTGTCAACAGAAACAGGAACTGATCTCGAGAGAAAATCGGGAACTACGTGGTCTTTTCCAGGTCGATGAATTAATGTAAAGTCGTACGGTTGAAGACGAAGTGCCCATCGTGCTAGTCTCCCTTGTGGGTCTTTTAATCGATGTAGCCACAGCAACGAGTGATGATCGGTTATCACGGTGAAGTGAACTCCTTCCAGGTAATGACGCAATTTCTCAACGCTCCAAATCACTGCCAAACATTCTTTCTCAGTCACAGTCAATTTCATTTCCTGCCTAGATAGTGAGCGCGATAGGAAACATATTACTTTCTCACCTTCATCAAAGGTTTGAGACAAAACGGCTCCAAGGCCAAAGCCACTCGCATCAGTTTGAAGAACGAATGGACGACTGAAATCGGGGCAAGTAAGAATGGGTGCTGTAATCAGGGCTTCTTTGATGGTTCTAAAAGCAGCGTCGCAATCGAATGTCCATGACCACTTAACGTTTTTCTTGGTCAGGTTGGTTAGCGGAGATATTTTGGAGGAGAAATTCGGTACAAATCGTCGGTACCAAGACGCTGTTCCTATAAATCGACGAATCTCTGTCACATTTTTCGGCGGTGGTATATTTACAATAGCCTCTACTTTCGATGGATCTGGCCGAAGTCCTTGACGGTCCACTACATAGCCTAGATATTTTAATTCAGGTCGGCAAAATTGACACTTTTCCAATGAAACCACTAATCCTGCTTCGAGAAGGCGGTCGAACACTAAGTCCAGAAGTCGCAAATGTCCATCAAAGTCCTGAGAGATTAGGATAATGTCGTCTAGGTAAACCATTACTGAAGGCTGAAGGTCAGCTCCAAGCACGGTATCGACAATTCGCTGCCACGTGGCCGGAGAATTGGTCAATCCGAACGGCATTCGGCGGAACTGAAATAATCCTCTTCCAGGAACAGTAAAAGCGGTGTATTCACGCGAAGACTCTGACAAAGGGACGGTCCAAAAAGCAGACTTAATATCGATAGAGCTGAGGTATTTAGCATCTCTTAAGCGGTCCAGGATTGAAGAGATATATGGAATGGGGTACGCATCCTTGTTGGTTACCTCGTTCAGCAGCCTATAATCGACGCAGAAGCGATAGGAATCATCCTTTTTGCGAACTAGACATATTGGGCTAGACCAAGCACTTTTGGAAGGTTCTATCACACCGTCTTTTAACATTGTCTTTAACTCCTCATCGATGATCTTTTGTTTAAAAGGAGACACGGGGTAGTATCGTTGTTTGACGGGTTTTGTACCTGGTTTAACTTCAATAGTATGTTCTGCTACGTTACAACATCCCAATCCAGAACTCATAGTTGAAAGCTTTATTTTTATTAAATTGTCAAGTTGCATTCGCTGATCTCTTGTGAGCGTGCTTTCGTCTTGAATGCTATTAATGAACATCGGATCGGTGCTATCTGCAAAATGCCAAATATCTTGTCTCAGATCGGGGACTATTTCCATATTTTTCCAAAAATCTATTCCTAAGATAAGGGTATGAGTAAGTTCTGGTAAGACGAGCACATCAATGATTCTGGTTTTGCCCATTAAACAGAATGGAACCTGCATACAACCGATGCTGGAACAGCTCTGTCCATTGGCGACTGTGCATTTTGTTTCTTTCGCCAAAAGTTTTAATCCTAACCGTTGTAATAGTTCATATCCAGGAAGACCGACGATGGTTCTTGTAGCGCCGGAATCTAATAATCCTCGAATTGGAGTGCCTAAGATAGTAACTTCTAAATATGGACGTTGATCACCATGAGCGTGACTAATAATGTAGTCTAAGAGAAATTTAGCAGGAAAGCCAGTATCGTTGTTGGTCGAAGTGGTATCGATTTTGGGAGACATCTCACGACCTATTGATTCCCCCGGGAAGCGTTTCCCGAATTCGTGCATTTGGGGCAATTTCTGGTAGTAACGTCAGGTGTTCCGCAACGATAGCAGTGCATTTTCCGAGGACTAGTGCAATCTCGGTTATAATGCCCGGCCTTTTGACAATTAAAGCAGACCACTTCTCTGGGACGTCGATCGTTCGTAGGCATTTCTCTAGGACGTCTGTCATTTATAGGTATTTCTCTAGGGCGTCTATCGTTCATAGGCATTTCCCTGGGACGTCTATCGTTTGTAGTTGGGTTAAAGTGACGAATTTCCTGTACGTATTCGTCCGAATGATTGCTAGAAAGGGCTTCTTGCATATCTGACACGAAGGCGAAATCAGGCTCGACAAATCCTTGCCTTCTTCTAGAAGGTGGCACGTAGTGCTCTGCACGGTATTTCTTGGCTTCCAAAGATAAGCAGCACTCCTCCAATTCTTCCAATGTATTGACTAGTGGAAGTTGAGTTGTGTAAAAGGGAGCTAAGTTTCGGGAAATAATGTCCAGCTTCACATCATCGGACATTCCACCGTAACGTCTACATAAAGCATGCATACTTGATAAGTAATCCACAATGCTTTCGGACGGATCCTGCGTTCTATCTAAGATCTCCCTAAAGAGTCGAGCTCTGTAATCTGGCGGTTCAAAATGTCGTCGAAGTAGGTCTGATAGTTCTCTCCAGTCAGTAAATCTGGATCGGTTCGATCTAAACCAATTAAGAGCCTTTCCCTCAAACAGGTCTATGGCGGACTCAAATACTTCTCGTTCAGTCACGTGACGGGCTACTCTAAGTTCTGAAACTCGCTCTAAAAAGCCGTGAACTGACATACTCTTGGTGTCTCCAGTGAATTTAATTCCCCATTTATCCATTTTAGGACCCTTGAAGTATGAAGGTTGTCTATTTGGGGTAGAAACAGGTAGCGAGGCACCTTGAACGCCGGACGAATCATCGGAATCCGAATCTTCAGTTTGAGCAGCAGCTAACATAGCACTAAGGTTGGGATCTTGCTTTGACACGGTTTCTAAATGGTCCAGAGTGGCCAAAATATCGACCATAAGCTTCGCTCTCGTATCCACATTCTCAGCAGTCAAGCTACTAGGTGGTGCGCGATCTACGCGATTGAGTAGGTGTACTAGACGAGATTGATAGCGCTCAAATCTGGCCCTAGCATTTTCTCCAGTCACTGATTTCAGTGCAGATTTAATTCTCTGCAGCGCATCATGCACGAGAACTTTCTCGTCGTCGAAGTCGAGAGAATAGGGTGGATGACTCAAAGATTTGTTCCTCTTCTCCAGTTGGAGTAACGGACGCAGTGTCGCTCTCAGCGAATCGACGGTTTTGGAATCGTCAGCGGGAATTCCACGGACAGTCAGTTCATGTATTAGCATGTCCTTCTTCAGGTAGTTGATCCTCATATTGTAATCCATTTTTTTTTCCTCTTCAAGTCAGACAATGACAGAATAAAGTAATAATAACACTATTGACTGTAAAGCCACACAAACTCACTCACTTACAGTAACACTATGCAAATAAAATCACTAGATTTCACTTCACTTACGTAAGCAATAACAAATTCAAATTCAAAATATCAAGTGAGTAGCAGTGGTAGTATTTTAAATAGACAATTTTAATGAAAGTCAAGTAATTAACGTAGTAAGCCAATCAATTAGGTAATACTAAAAGGTCACCAATATCGCAAAACAAAGTAGGTCAAAAATAAAAAAAAAGAAATCAGTACCAAATCAATACGCTCTGCGAGCACGAAAATAAAAAAAGTATAACCACCGAAGGCCACGATTGATTCAAAGCAATTGCAGGTAAAATCAGGGCAAGGTATAATACTATAAATTTAAGGTCAACCAATATAAATATGTAACAAGGTATGCAAAATCAATTCAAAATTCAATAAAGTTATTACAGTCCTTAAGGGTAGGCGCAATACAATGAAATTAATAATCAAAATATATACTTAAGTAAATTGCTCTACTTGAGAACGCCCAACAACACTTTTTTAAAAAAATTTACCAAAACATGGCCCCAAACGTTGAGCGCCAAAATTTGCTACGCTTTTATTTGCCCAAAGATTAAAAAAAAAGAATTTAATTTTTAATTAAAAAAAAAAAAAAAAAGGAATTAACAGCAACAAAGTTCAGCCGAGGGTGAGAGGCCTTGAGAGAGCGAGCAAATGCCCTAGCTCAAATGCCGAAGAGTAGGGGGGGTAATAAGGGGCGCCACCGTTTTGTAGCCAGGCCAAAACGGAAGCCTCCGCGATCTCGGTGGGTGCTCACTCTCCACTGAACTTAATAATGAATAATAAAAAAAATTAAAAAGAAGAAAAGCAAATTACGAAGGGGTGTTGTGGGACGTCTCAAATAAAACTAAAAATTTTTAAAAACACACTCAGTACATTTATTAAAAAAAAAAATTAATAATTGGGCTCGACCCTCAAAAAAAAAAAAAATGAATTCACTTGAATTAAATTGGGAAATTACAGAACCATACACTTGTATATCCGCCCTATGGTTATGATCACAACTATTACCTTCTACTAATAACGATAGATAAAGTAAATGATACGGTTGACACCTCAAAATTAAAACCTGTATTACTTTATCGGGATGGTATCACCGATACTGCCGTGGCTGCTTGGTACTATGCCTGGTGGGCAACTCTAGGTACACCCTAGTATAAAAGGCTGGTAGCGCCTCTAGGTCAAACTGATGGCCTTGATGTACCCCAGCATAGCAACTGCCAGGTGGACCCCAGATAAAAGAAGCTCACGTAATAGGAGCTGGGTGGAAGCACCCCGGTATAAGGACCCTAGGAAGTAAAACAGGCGCATCAGCACAACGGCAATATTTGCGAAAAATTTACATTTAATAAATGGCTGGAGGCCCAAATGATTAGATAAATGGACCAACACTGTGCAACCACCCTAATAATACCGAAAACCCAAAATTTAGAAAAATTATTACTGCGCATGCGCCACGCGCATGCGTCTAAAATTGTCTGCGCACCTCACTGGGTGTCCAATAACCCCTCTGCAGACATGAATTAACAAAAATATCGACGTGAGGGCACTGCGCATGCTCAGGATGGCGAATAAAATTAAAAGAACTTCATCTAAGCCAAGCAGGAAACTCACTAAATTAAAACCACTGGTTTGTAGAAAAGTAGTTAGTGCGCATGCGCCACGCGCATGATCAAAATTGAAATCCCAACTTTCAGATTAATAAAAAAAATAAATAATTGCAAAGTAATTTCCTACTTGAACTTAGAGATATATATGCTGAATCGCAATATAGTAACTGCGCATGCGCCGCCCACACGCCGATATGGGGTGCTAATGACTCCAAATAAAATCCCCTTTTAAACCCTGAATAAGCGACCCATAAAAATATTATTCCCACATAATTACAAAAATCCCAGAAAATAATGTTATTTAATTATCAAACCTATTCGACAATAATTTTACAATTTTACAACCCTGAATAAATTCCCCAGAAAAATATTAACACGACGTAATCCCGAAAAACCCGACAACTACAGTTATTTACTTCAATTCAGCAATACCAAAAAAAAAAAACAGCTGCACAATGTCGGCCATTTAAATCAATTAAAGCAAATAATACATAATTATCAATCAAATAAAAATTAATTAAACCATATCCACCAATTGCAGTAAACACATGGAAAACTTAGCAATTAACCAGAAAAATTACATAATTACATTCGGCTAATTAGGCACATTATAAATTATTGAAATTAGATTAAATTAATAGCGACACAAAGAAATAAAAACTAGGCATTAACTTACAACATGCAGGCTTAAGGCCACGCGGTTCGGTTCGGATGAGTTCCTTTTTTTTTTGACAATAAAATAACAATGACAATAGAATAAAAAAAGATAGGCTTGAAAAACGTGCATTTTGTAAGTACAATGGGCACTAAGGTATCGAAAAATTCTAGCGACATAAATAGATATCGATAACAGAAAGCATAAAAAAAAATACATGGGTTTTGACCAAAAATTTAAGGTTTTAAATATTAACGTAAGATGATAATATATTTTATTTACAAATAAGAGCAAAATTAAAGTGACTGCAATTGATTTCAAACATAAAATGATTAAACTTACCCGATGACGATGGGGTCTTACACGTTTTTACGTTTCCTGACTTGCACTCCGTCGCTTTAAAATCCGGCTATGCCGTAAAAAAGCTTTCAATCCAACACTAAACTAAAGCAATTTAAAAGCTTTAATAAGAAAACGGTGTCCAAAATCCACTCACGTGAAAAAAAAAAATTGGCTGGACACACGCTTTCACGACGGAGACAAGTCAGTAAGTAAGTAAGCAAGGCCGTAACAATCGCGCACGACCTCCCGGAAGAGCTGCAATCCTACCAACAAAATAGAAAGCTTCCTGTCAATAAAAAGGGCGCTAGAATTCAAAACCTCGTACCTACACAAAAACCTAATGAACTAACCTAGCCGAAGCGAACCCGTACAAATAATAAAATAACCAAAGAGCGGAGACAATAGAATCCTGGGTTACCCTTGTACCCCCTCCTGCGCGACGGTGAAACTAAAGAAATTTGTTTTTAATTAACTAATACATGGGCAATATAAATTATTACCAAACACGGTCACCCGTATACAACCAACGGTACATCAGATAAATATTTCCCACATCTAAGGAATAAGCGATATAATCGATCTCGCAAAGGTCGATAGATGTCAACCTAGAAACTAAATGACTTTACACCAATTACCAGCTTTAAATAAACACCCAAGTGGCTCCTACATTACATAACGATAAACAGATTTCAATACAATGCAATTGGCTGGTAACAATCACCCGATAGCAGTCAATACAATATCAATAAGTTAGGTCGATCGAAGGGATTAAAATCGATATTGACGCCCACTTCTATTCATATAAATTAAAGGAACAGGGTTTATTTATAACCTACAAAGTGAAATGTACCTAACGATCAGATTGTCACACCATTCTAGAACCAAACAAAGGAAAATATAATACGGAAAATCCACTGTATTTCCCACGAAAATGTATTTGACACAACCATAGCGGTAAGTCCTATAACTTACTCTATTTACACCGTCTGTAGCTGACTGTTTTTAGGCTACTAACTTAGGACACGGTCTGCCATTTAACAAGGGAGAAAAATCGACTTTCAACCCCTAAGCCAAGGGAGATATGGAATCAAGATGAAAGATAAGGTAAGGATCTGCTTTATTAACCAGGCATTCGCAGCCAGAGACCGTTTTAACAACTCTTACATACCTATATAACCTTACGTACCATCGAAGACAAAATTACCTAAGATCTTAGTCTGCAGTCATAGAATTCAAATAGTTATCTTTATTTTAGGTACAACACAAGCTGGATCAGCCACTCGAGGTAACGGCATTGCCAGAAAAATAAAGGAGGAACCAGATAATCAACAAATGTCATAAGAAAGGAAAGCAACCTCTAAACACCGAGAGAGAGAGTTATGTAACAGTACAATGATACGAGTAATATATATATATGTATAGCCTTATTTTTACTAGTAAAATGTTTTATAAATATCTATGTACATTTAATAAACAGCAAAACAAATATGTTGAAAGGTTCTTGACAAAAAGGTGAAGGCGACATAATAATAAACTTTAAATAAAATTTTGGTTTGTTTCAATTCATCACATACTAATGGTTTTTCATAGAGCACATTGTACTACCTTAATGATTATTTCTCACACCTTAGCAAAAATAGGCTTTAACCCCTAGTACTAAAAATAAACCGTTACAACTGGTTTCCACGATATAAATGCTTTACGGGCTATTTCAATCCTAGTCAAGATTTCCTCATCCGAATCTCCCTCCGCATTCAACCAGCTACCAAGGTATTTGAAGTGATCAGCATGTTCCACCACCTCCCCATCCAGGAGCAGTTGCTCTGGGTCAAAATTCACCTTCCCCACTGCCATCCATTTAGTCTTATTAATATTAATTTTTAAACCTCTTCGACGACTTGATTCGCATACTGTGTTAACCAGGATCTGGAGCTCTGTTAGACTTTCAGCCAGGATGGCGGTATCGTCGGCATATCTAATATTATTTACTGTTTATCCTCCGATCTTTATTCCCTCTATTCGAGTTAGTTCCATAGCCTCGCGAAATATTTGTTCGGAATATACAGTGTGTCCAAGATAAGAATGGGATAGCATTGGAATCTTGGAAACGGTAGGAATTACAATATTGGTTAAATAAGGAAAAAGTTGCACAATTTAAATACCTTTTACATGGTGTTTACAAAATTAAACTATCCTTAACCGATTTCGATATTTTTAAAAAAAGTTACTTTTTGCTATTATTTTTTATTTATTTGTTGCATTATTCAGATATAAAAAAAATGAAAAATACTTTTTCATTGTCACTTTTTAAGCTGAACAAGATAGCGTTTACAGATTTTCAGTACGACGTTTCGTTTTCGAAAAACATCCTCAACTTTCTTTTTTTAAATACGGTCCTGTGTCCGGTTTTTTAATCGAATGCTATTTTGAACTCTAAAATAACTGATGTACCACTTGCATTGGTTTAAACATATTTTCAGCTTTTTAGCTATCGTTTAAAAATATTTAAGAAAAATCTCCATAGTTCGGAACTGAATGCTCGAAGAACATTTATTAACATAATACCAAATTAGAACTTAATTACAAATAGCGTTCAAACAAATGGCCATTATTTTCTAAGCATAGGTAACATCGTCTAACTGTGGAATTCAAAACATTGTTAAGTACATCTGGGGTAATCGTTTAAAATGCCTCTAAAACCAGTTGACGCAATTCTTCCTCCGTTTGAAAATTACGTTGGTGCGCATAGTTCTTGATGTACCCCCAGAGATAAAAGTACAAAGGAGTTAGATCAGGCGATCGTGCAGGCCAGAAACAGCTGAACGCGTACCTATTCATCTGTCAGGAAATCTATCTGTTAAATATTCTTGGACAATTCTCGAATTATGAGCGGGGGCCCCATCTTGTTGAAACCAGAAGTTATTGATTTCTGCTAGTGGTAAGTTGTTATCGAACCATTTTTCCAAATTATGCTGCAGTAAATTTCGATACCGCTCCGAATTTAGTGTTCCGTGGTAAAAAATTGGCCCAATTATCTTTGTTCTCAAAATTCCTACCCACATGTTGAAACCAAAACGATGTTGGTGTCTAGCCATTTTGTACAACCGTGGATTTTCTGTGGACCAATAATGCGTATTTCTTCTGTTACAGATTCCGTTGTTGGTTATCATACTTTCATCAAAAAATAAAATTGTATTGACGAAATTTTCGTCGTTTTGACATTGCCTAGTGTACACCATTCGCAAAATAACCTTCGCCTTATGTCGTCTCCCGGTTTAAGTCCTTGGCAGATTCGAAATTTGTACGGGTGATATTTGTTCTTACGCAAAATAAAATGTGCCGTAGATTTTGGCGTTTCACTTACTTTCTCAATGTTTCTAACTGATGTTGTAGGGTCTTCCGTTACAACTAATGCCACATTATTTTGAATTTCCTCATTACATGGTTTGTTTCTAGTAACAACTGCTTTATTAAATGACCCATACTGCAATAAATTGGCAACAATTCTTCCAAACATCTTTTTATTTGGTTGTAATTTCTCTGGGTAATTATTTAAATACATTTGCTCAGCTTCTTGAGTATTTCAATGGCATAAAATGTACCACTCTAACATATCAAACTTTTCCTCAAAAGAGAAATGTATAACCATTTTTAAACGAAGTGAAAGAACTCGTACCTAATTAAATTTTGTATTTATGACAGAAGTAAGTTGTCAAGAAAGACGAACGTTTGTTGCAATGCCCACTATGTTTATTGTACGGTCTTAAGATATAAGGATTTTATTCGTTACATAATAAAAATCGATGATAGAGAAAAAGCTGAAAATTTGTTCAACTGATAGATCAGTTATTTAAGAGTTCAAATTAGCCTTCGATAAAAAAAACACAGGACCGTATTTAATAAAAGAAAGTTGAGGATGTTTTTCCGAAAACGAAACGTCGTACTGAAAATCTGTAAACGCTATCTTGTTCAGCTTAAAAAGTGACAATGAAAAAGTATTTTTCATTTTTTTATATTTGTTAAAATAATGCAACAAATAAATAAAAAATAATATAGCAAAAAATTATTTTTTTTTTAAATATCGAAATCGGTTAAAGATAGTTTAATTTTGCAAACACCGTGAAAAAGGTATTTAAATTGTGCAAATTTTTCCTAATTTAACCAACATTCTAATTCCTACCGTTTCCAAGATTCCAATGCTATCCCATTCTTATCTTGGACACCCTGTATGTTAAACAGTGTGGGAGACAACACACACCCTTGACGTACCCCTCGTTTAATTGAGATTTTATTTGAAGAGGTATTTCCATGTACTTTAACGGTAGCCACCTGGTGGTACTATAGGTATTTTAATAGCCTAAGATCATAATTATCCAGTCCTATCGACTCCATATATTCGAGCAGCAGATTATGTCTGACTCGGTCAAAAGCCTTTTCAAAATCTATAAAGCATACATGAACGTTTTTTCAATATTTATAATACTTTTGGAGGAGGACTCGCATGCTGAACAATACCTACCCAGTTCCCAATCCATTCCGAAATCCAAACTGTTCATCCGTTAAATTACTTTCGCATAATGCGTACATGCCATTTTGAAGAATACGTAGCAGAATCTTAAGAGTGTGCTCATCAGACTGATTAATCTGAAATCGCCACACCTGCAAGGTTTGCTCTTTTTCGGAATAGTGATGAAAAGGGATTCCAACCAGTCTTCACTTTGCTCTGATTTATTTTACATTAATTCAGTCGTTCTCTTTTAAAAATAATAACAAACAAGTCCGATAATTAATGAGTATAATAAGTAGCTAACTAACCTTACTTTAGAGGCTTGTTTCAATCCGATCGAAAACCATACCTCGCACCATCCCCGAACCTATTCTATGCCCGAACGATCATTTCCAGCCGGTCAATTGAATTTTAAACTTGACAATCGACTGTTGAAGTGGTATATTAGTTGCGCGACAGTTCGGGGACTGTACTGGTACAGTTTTTAGTCTTCAATTGGTCGGCAAATCCGATGTTGCCGTGTGTAAAGTCTTGAAATAAATAGTGGTGTATGTTTGGTTACCTATCCTAAAACATTGGATCTTTAAGCTCTTTCTTATGGCAAGGTAGGCTTGCCGGATCTGGTTCTGCTTAGAAGGCGACTTGGAAGTAAAACAATTAATTTGATAATGGCGTAGTTTGCGAGTAATACACTTATGACGTCCCGGGTTACAAAGGCGATTTAGGAAGTGGAGCGGTTATTCGATGGGCAGTTTGCAAGTCATTCAAAATGCAAATTGATGTAGCCAAATAATATATACTGTCTGTTGTCTATTTGACACTGGGTCGGTGCTGCTAACCCTGCCGCCACCGGATGTTTTATCTTTCAATTTGATCAGGGCCAACCCAATTTTATTTTAACACTAGCATCTATGCGTCTGCGTCTTCACTGGCCGTAACATACAAATAATAATATAAATTTTGAACCTCTTTATGACCCCTTTAGCGGTTGAGTTTTGAAAAAAGCCCTCTTTGTGAGTCTCTATATTATAAAAAAATACTAGTGACTAAATTTTGTATTTATAGCTTCAGCGGATGAATAAATCGGCTAGTCAATCAATATATTCTTCGGTTCTATCTTGTCTTAATAATTGGTAAGTAATTATATCCATTATATGACTAGTGTAGTAATAATCTCATTACTGTACGGATTTGGGCCAATAAACAGACAGAACTTCACTAATAAAACCATCTTAAATGCCCATAAAAAATACAAGACATTGCAGAGACGCGGTTTTATTTTTTTAACGAAATTTGTTCAACTAAAAATTTGTTTTTTCTCAATGTAATTCACATTCTGATTATGTTCCCCCAAAATGCTCTTGGTAATCGATGTTACCAAGTTACAAGTCTTACCTTGTCAATAGGCAACAACCGGTAATGATAAAAAATGAAATTAAAACATATAAATTAGGGATTATGACAAATCGAGTTAGCATTCCTCAGGGCAGTATCCTAGGGCCAATTCTATTCGTAGTTTATGTGAATGATTTTAATAACATAACTAATAACACTGTTGTAAATATCTCTATCGCAAACTATGCAGGTGATACAAATGTGCTAGTACAAGGGCCAAACTTTGATAGTACACTTGAGAATGCGACAGGAATGTTTTTCAAAAGCTGTGAACTGGTTTTCTCAAAATAAATTATTTGTAAATAAAAACAAAACTAACAATTTTATTAAAAACATGGCAAAATCCAGTAAACGCACCAGACTATGTGGAAATGGCAGATGATATGGTGCCTCTGGTAGGCGAGACCAAATTCCTGTGAATTCATATTGATGAATTCTTGGATTGGGATCACCATATAAAGAAGTTATGCCCAAAATTCAGTAGCATCGGATATAGTATAAGAATTCTTAGCAAGTACTTAAACAAAGCAACCTTAAAAATGGTATACTGCTCTAATTTTAAATCGCTTGCTCGATATGGAATAATCTTTTGGGTTACTAACTTAAATATACTGCAAATATTTGTAATAAAGAAACAAACTGTAAGGAGTATAAAGCATAGGTATGCAGTATGAAACCTGTAGAGGAGTTTTCAAGAAATTGAAAAATCTCAGGGAAAAATAAATCAAATATATGACACCAGAACGCAAGATAAAAATATGTACCCAATTCACAGATTGGCCTTAGCGGAGAAAAGTCCCTACTACATGTATTTGAGATTCTTTAACAAACTACCCAATGAAATCAGAGAAATCAATAGTGCAAATAAAATTAAAAAGACATTCAAAACTATACATAGGTATAGATATGGAACCATGCGCGGTAAAGGACTTTTTCAAAAACATTTTATGATAGTTATAGAGAGAGATGACGTCATTTTATTTGATGCTGTTTTGTATGGCATGACTTGAAATAAAGAAGCTTTATTACTATTACTATTATTGCCATTTATATTATTAGTGTTTGTTACTAATTAACGGAATTTTTAATTTTTTAAACATTTTTAATGAATGTTTTAAAAAGTAGTCTAATTGCCAGCAAGAATGAAGGGTCCCATTCTGTATAATATAACCGTATAGATAGCTGCTGACATTTCAGGGATTTAACCAACAGGTGGGTTTATATACCTAAGTATATTTCGTAATTTTCGTTTCGCATTCAGTCAGCAACACATATCTGTAATAATTAGCTTATTTCCGAACGAATTAAAATGCATGTTGTTTTAATATGTTATATATATATGTTTTCTTATCTGCCGATATACCTGTTTTTCATAGAGCGGGTCGACAATTCCCTCGAGCTGTCATTACTGCTTAGTTTCAATTCATATTTCAAAGCAATGTTTAGTTTAAATCCATCTTTCGAAAAGAGAACGTTAAATTTGTGATTTAAAGTGATTTATGTAAGCTGTGTTGTTCTCTTCCGTCATGTCGACTACTCGAAGTTTAAAAAAAGATTACTGGGTGTACCTGATTGGCAATTACGCGTCACAAATTATTGGAAGTAAACTTCCTTCCAATAAAGATGTAATAAGTATACTGTACTTTAACTTACGTCAAGCCAAATTAAATCTTCATCAAAGTGCTAAGTTAGTAATTGAGGAAGAACTTGTTTTCTGAAACATAGCCCGTATTCCAACTCGAGACTTACAGCATTGTATAAAAAAATTACAACACTTATATGAAGAACTAAGAGGTGTGCAAAAAAGTTCTCATAAAGCAAGGGACGCCACAAAGGAAAAGAAACAACGTTTGCCGATAAATTAAACGATTTGTTTGATATCGCTCATGCAAGCGCATTTAAAATGTTAAAAGTTAAAAAAGATATACAGTTTTAGGTCAGTCAACGAAACAAAGATCGCCCGGGACTTACGTATGGTGTAGACAAGAAGCTAACTAAAAAACAGCAAAGGTGCGGAAAGAAAGAACAGAGAGCTCGTGAAAAAATTTAAAAAAAAGTACTGGAGGATCGGTGGTACTATGGGAGCCCCTGTAGCGTCGTCTAACAGCTCGCATACAAGTTCTTCTTACGATGAAGAAGTAGATCTCGAGAAACCAATACCCTCAGAACCAAAAAGACAATAGTTGGTAGGAAGAAAAAATATAATAACCACAAAAGTAGTAGCTGTGGTACTTATCTTCTGAGATTTGCGCAGTATCATTCTGATTGATAACGAAATCCCTGTTGAAATTAGAAGAAATATGATAATATATAGCTCTAGAAAAACAAGACTTTCTAGCAGGAGGTGAAAAGCGAGTTAAATTAAGTAGGTAATATTTACTTTGGGAATTTATATGTAAAAATACTCTTAGGTTTTTTGAAAGGTTAGGGTTATCCACAATTTTTTTAAAAGAGTATCCAAAAAAATGGTGAAGTAATAATGAGTACATAAATAATTTTGTCCACAATTACTATACCGGGTGTTGCATCGTCGAGCGGGACATAGGAAATCCCATGTAATTTTAAATGGGGTCAATTATTGGCTTTCCTAATTATTTTAGAGAAAAATTCTATTTAGGTTTATTAAAGAGCACTAAAACCCACATTCAAAAGAATAACTTTAGATATTTTTGATGAGCCCGTTTACGGGTTATCGCCGATTTCTTTTTAACTATTTCTCCTTTTTATGGCCCCGTATTTGCGGGCACCAGTCAAGGTAAAAGATGACTGTCAAATAAAATTGTCATTTTGAAATGTGTGCTTTATTGTTATAAAAACTCATACATCGAAAATATTAAAGGTGTATTTATGAGTACAAATTAATCTGAATAAAACTAAAATAAAATATCCAATTACAAGGTTAATTATGACATTTTACATGTTTCAATATTTTACTAATTAATAGGTAGGTACTATTAAATTGTTAGAACTTTAGGATTTAACAAGATGTTCAAATATTCCTTCATTGACTGCTAGACAATAACCGAGGCGATCATAAAATTCTCTTCTTACATTCGCTAGTTGGTAAACTGAAATTCTATTGCATTCGGCAGAAATAGCATTTTTTAACTCGTCTAGATTTGGGTATTTTTTATCTTTGTATATCCTGTTTTTTAAATGGCCCCAGAGAAAGAAATCATTTGGCGATAAATCAGAAGACCTGGCTGGCCAATTTACTGTATGATTTAAGCCAATAACATTTCCATTAAAAGCACGGTTTAAATATTCCCGGACAGCCAGGGTACTATGTGCCGGGCAGCCATCCATTTGGTACCAAACTTCCTGATTTTCCCTGGCGGCATCATGTAAAGTAGGTAAAATATGATCTTCAAGTAGTTCCAAAAAATATTCTGCATTTAAATTTCGTGTAAGAAATAATGGCCCGATAATATTTTCTCCGAAAATTCCAGCCCATACATTAACTTTTTGTGGATATTGCGTCCTTGTTTCCACAAACCTGTGTTGGTTTTCTTTGCTTCAATATCGATAATTTTGAACATTGGGTTCATTGTTTAAGGTAAATGTGCATTCGTCAGTGAAACAAATGTTTTTTAAAAATTCCCTATTCATGTTTGCTCTTTCCATCATACCAAAACAAAACTCCTGTCGTCGTATTTCGTCCCTATCTCTTAGCTCTTGGTGCTTTTCATATTTGTATGAATAATATTTATGTCGTTTCAAAGTTCGTAACGCTGTGGTGTGATCTAATCCTATGTCATCCTCAAGTTTCCTTGTGCTGATCTTCCCATCATTTTCTTCCACGCTCAATAAAACTTGCAAGTCCCTATTATTTCTTGCATCTCTTCTTTGTTCCTGCCTTTCTTCACATCTGCAGTTATTTATTACAGTGCCTTTTGTCTCAAATTTCTTGATAGTCCTTTCGACTGTAGATTTTGCAGGTATCGGTCTATTCGGATACAGAGCAGCAAACATGTCTGACACATTTTGATAACTATTTCCTTGATAATACCATTTAATCATCAATATTTTTTCTTCAGAAGTGTAATTCATGGCTAATATTTTCGATGTACGAGTTTTTATAACAATAAAGCACACATTTCAAAATGACAACTTTATTTGACAGTCATCTTTTACCTTGACTGGTGCCCGCAAATACGGGGCCATAAAAAGGAGAAATAGTTAAAAAGAAATCGGCGATAACCCGTAAACGGCCTCATCAAAAATATCTAAAGTTATTCTTTTGAATGTGGGTTTTAGTGCTCTTTAATAAACCTAAATAGAATTTTTCTCTAAAATAATTAGGGAAGCCAATAATTGACCATTTAAAATTACATGGGATTTCCTATGTCCCGCTCGACGATGCAACACCCGGTATAACATGATCATTATACATGTGTTTACTTAATAATAATAATATCCAATATACACCAGTGTATAATGAAATCATATGATTTTAATAGGATTTTGTACGTACAATAAAAAACACTTAAAAACAGAGCATGCCATGAACGTTAAGTCGCAGCGTTTGGTACTATGGCAACACCATGGCACCTTGTTTTTATTTCGCTGTGTCTAGGTACACGCTAACGTGCACACAAATTTAAAAATTATGTACACGTGAAACGTCATCAACGTAAGGACGTCACTTTTTAGCGTGTACAAATTGAAGCGACACACAAATCTAAAAATTATATACACGCGAAACGTCATCAACGCAACGATGTCATTTTTTAGCGTGCGTTTTATATTTGAATATTGGTTAGGTACACGCTTAGTTTTTTTTGAAATACTGCTAATTAAACGCTAATAACGTGTATATCGAAAAGTAAGTTTTATTTTAAAATAAGAACAAAAAAATAATGTGACAACGTTTGATAGGTAAGTATATGTAAGTGTTTTGTAGGCACGTAAAAAAGAAAATATACAATTTGTCATTTAAAACTTGTTATATCTAGAAACTTATTTTTTTTTTCTTTTTTTTTTTCAATCCTATGACAGTTTGTTCGGCACCTTTGGGTGTTCCTTTTATTTTAATTTTGAGTGGTAATAATATGTCACTTATAACTAAAAAAAATGTAAGTATTAGGTATAATAATTTCGGATTATGTACCTGCTAATATCTCACTGTTGATTTTTTCCCTGTTTTCCACCTAAGTAAAAGAAATAATAAAAATGCGATTAAAATTTTAAAAATACAACAAATGTATGGAGATAGAGACTTACTCCTGACATATCATGATTTTCATGTTTTTTCAATAATTGTTTAATTTGCGGAGCATCTCCTGCCTTTGTGGCACGAATCTTAATCTGAGCTGGACAATTCATCTTGTGGGTTCTACAACATTCATATAAGTAGTGCATATTTGGCCATGTTTTAAAGGCTTTCAATTAATTATAATATTTAATAAATTTAGATGGTGCCTAATATACCTACATCAACCCTCTTTTACGCATGCCTTTTCCACAAGTTCTTACCGTACCGCCACGAATGCAAACGTATTGACCTTCGTAATATTTAAGATCTTTATTTAATTCCCGCTTTAACATCTTCTGAGCTGCCTCGATCGTTCTGCTACCCTTAATTATAAATTTTTGTCTCTTGTCTCTTTCATATTTTTGTAAAATTTTGACAAACTCATTAAAAGAATCAAATATTTGGCCACACTGCATATCTCATTAACACCAAACACACTAATAAAGTATCAAATTGTACACTAAACTGTAATCAACAAATCACAACAAATAATATGCATAACCTTAAAATTACTGCCAACGTGCACCAAGAAAATATTTAAGTCGTGCACGCTAAAAAGTGACGTCCTTGCGTTGATGACGTTTCGCGTGTATATAATTTTTAAATTTGCGTGCACGTTAGCGTGTACCTAGACACAGCGTTTTTATTTTGACAATTGTGCTTCGGTTTTTAATTTTAATTTGAAACGTCAAAAGGTTAGTTGTTTTAAAATATCAATGTAGATGTAAGTTCGATTCCTACGTTTAACTTAACACACTGTGTAAATACAAACATTAATATTAATGTTAACAAATAATAATTTTTCTTGCTAGTTAGTGAGAAGTTCAATATATTGTTTCAATGTTATTAATTCAAGGTTAGTTATTTAAAAATAAAGATATGTGGTACTTAATTGTAACTAAAATTATTTGGTAGTCCTGTGGGAAGTATAGTATTCTACTCGCATATAATGGCGTTATTCACTTGGATGATTTATGACACTCGCCTACGGTTCGTATCATGAACATCATCCGCGTGAATTACAGTCATCATTATATGCTTGTTGAATAATGTACAGTAAAATAGCTTAAAGTAGTGAATGATACAGCAGAGAAGGGGTATTAAACCCATAAACGAATATAACAAAATATTAACAAAAGATGAAGAACCACGTCAATGTATACTTTAAACTTTAAGCGAATATAAAGAAAAAATAAAGTTGTCAGTAAGACGACAATTGCGGAAACTTTTTAAAAGTGATTAAATAAACTATTTATATAAATACATAATAGGGTTAGTACTTAGATACAATTTATTAATATTATATACCTATAATATCAATATAATACAATATATACTCTGTTTCAATGTAGTCAGTCGTAGTTATGATAATAAAAGTTTTAAAATTTAAAAAACTTTGTGTTTCATTTCATCGGCGGCACCATTTTGGATTAACAAAATGACATAAAATTTTGCAAACGTAATTTTCTTGACATTTACAACATTTTAAAAGGGTGAGACCAAAACAAAAAACTCTCTAACAATTCTAATGCATATGCAGGGTGGCCCACTCTCAACGCAGGCTTCCCTAGCATCTAAACTACTCAACTTCTTAATATTTAGGGAGACATTAGGCCTACAGTTTAAAATTATTTTGAAATATACCGGATGTCCTAAAAAAAGATCCATAGCAAAGTTATATTTTTTTAAATGGAACACCCTATATCTTACAATATTTTGGATTCTACATAAAATAACAATTATTTTTTTGTAAGTGCATTATACGTCTAAACTTAATAGTTTCTGAGATATCGAGTCTTGAAAAATGACATTTTTGAACTTTGACAGCTTCTAACTTTCTAACAGTACGTCTTAGTGCAAAACGGCTTGCATGTCCCTATCTTACTTTATTATTATCTTCCTAAAAATATAAGTGTCCGGTTAAACCGGAAGTACCATATTTCCGGCTTTCGAGTCATATCCGGTTTAACAAAAGTTTACATTTATGATAAATATGTTTCTGTGAGGATATCTCTCATGTGGAAACCGTTGACGATATTCTTCAACAGCGGCTGTAGCACAGGTTCAATTACTGTAATATTGTCAAAACAACAAAGTTATCAAATGTTTTAAAGTCTCGAACATAGCATACTCTGATTATGCGAAAATTTGGCTACAAGTGGAACGCTAGATAAAAATTTCTAATTACGCTATAACTTGAAAACAAATGAAGATCGGAAAAAAACATATGGGTTTTTTTCTCATTGTTTTACGTGTATAATACACTCCTGAAGTTTGGTCCGTTCTTCCCGACTCACCCTGTAGTGTCGATGTCGTCGGCAATTTATTAAGTTGTTCAATTTTCAATTTCTAATCTAAAATCCGATTTATAAATACTCCAGGGAACTTCTCATGTGTGACGGAGTTTATTATTGCTGTGCTAGTATTTAAATGTAGTTTTTCTATTTTTATATTATAAGGTTCAAAGGTTTTTTCGTAGTTTAAGATAGGTTTGTTTGTAGAGAAGCAGTCATCAATATTTTCTCATTTTATTATAATAGGATTATTTTAGTTTTTGGCCTCAAAACCAGCGCGTAAAATTTTATCTTTTACGCATTCAAATAAATATGTTCAAAGTCTCCCATTTTATTATCATGCCCTCTTATAAAGCTCTTCCAATATAAGGCTATTTTATAACCGTCCACATACACATATAAAGCTATCCTTGAAACTCGATAATAAAGTATCAAAAAGGTTTCGTCGTAATCGATATTCCTTACATGTTGCTTGATCCATAAAGCAAAAAGGCAACTTTCTCTTATTGATTGCCCAACCTTTTCTTCAGCACGCATTTATGTATCACTTTGAGCGGTGCCTCTAAATTTCTGGCGAGAAAAAATTACTTTTTTATCGCCGGGAAAAGTTTAAGTTTTTATTTTTATTTAAAATAAGGATTTTACGATTTCAGCCTTTTTTTTATTATTTTACATCTGGAGTGAGTTTAGAACTAAGCAAAGTGAAAAAATAGATTTGCAATTATAGTAAATTTTCTAAGGGTTATTTATACAGGTTATTGAAGAATATAAAATAGATATTATACAGTCTGCCCAGATTTGGCTAGTATATGAAATATTTTTTTATTGTCAATTTGCGTGAAAAAATGCATGCTTCATACAGGCTGTTTGTTAAACCAGGAACTTCATCGATCGATTATAGAAAAACTATACTTAATTAGAAAAAATCTGAAAATTTGGCTTACTAACGTCGATGAGGACCATTCAGCTAAAATATTTTGAATCATCTGGCACTTACGGTTATACTGGAAGTAGATGTCGACTTGCTTATTTAAAATAGAAAACCCTATATACAGAGTGGCAAAAGAGTCGCACGCATCGTATATGAAAAAGTGACCTTTATGAAAGTTGTTCAGTATATTATTTCCCACATTTCTACCTACATGAATTTTTCCTGTCATTTCTGGTTTGGTTGCCGTTCAGACCAACATACTTTTTTTAAATGGAATACCTGCATATGATTGCATATTTGGATTCTACTGGGAAAACTCTGAATTTTTTGTATTTCAAATTTGTATTCATTTAAAACTTTATAATAACAAAATAAATAGCTTAGAAAATTGAACAACTTAACATCGGAATAATAAACAAGTGAAACCTTTTCAGTGGATCAAGTGTTCAAAATGACCACAATTTCAGCACTAATTCTGACTTTTATTTTAAAGATTCATTCAGTCATTTGGGCGGTTAACGTAAACTTTATTCTTTAAGCGTCCCCACAAAAAGAAGCCGAGCGGGGATCGCGCTGGCCAGTCAATAGCATACCTTCTGCCTTATGTATTGTCTAACATTTGCCACATAATGCGCAGGTGCTCCATTTTGCTGGAACCATACCTGTTCGTGTATGCCATTATTTACATCCGGTAAAACCATTCTGTAAGAAGGAATTATGTGATTCCTGAGGACGCCTAGATATTTTTGCCATTCAAATTACCATCTATAAAAAAGGTGCCACAATACGACTACCAACTATGCCCGCCCACATTAACTTTTTCGAGTCTCTGAGTATGACTTTCCTGGAACCAGAGAGTATTCTCAGCAGACCAATAACGATAATTGTGTCTATTAACAACGCCATTTAGATGGAAAGTGGCTTCATCCGAGAAAACGATATTTATTGCCATGTTATTATTATCGTTATTTCATCTTTCAATCCTCAGCTCACAAAATTCAGCTCTTCTATCAGAATCGTTCTCGTTTAACGTCTTGCACCAACTTTATCTTGTAGGGATGCGACTTCTCATGCTTAAACAAATTTTTCACTGACTGATGAGACACATTCAAATCCTGGATGATTGTGTTGGATTTTCATGTATTATGAGAGTATGATATCCAAAGCTTTGTCTCCCATGGTTGGTGTTTTAGGTCGACCTGATCTAGCGGCTTTCCTCACACTGCCTGTTTCTCGAAATTTCTTTACCACTTGACACACCGTTGACTGATTTATTGGAGGCATATTTGAATATAATTCATTGAAAAGTTGAGAAACCTGATCTTGCGATCTCTTCATGTTTCCGTAACCGCTCATTATTAAAATATCAACTCCTTGTTTCTCATCCAGATTAACCATAGTGTAAACAAATTAAAAATGAGACAACATAAAATTAAACAGGACCTCAAAATTGACACCTCTTAGGTCGCTGTCATGAAACACCTTGACTCAACTGGTGGGTATAAGTTGGAATAATTATAATTAGGAAGTTTTTCATTTTTGAGCTGTCATTATCTTGGAAACGCTTGCAGACAGGTGAAAATTTGAAATACAAAGAATTGAGAGTTTTCCTAGTAGAATCCATACATGCAATCATATGTGGGGTGTACCATTTAAAAAAAGTACGTTACTCCCTATGGCAACCAAACCAGAAATGATGAGGATTTTTATCATTGCCTGGAAGGGAAACAGGTTCTATACAACATTAAAAAAAGAGCTGGAATACCATCTGTAAGAACAGAAGAACTTGTTGCAAACGTTCGTAAACTAATATAAAATACGCCTACAACTGTCTTAAGAAGTGGGAAAATCTTATGGAACATGCAAGACTATTCTTAAAAAACAGTTAAATTTGTTTCCTTATAAAGTGTAGGTATTTCAGAGAATTCGAGCTGTAGATTTTGAAAGACGCAGGAATTACTGTCAGTGATTGATCCAAAATTTATTGAAAAGAAATGATTTTTTTCTGATTAAGCTTGGTTCCACCTCACCGGTTATGTGAATTCTCAGAATACACACATGGAAAGTAGTGAAAATACCAATTTTTTTGTAGAATCCACATTGCACCCTCTAAAAATTGGTGTCTGGTCTCCAAATCAAGAATTATTGTTGGTCCTATTTTTTCCATGACACAGTTACAGCACAGCGGTATAGGGACAATATTTTGAATCCATTTGTGGAGCAATTACTTGACGATGAACTACATTTTGGTTATTTTCAACAAGACGGTGCAATCGCCCATACATCTCTGCCGTCCCAACCAATAACGCAGTAAAGTCGATTTTTTGGATTTTTAGATTTTTATTTAATCGTAGATATTAAAATCATCTTTACTTGCTTAACAAAATAGTTTCTTTCAAAAAGCATTTTTTTTGCTTAAAATCACCAAAAAATATTTGCAGTAACAATCTTCGTCAGTCATACGTAATCCCATTACTAAAGAAAATGCAGTAACTCCCCATTTCTAATAAAAAACGCAGTATTCACAGGGTTGCTGCTTTGCTAACAATTATTCACAACATCCAACGTATTGGTTTGCCAATTTAAAACGCAGTAACCTCATAGTTCTAAGAAAAAATGCAGTAAAATATAAATTACTACAGTTTTTCCAAGTATGCGGGTTGAAGAGCGTCAGCGACTACTAAGAAGTAACGCAGCAAAGAAACTTTGCTAAGCGATACTACAGTAACAATCCGGTGAAACTTGATTTACTGCTATGTCTAGTAGTATTTTCCAAAGCAAAATGCAGTGATCGGTAAAGAGCGCCAATTTAACGGTTTTTCTTATTCACAAACCTGCAGCCGCGCATCATTCACGTGCCGAAGAAGTGTTTAGCTTAAGTTTCAGTTGTGTTATCATTACAGTAGGGTTAGTAGTTCAATTTTTAAACGGGGTAATTCAGAATGTATAGGCAAGCGATCATATAGAATATTTTTAATAAGGATTGAACTCAAGGTTATTAAGGATCATTGGCACTTCGTAATTTTTGTAAATATTTTTTGTAATGCTTTTCTTCCGTAGACAAAATACTAGGTACACATTATCTTTTATTATGCAGCCCAGCCAGATAAAGAAGAAATATTTTTTCTCCTATTTATTATATTTTTTTCTACAAACGTTAAAATTCAAATTAATCTTTAAATTATTACATTTCTTTGAGCGGATGCAACAAATTGTATTAAGAATATATAGTTTGCAAATGTATTTTCGTTGGATTGGCGTTGCTATCGATTTATTACTAAGTCACCATGTCCCGTCAGGATAGTTTATTATCTTACTTTTTGTTCGAATCCGTGAAAGTACTTTTGCTGACTGTAGTCACAGTCTACATAAGTATGGTTTATGGTTAGATAACTGTTCCGCTCAAAACAAGAACTGGGCTTTTTTCTCTTTTTTGGTTTATATTGTCAACTCTGCAGAAGTTAGTGCAAAAGAAATAATGATAAAATTCTTCGAACCTGACCACATGTACATGAGTGCAGACAGTTTTCATCATCAAGTTGAACCGTCGATGAAACAAAATGGCGACATTTGCGATTTTAAAGATTTTAGAGATGCCGTACAAACAGCTTATTCCGGCAACGTCAATGTGCTTCAAATGAAATTAAAAACATTTTATAACTGGATAGACTATTTGCAGACCGAAATATAATTGTCAATCTTTCCTATACGGAACACATTATTATTTAACTTGGGTTGGTTTCTTTGTAGAATGTAACCTACTTGAGCAGACTCCGTACTATACTTTGATAATAAAATTATTAATACAGTGTGTTTGCAAATGAAGAACAAAAATGAAATTGAAAAAACTATCAAAAGTCCATTTTTTCAAATGGAGACAACCTATTTATATAATTTCATCCTACTAAATTGGATTTGCAAGGTTATCTAGTTCGAGAATTGGCTGTTCCTAAAATATTGACAATTTAAAGTTTTTCTATTGTAACAATGTCACGGCTTTTAAGTTCAGATATTATTGGTTATTGGCCATGGCGGCGTTAGAAAACAATATTAATAATAATAATTATGTCATTGTTGTAATTAAAAACAAAAAAAAATTATATACACAATACACAGTGTGTAAAAAGTCCCGGATCGGTCAATCACTTAGAAAATGGCGCACAATATAAAAAAAAAATTCCGGTATGAAAGTGGAAGGCCTTAAAAAAATCTATAAAACTAGGACACCTGTAATTATACAGGGTGCCTCAAACAGTCATGGTGAACAAAATTTTGGTTTATTTAAATGGAATCACCCATTTTTAATCACGTTTTCTGATTCCTCTAAACATTCTAAACAGCAATTATGCAACATGTCATATGGCGAAACCCATTAGTTTAGGTTAGAAACAACTTGAGTTAAAGGACATAAATACAACAGGTAAGATATTACCTACATTTTGCATTTTTACAAGCTGTTTTGCGTTAAAACTCTTAAAACTGTAAAAAAACATAAAAATTATACTAAATGGACCCACGCAAGTTTTGTCAAAAATTTATTAACAATTAAATTAAAGTAAAATTAATAACAAATCTACAAGAACAAAAATACATTTAAGTAAGTCGTTATTTAATTAAATGTTGAAAATGTCCCCCTCCCACAGTTTAACAATGGGCTTGGTTATAATAAAATTTGTCGATGACGTTTTGTAACATTTCTTGGTTAATATATTCATATTCTTCAATAATTCTTCTTCTCAATTCGTTCCGATCTGCAGGTTTTGTCACATACACCTTATTTCTTAGTTGTCCCCAGAGAAAATAATCAAGGGGCGTTAAGTCTGACGACCTAGCGGGCCATTCTATGGGGCCCCTTCGCCCTATCCAGCGGTGAGGAAAAGTATTATTTAAGTAAACTCTTACAGCTTGCCCAAAATAAACAGGAGCTCCGTCCTGCTGAAACCACATATGTCGTAATAGTGGTCCTACTGTATTGGTTATTGCTGGCACAATTTGATTTTGCAGTATGTGGAGATTGGAGAATTCCCCTCTATAAAGAAAAGTCCCACCAATCTATTGCCAATAAAACCGGGTTTCTAGGGGTGTTGAGTGTGTGTTTCTCTCATCCAATGTGGGTTCTGATCAGCCCAGTCACGATAATTATGTCGTTTGACATTCCCGTTTAACATGAATGTTGCCTCATCCGAAAAAACTATTTTATTAAAAAAAATTGTTATTTTTTTCCTGTTTTTGCATCATTACTTCGTTCGAAATCGTCTTCTGATAATTCCTGGACTAAAGTTATTTTATAGGGGTAAATACTAGCTATATTAGGTAGCAGCTTTTCTCAACGACAAATGTGGATCCTGAACAAAATTAAGTATAATATCTCTTATTTTTTTTCATCACTAGTTGCCGGTTTTGGTCTTCCGGAATGAACTTTATCTCTGCAACACCCGGTTTCCGCGAATTTTTCAACTGCTCCCACAACTGTAGATTTTGATATAGGCTGTCGGTTTGGAAAAGTTGCTTTGTTTCGGTAAATGATCTTTGCCGGTCTCCAAAACCTTTGATCATTAGTAAAGTTATACGTTCCCATTCGTTGAGAGACATTTTCAGAAATTAACATGACAGTGATGCAAAACATTCTGGTACCAGCTTGTAAAAATGCAAAATGTAGGTAATATCTGACCTGTTGTATTTATGTCCTTTAACTCAATAAGAATGTTTAGAGGAATCAGAAAACATGATTAAAAAGGGGTCATTCTATTCTCTTTACCATGACTGTTTCAGGCACCCTGTACAGGTGTCCTAGTTGTATAGATTTTTTTAAGGCCTACAACTTTAATGCCGGAAGTTTTTTTATGTTGTGCGCCATTTTCTAAATAATTTACCGGTCCGGGACTTTTTACACACTGTGTATAAAGTCGAAAGCTAAATGGTTCTGGCACTTAAAAAAATAATAACAATCATGCCGGGATGATTACTAAAATGTGTTTATTATTTATGGAGAATGTGATAAAGTAATATCAAGAACGTCTAATGTTGAAGTTTTAGCTAAAGTACCTACAAGTGACCTATTTACCTTACTCAGGGCAGATCTGCTGACATCATGGACAGAACTACGTACTAAATAATAAAAACATGTACACCTTTATTCATTTAATGCTTCCAATCAATCTACTAATAAAAAAAATGCAGCTATCTAGACCTTGTTTCACAGCATATTTTCAATACGTCACTGGACATGGCAACTTTAATAAACAGCTCTATAGGCTAAAACTAAATGAAACATCTCACTGCTCTTGGGATAATCAATCTATCGGCGATATAAACGACAAGATATTTAACTGCAATCTTAACAGGACAACAACAGATTTCCTCTGTTCAGAACTCGCCAAACATAATTAATTGTCTCTCAATTTTACCTCTCTAACGTCGATGGCTGATATAAACACAGGGTTAGAAATTATATTTATTAATAACATCAAACTGTATTAAAAAATAATAATTTCTAACAAAATCCTCAAAAAAAAACATTTTATAAATCTCTCCTAAACCTAATAAATTATCAATTCTTTTTCAAAACCAACTTTTAAACGTTTATCCATTTAACTCTCAAAACCTCGATATATCTTGGTTTTTGCCGGAGAACTTCTTCCACAGGTTATTACCGATCCATCAACTGAAAAAGCTAATCATTTCTCAAAGCTTTTACGATATCGATAAAGAAAGTTTTTTGGCCTATTATATCTCGCTGCGTTCATATATTCGTCCGAGTCTCTTTTTATTATGATTCTTTGAGATTAAGATATCGGAAGAAGAACTCCTAGTGGCACATCTTGTCTTAATTTTTTGATTTCTGAAAAGGTACAATTGAGGTTGGTTGTGTAGTGAATATGTTTGTAAAAAACAATTATTTTTACTTCAAATCCCTCAGTTGTCCCATTGCTAAATATTTATAGGAAGGTGCATTATCATGATGATATACGGGTTTTTGATGACGACAATCCAAGCTTCCTCTCGCGATATTTTTTATCGACTTGATTCAATAGACTTGCGTCGTATCCACCAGCACCAGTGCTCGAATTGAAAGCTTTCGATATTTCTTATTAGGTAATATTCATTGAATTCATATGAAACTTTTTATCTTTTATATCTGAAGACAAGTATCCAAATTTAAAACAAATTGCGCTTTAAATAACCGGATTGTTTGGGTCAACGTATCTATGCGAATCTGCAATTTCTGAAAGGAAATATTTTAAACCGGAATATTGCAGTCGGCTAACAGACGAACATCAGTCATCATGCTTGCGATTATCTATTAGTAATTACGTACCATCCTATGAAAAGTACGCGGAAGATAGTCAATGTCATGCATCGACATCCAAACATTAATGTGTGTTATTGACATAGGTATACATATAACTATCATTATTATTATGTATGTTCAAATTAAATATACGATAAAAATATATTTTACTTTTATTTTGTTACAAAGTTTTCCACAACAGCTCGTATTTTTTATCCATCTTATGAACTCTTTTGCGGCTGGCTGACCTAAAACAAAACAACTACTTATATAGTTTAGAAACTTTATTATGTAGATTAAGATATTTTAATTACCGTTTGCTAACCAAGATCGCACATATTTTTCAGGATTAAATTGCGTTAGTGGTAGTCCTACGCAGTTTATGAATAACAGTGCAGCAGTTGTTTTCGCTGACAAATACGATCGTAATGGAGTTAATATTTCATTCATTGAACTGAAATTATTTTTACGTTCGCTAATGGACATTGGAATTGATACGATGACGTTGAAAAGTGGTTTAAAATCATCAGAAATTTATTCAAATCCTCGACTCATTTGGTAGGACCTAAAGCCATGAATTATTTGTGCATCATTTAAATGGAAATGTTATATTTCTACTTCACCATTATTTCATTTTGGCCAATTCCTTGGCTTAAGAACTTTAACACTCGCTAGTAACTTTGTGTATGTATTTTCATTTTAAGTCTGACGTTTTGAATCACAAGCTCCATGACAAGATGAAATTGTTATCATACGAACCCGAAAGCGGGAGCTGTGCAATAAAAAATAATCTTTACGAACCAGAACGACGAGGAAAACTTTTACGAAAAGGAACGGTGATTATAGACCTTCATCTCTTCTACTGTAATATACCATACCAATATTAAAGAATCTCTTTAACTTCTATATCATCAGGTATCTTTATTCCACATCAATAATCTTACTAATACAATAATCTTTTAACAATATTAACTATCACTTTCTACCTTCATTTCACAACATTAATTCAACCCCAATTCTTTACAACTTTGATTCTACTATACTGTCACAAAATTTGAACTTCTTTAACTTTCCTTTTATCATGTATTTTTATTTCGTATCAATACAATACAATAGTATTTCAACAATTTTCACCTTTTCTTAAAACGGGTCTTTATTAAGCACGGGTTCACATTGCTGACTACTTAAAAGTTCTGTCACAATTAAGCATAAACTTCTACGAATTCAAAACAATCTCTGTGGCACAATGTCATCAATGAGTTTATAATTTTAAATCCGTAAGAAAACTTGAGGAACTGAAACTCGGGCCTTTTTTTAAATTTCATGTGATATTGAATGTACTAAAAACCTAAAGTATTTTTCTCTGATACGAACTCACTTACAGCAAATATTTGTTTAATTTAAACTTGTAAAAATTAACATAATTCGAATTTTATTGGCCGACAGTACAGAACTGTCAACGGTTCGGTGGCGTAAGTTCGTTTGTTGGCCTGTTTTGACCTATGCTTCATTGTTCTGTGATATTGACGTTTTGTTTACGTTTCGTGTTGTTGTGCGTATATTTTTTAACAAAAACTTCTCCAGATCCTTTCATAAATAGCATTAAAAACTGTTCTTTTTGAAAACAACATAATATTTCTGTCGATTACGTTGTTTACTATTTGTGTTAAATAGCCCGTGTAAAGAGCCAATTGCTTCTCTAATAAGCTATTTGCAGGAAGAACTTAACAACAATGGCCCATTGTTACCGCTGACAGCAGTTAGAGGAGTGACTTTAAAGGGTTTGTTAAGGTCTATATATTTTATTTCTACTTTCCTAATTTTGAGCTTTTCGCAGCTGCCCTAAATTTGAATATCTTCACTGTAAGCGCAGTTTCAACAACAGTTAAGAAAAATAAATTATTAGAATCACCTTAAAAGAAACGTTCTCATTCAAAGAGAGTTGTAAATGTGTCAGGATAGGATGTAAGTTCTATCCGTGACACCATTTATGGAATGCACGAAACAAGTAAGTTCTATTATTCAAAAATTATAATATTTAACATTGATTATGCTTAAGCTGTAATTTTTATCAGAACATCATGTAACTTTGACAACTTTAGGTAAGAAATTAAAAGGCAAACAACTGTTCGATGGTTGTCTTAACTCGTTAAGAAGTCCGATAAATAGGCTTCGGATGGAAAAAAGATGAACCGAGGCGAGGGCTTATGGAACTTTTCCATGTAACTTCGGAACGCCTGGTATTTTTAAATGAATAATTATTTTGTTTGTTTATTTTCATAAATTTATTTTGTTTTTATTAAAAAAATACGCAGTGTAATTCCCTCACTTGGTTATTTTGGTTACAAGCTGGCAACACTGCTGATAACTGACGTCACTTGAAGGTTACCTCGAGTGACCCATATATCTGTACTAGAGAGGTGTCGGAGGTTATCCTTACTGGCATGGAAGCCTTCATCACTTTCTCAAAAAAGTGCCCTTCTAACGGCAAGCCTTGGTTTACCAAAAATTGCGAACGAGCTGTTAAATCAAAAAATTATTTCTACCGAAAATGGCGTCAAAACGCTACCGCCGAAAATCGTAGAATCTTTGTTAAAGCTGATAATCAATGCAAGCAAAAGATAAACCAAAGCAAAGAAGCACACAACCAGAGGATCAGAGACAAACTTCTTGAATGTCCTAGCGGCAAGATCATTTTGGTCGGTAGCTAAGGCCGTCAGTCAGAACTTTACCAAGTCAACCATTCCACCTTTAACACGTTCTGATGGCACCATTGCGACCAAAGCAAACGAAAAAACAAACTTACTGGCGATTCTCTTCACTTTCAACGGTTAATTTTCAGGGAAAAACTCCACCGTACATTCCCCCTCTAGAATCAAGAATGCCCGAGATTGTTTTCCGGCACAGCCATGTTAAACGAATCTTGACATCAAAAAAGCCTGACGATATTCCAGTCCATTAAGACATGCGCTGACTGACGAATTGACACCGGTATTTTGTAGGTTTTTTAACTTATCTTACAAAAAAGGAATATTTGCTTCTTGCTAGAAAACTGCACGAGTTCAGCTCATACGCAAAAAAGGCAAGAAGACCTTGCCAAAAAAAACTATCGTCCAGTCGCATTTCTCGCTTATGCTACTTACGTTTGGAACAACGCAATAGAACATCAGGGGGAGTCCCGGGCGGTAGCACTGGACATTTCCAAGGCTTTTGACCGAGTATGGCATGAGGGAGGGGCTCCTAACTAAAGTAAGAGCATACGGAATGCCGGATCAGTTTTGTTCATGGCTGTCAAGCCTTCTTAAAGACCGTTCTCTGGCTCTCTGCGAGTGGCGATGGATGGATTTCTTTCAGACACAATTAACATCAACGCCGGAGTCCCTCAAAGTTCTGTATTGTTGCCCACCCTCTTTTTATTATACATTAACGATCTTTTAAAAAAAAACTAAAAATCCTATAAATAGCTTTGCTGATGACAGCACGCTTGTTTCATCTTATACTTTGAATGCTCGGACATCTGCTGCCAATGCACATCTCTATAGGCATCAAGAAGTCTCACATCTCAACAAAGACCTGGAAGAAATTCTGTCTTGGGGTAACAGTAACTAAGTAGATTTTAACGCTAAGAAAACCCAGGCGGCAGTTTTTTCTAAAAAAGTGAATGTTGAAGAACCGGATATAGTCATGGCGAAATACACGATTCCCTTGGCTTCATCAATTCGTTTACTGGACGTCAATTCGGATAGTCATATGTCTTGGCATAGTCACGTTGCGGTCTTTGCTAAGGCAGCCTCCCAGAAGCTTGAAATACTCTTTCTAACTAAGAACCTTTATACACCCCAACAACTCTTGATGCTCTATAAAGCTTAAAATCGACCATCGCCGGAGTACTGTTCGCATATTTGGGGCTCTGCACCTAAACATACCCCGAGATTGCTAGATACCATTTAAAGAAGAGTCATTCGCTTGATCGGTGAGCATGATCTGACAAGCAACCTGGAAAGCCTTGAACATCGAAGGCGACCTGAGTCTATTTTACAAATATTTTCATGGCAAGTGCTCAACTGAGGTTGCCCGCTTGATTTCACTCAGAGCGGTGCATGGTAGAAATACACGACAAACCACTACAGCCCACCCGTGTGTAGTTCAGCTTAGTGTCCCTCGAATGACACAGTTTAAAAGTTCTTTCATCTGGAGAACGTCATCACTCTGGAACGATCTCGCTGAGGCCATGTTCCCCAACGAGTATAATCTTCAAAGATTGAAGACCAACGTGAGACGTTCTCTGCGCACACGCACCGCTCGCAGAGCGCCATAAACGATTAATCCTGCAGTGTACTGCCTTATCATAAAAAAAATGACGTACAACGGAAATTGTTTTGCATTAAGTATATTCATGTTAATTTTATTTAGCAAAACTACTCTAGTTGCTCACTGCATCCCCTGATGATGAATGATATGTTCGCCTGTATTTTATTTAATTATTGTATCGACTCCACTGCAAGCCTGGGTTACTTTACTTCTTCAAAAAAATGACTAACTAGTTTACTGATATCTTTTATCAAAATTCTGAAACAGCTCGCAATATAAATGGTGTAAAAGTTGAGAGCCCCCAAAACGTTTACAGGTTCTATATATTTCAGGTGTCCAGAATCTCTTTGACTTTTTCTTTTTTCCTTTTTTAATAAATTTAAAATGACCACGTAAGCAGCCCCAGCAATAATAACTTCTGCCACCACGAATCCGTACGAAGGACCGCAGTGGCGGCTGGTGCATAAGCGCTGCAGTGCTGCAGAGCTCCCAAAAAAGTGAAAAAAAATAATAATAATTGCATAATATATAAAAAATATTTCATTTCAATTATTGTATTAATTCTTGCTCGGATTGTTTGCCAGCTCTAGACTCGTGTACGTGGAGGACTGTACATATCACGGCGATCGCCTAACGCTGCTTTCACGCTATCAGGTTTGCCGGTCAGGTTTTAAACCTGAAGAAAACCGGAGAAGTAATAGTACATTGGTTTAAATGTGGTGTTTCACATTATCAGGTTCAGGCTCGGCGACAGGACGCAGCCGGATGGGTCGACTGAAAGCATCCGGTTGCTTGACGCCGGAAAAGTGGTAGTGGGGAATGCACAGCAACGTGCGCTTTCACACTTGTCCGGTTCTTGCCGTCCGGTTTAGTAAAGGGTCTTGGTTTAGTATTTGCTGCAACGTTATTGTGGAAGGTGCGACAGTAAATTTATAAAGAATGACCAGCGATATCCAATGGACCCTTTTACGAATACATCGCTTTTTACGCTTTCTGTAAAATAACCACAAAGTTATAATATCATTACAATCCATCACTGATGACATCGACGAGTAGACAAAATTTATAAAACCGGATTTCGTTCGGATAATAAATTTTTACTTCAGGCTTCTGTCAGGTTTAAAACCCGACCGGCAAACCTGATAGTGTGAAAGCAGCGTAAGTAGAGTCGACCAATGGAATATCGTACCGACTACCGACACTACCGACTCTCCCTGTCGCTAAATTATTTTTGATCTGGGCAATCTGGGATAGTGTGAAAGCAGCGTTACGCTGCTTTCACACTATCAGGTTCGCCAGTCAGGTTTTAAACCTGATAGAAACCTGAAGTAAAAATTTACTATCAGAACGCAATCAGGTTTTCAGACGGTCCGGTTTTATAAATTTAGTCTACTCGTCGATGTCATCAGTGAAGGATCGTAATGATATTATAACTTTGTGGTTATTTTACAGAAAGCGTAAAAAGCGATGTAATCGTAAATGGACCCATTGGATGTCTATATCGCTGGCCATTCTTTATAAATTTACTGTTGCACCTTCCACAATAACGTTGCAGCAAATACTAAACCAAGGCGCTTTACTAAACCGGACAAGTGTGAAAGAGCACGTTGCTGTGCATACCCCACTGCCACTTTTTCGGCGTCAGGCAGCCGGATGCTTCAGTCGACCCATCCGGCTGCATCCGGTCGCCGAGCCTGAACCTGATAATGTGAAACACCACATTTAAACCAATGTACTATTACTTCTCCGGTTAACTGGAGAGTTTGCTGCATGTATTCCAGCGCAGTGCGGGTCGCGCGATACGATATTGAATAGTATCGAACGAATTTTTACGCGTCTCTTTAGTATACGGCGAGTTAAACTTAAAAACAATAATAATTGAGTCGGGGGTGGCTTTTGTGTATTGCTGTGACAATTATTAACTGTCTAGGGTACTATGGAAGTGGTCTTCAATTTAATTAATGTGAAGAGATTTTTTAAATATTCATACGAAGAAAAGATAGAATTAAAAGCACAAGGTAGACAGACCATTACCAGATATTATTATTGAAAAATCTAGTATAAGTAGAGGAAAAGGCTATATACGTAATTTAATAGAAATGTATTTAAAAAATGAATGGATTTGTGGATGTAACAACAAAAAAGCTTTATACTGTTGTACAGAGACATAATGAAAATGTGTCTAAGAATAGGTATATTTTATCAAAAATTATAAATTGTATGAAATTTTGTAGAGCTTTTGAATTGGCTCTTCGGGGACATGATGAGAGCGATACGTCCGACAATCCGGGGATATTTCGTGGACAACAAAAGGAAACGTGAAAAAAGTGGAAAACAATTAGTCGTGGAAACGCGTGGTCGCCCTATGCCCGATTTAAATATTAAAACTGCGGGTAGAAGTCGTCGCAAAATTTATGATTTAAAATTTTTATAAATGGAAGTGGTCCAAAAAAATATTTTTCCTGCCGCGTTATTTTTTTCTACCTATGCAGCATATCTACTAATAGAGTTCACGAGCCGCCACTGAATGACCGGGAAGGACTAAGTCAACACGAATATGCGAAATAAAAATAAATTTAAATGCATGCATCCCGGCTCAACGCATGCACATTCAAATCAGTACGCACCTTGGATATGTATAATTTATAATTTAACAGACTTTAAATCCCTTACAAACCTTGGACGCAAAAACATAAAAACATTAATCATAAATATATAACAAGCGCAACATGTCCCTTAATACCATCCTGGATTCAGAAAACCCACAAAGTTCCCTAATCCCGTTTACGTTTCTCGTACGTCTTCTCGTAAGCAGTCAGCGGCGTCGCGACGCCGCAAATCGGGAAAGGCGGCTGCCGCCACCTGCGTGGCCTTGGAAACCCTGGCCAAGCATGACCTTGGCCCCCGACGACCGGCCGCATCTCGATCGCGAGACTGTCCTAGGTAAAACACGCGAACGACCTCTTATTACGCGCTGTTGCCATTGTGATCAAAACACAATCAATTATAGATACTTTTTGTATTGAATATAATAGAAACGCTTGGACATAAATGTTAATTTGATTTTTATTTTCTAAATAATTTGTACCATACGGAGGGCTTCACAAAAGTAGGTTAACCTGCCTTATTCTACTGCCTTTGGTTTATAGAAAAAGATGATTTAGTAGATTTGTCATTTATTGCCCGATATGATAAGTTAAAGTACATATTTAGTACCGCCCGATAGAACGGAAGGAACAAATTCAAGGCAAATAATATAGAAAAAATTGTAGGGTCTTCATTATCACTTGGTATATGACAGACCATTATTTTTACCTTATATACATATCAATACATCATTTTCTGTTGGCTTACTGTAAGAAAAATCAATTTAATTAAATGAAAACTGTACATAGATATTATTTCATAGCATGGTCGCTTAATTTAAATTATATTTTAATAAGATAGCACGATTATAAAACTAAATGTATGTGCAGGGTGTTTCCTCATATTTTGACAACCTCCAGCAACTTTGCTATTCCAAATAGAAGAAAACTTTTCAAACAAGAATTGTAGGGATTCATCCAAACCGTCAGATTTTGCTGCTAAAAGAAACAATTGAGCATCGCGGGTGCATATTTTGACTTATTATAAATTTTTTTTAATGGAACAGCTTATATATTGTTTATTTAATAGAGCATAAAATTGCCTTTACAAAAATATATAACTTACTTATAGTCACCTTAGCCATTGGTGAGATATTGGCAATAAAAAATTATGAATTTATTATATTATGCCCATGGAAAAACAAAGCTATGAAAAAATGACATTAATGGCAATAATAATAAGTCGCAAAATGGTTATTTCGAAGAGTGTAAGAGAGAAATAATGTATTCTTTTTATAAAAATAATAAAAATGCAACTGCAACACAAGCCGATTATCGAATTTCGCATTGACGCTGCCTACAACATAAAAAGAAATTTTAGGATTCACAAAAATTTACAAAGGACTAAAAGATGTGCAATGATAAATGAGGGGGAAGAATTAGATTATATTTTGGGTAATTATAATGCAGTATACATTCTTCTCTCAAAATCGCTAATTTTAAAAACCTGCTTATGTAAATCTGTTGGTAATGTGATGACGATTAAGAATTCCGAGGCAAAAATTAGAAAAATTAAAAAAGCGCTGACCATGTTCTAGTTCACCTTCTAGATGAATTCCTGGTGAAATTGAAGTATGATTAGGGTTTTTTTAATCAGATAATCAATTTTCAATTTTTCAAATTCTGACGATTTGCAGAAGTCTCTACAATTTTTATTTAAAAAGTTGTTTTCTATCCCGAGGAGCAAAACTGCTAGAAGTTGTCAAAATATGAAGAAACACCCTGTACGGAATATTCGTAAAATGGGTTACGATCCAAGGATGTATGATTTTACTAGGTAAAGTAATAAAGTAAAGGTTAAGAGTAATAAAAAATTGAAATCTCAATATTTTCCAAGTATATCTAACATACAAGGTGCTCGATATAAATCGACCGATTTAAAGCTGCTAATTATCTTGTTGCTAAAATTTAATACAATATTGTAGAATACCTGCCAAAATTTTGTTACTTACATATAAATTATTTATACAGGGCTGACCACAAAGTCAGAACAAGGCCAAGTTGCATAATTTTAAATGAAACACGTTATATTTGCATTTTTTTCCATTCCTCTGTAAATTCATATTCCAAAAATATATCACATTTATTACTTCTTTTAAAAGGTTATGTTAAAATCAAACTTTCATAGAAATTTATACGCACATCTACTACTGTAAAGTTGGTTCTATTGTGTCAAAATGTCCGAGAAATGCGCTTCACAGAAGAAGAAAGAAATACACGTTTTTGAAGAATATTAAGGGAGTGCTTTTCAGTGGCTACCAGCTGTAATAATTTAGGTTCATCATCTAAGTAATGAGTAATAAAATCCATGCTTTGCTATTAAACTCTGTATATTGTCTGTTCATTCAGCTTACAATTTTCTGTTGTACTCTTATGAAATAGTCGGAATCAGCAAGTTGATCGTATGCTGATTGGTAGTTTACTTTACTATTATTAAATGATGCATAATTTATTGTTTTATTATACAGGGTGCCTTCGTACCATAATATACCTCCCCAGAATTTTTTAAAGAATTTTCTTTTATTGAAATGAAAATATTGTTGATATATTTAAAGTAATATTACCCTTGTGCATCATTTAACAAAGTATATAATACCAGCAATATCAAAAGTTTAAAATAACAAAAATTATACAGTTTATAGTCTTAACTAAAATCTAACGAGAATACATTATATATGACAAATTACATATTTACACTTTACAATCAATGTTAAAAAAATACTTTTAGAATAGAAATAGAAAACATAGAGATAGTTTAGCATAGGATGAAAAGTAGAAAATAATAAATGGATAGTAGAAAATAGGATCCTTTATTGTTTTACTAACCGTTACTATTTCCGTATTTAGTTGTGAAAAAATATTTTTTGCCTCGTCAAGCTTTGCTATTAAGTGCGTATTGCGCCTGTCGTAATTTAACTTAAAAAGTAGTGCAATTAATTGTTTTAAGGGTCAATATTTAGTTATATACAGCGAAGTAATATAATATCATTAATATGTAATAAATTTACCCAAACCAATAATAATAATCCTATTGCTAAAATACCTTAATATATTATCTCTATATAAATATTTCCCTTTTTTTCCCCTTAATTATCCATTTTGTTAGTGTCTACCATAATAATTTTCCATTTCCATTTTAATTTTTGTTTGCTGAAAAAAAAAACCTAAAAATTTTACACTTGATCCTCCTCTTCTGTTACGTCAGTACGGGATTTTCGTATTTCGTTCTTATAAATTTCTCTTCATACTTATTGCTCGTCTTAGACCTCTTTGATATTGCTGAATAATCATGTAGGCTATTCCCAAAACAACCAGAGCCACGAAAATCATTAAAAGCCAATCTTACAATGTCATTTCTTTTCTTAAACTGCTAGTAGCATCTCCGCTTACCGTTTGGGCGATTATAACTTACTCTTTAGAATTTTTTCAGTTCGTTTTTATTACTGTCGTAGGTACTTCTAATAATCTTTTTCCTAGCTGTGGCAGGATCGCCATGTAATAATTTAGGTTCCTCATCTAACTAATGAGTAATAAAATCCATGCTTTGCCATTGAACTCTGTATATTGTCTGTTCATTTAACTTACAATTTCCTGTTGTACTTTTATGAAATAGTGGGAGTCAGCAAGTTGATCGTATGCTGATTCGTAATTTACTTTACTATTATTAAATTTTAGGTAGGTACCAAAAGAAATTTCTCACTTCATCTCAAGCTCTGATATTGTCATGTAATATTGATCGAAGTATAGCCTTAATGTAACAATAAATAAATATTATACCCCTCCCAAAATAGACGCAAATGGTTTGGCTCCCTCTGTCATGAACGTGCTTGCAAGCCATACATAATTAATAATTACAATGTGATAATACACGAAATATTGTGAGTGCCTGCGAGTGTTTTTACTCACCACTGGCATGTTTGGCCACTTAGGGCTCCGTTGTACGTAGGAAACAATATTAATAAGAATATAGTAACAATTATTATATTTCAAGTCTTAGCTTTACGAAATCTGGCAACTTCGAACACCACCATCTTGTTTTCACGTTACAAAAAAAATTAAAACGCTGCAATATGCAACACTATAAACCATTTGATCGTATATAGTCTAATTTACACTAGAATATTATTAAACGTTTTCATTTGATCTAAAATGGTTGTATTGTAAAGCACCATGTTTAAGTAATGATTTGTTGGATCCGCGATCCTCGCCATCATGTAAAATTAAGTCGGAGACGTAAAATGTAGTCTTAACGTTATTTTATTAAACTCCTTTTTAACGTTATTGTTAAATAAAATAATAACTTAATAGTATAAAAATAAAATATCGAAATAATAAAAAACATTATACAAGTATATGTTTTTAAATTTTAAAGCAAACGTGGCCAAAACTAAAGCGCCTTCGTTTTGTGCCACAAACATAACATACATAGTTTATCAATAAAATTTCTGGCGCAACGAGGTTTGAGTTATTAACGCTAATCCGAGATTGTTAAAATGAGATAGGTAATATAACATCAATAATTGTTCACGAACAACTTTTAAATCAATTTGGTTCTAAAATTCTGCACTAAAAAATCAAATATCTCTTTAAATTGCTATATTATCACCGGTGGGCCAAAAAAAGTGACCACATTTGACTTTTTGGAATAACTTTATTGTTGAAAATTATTTTTGAACCAAATTTACAGGACATATTAACAAAAGTATAGGTTCTTTTAAAATGAAATTAAAAGTGATAGGATTAAATTACAATATCGTACAGGGCAAGTTAAAATAAGAAGTTACTTCAAACTAGCCGCAAAATTAGTTTTTTATTATTTTTAATAATTATGACTTACATCTTAAAGTTTGTTTTATTCTGAACAAAAAAAGTCTTTTCACATTTTGTAATATTTCATTCGGTTCGATAGTTATAGGCAATTTTTTCACCAAACATTTCTCTGCGGTTTATTAACATGAAATCAAATCTAATGATCTAACAAAAAAAATCATTCAAAAAATTGTTCAATATGTCCTCCGGTTTGTTCAATGCATTTCTGTAAACGTCTTTTCCATTGATTAATTGCGCCATTAATTGTGTTTTGGTCAAAGTTTTCCCAACAGCGTACAATTTCTCATTTTAAGTCGTCCATACTATTCAAATTTCTATTTTTGTGCACGGCTGCTTCCAAATTTCCCCATCTGGCGGAATCCACAGGTTTAAGGTCTGGACTGTTTGGCGGTTATTCATCTGGAGCGATAATTTCTGGACACTGTTGTCTTAAAAAACTAATGGTATATTGTTATCGATGGGCAGGGGCACCATCTTGCATGAAAATATAATAATCCTGAAACGTTTCCAATTCCGGTAGCATGATTTCAAGAACTTCATGGCAGTATACCATAGAATTAACTTTCACGCCAGAGTTTATAAAAATTACACTTGTTTTGCCTAGTTTTGATACACCAAGGGAGACCATAACGCCTGGAACAAAGTGTCCTTGTTCAATAAGTAGCCTATCTGCACTAATATTTTCTTTTTTAGCGACATTGTCATACAACCTTTTATTCTGGGAGTTTTTCGGCGGTCGCAAGTAAAACATTTTCTCGTCCGTAAACCAAATGTTATTGAGACTATTATTTCTTCTGAATTTTCTCTGCAAACCTATACACCTATCTAATCTTGACCTTTTTGACACTTCCGATAATTTATGCACATATCGTCTTTTAAAGGTTTTCAAATGAAGGTCTTCCTTAACAATCCGTCTAACTGAAGATCTTTTTATAAGATAATCCTTTTTAATCATTATTGGCCTTTTACTACTTCCTGGAAAGTTTACAGGGCTTTTAACATTTTTTCTAAGAATTTCAATGTTTCTCTGGGTCCCTACACTGCGTGGCCTCCCACTCCCTTGCTTTCTCTCAAAATTGCCGTTATTTTCCCTCATCTTTTTCAGCAGTCTTGAAACACTTGATAATGCCCAATTTCTGTTAGGAAATTTACGCACTATTTTTCATGCACCATAGTTTTTTTTCTGCCAAAGCGCTTTTATCAAAATTTTATCGTTTATTGTAAGCATGTTATTGAACAAATCAGTATTTCCACTTTAACTATGACAACTGTCAAGTTACAATTCATAGCAACCATTAATAAAAAGACGATATGAATTTGTTTACATGGCCAACTAAAAAAAGGGTGACATTCAATTATTAATAATAATTGTTACAAATTAACAGTCAAAATGTTTGGTGAAAAAATTGATTATAACAATCGAACCGAATGAAATATCAAAAAATGTGAAAATACTCTTTTTGTTCAGAATAAAACAATCTTTACGATGTGAGTCATAATTATTAAAAAAAATAACTAATTTTGCGGCTAGTTTGAAGTAACTTCTTATTTTAACTTGCCCTGTACGATACTGTAATTTAATCCTATCAGTTTTAAATTCGTTTTACGATAACCTATATTTTTGTTAGTAGGTCCTGCAAATTTGGTTCAAAAATAATTTTCAACATTAAAATTATTCCAAAAAATCAAATGTGGTCACTTTTTTTGGCCCACCGTGCACAATCACTATAAAATATTTGTGTAATCTAAATATAAAATATTAAAATCTGATCCCACTGATAACTACTAAAAAAATGTTAAGACTATTATTATAAAAGATTGTAAAGGTTTGTTTACTGATAAGAGTTTAGGCAAACTTACTATCATGAATCCTCAACCACCGAAATTATATTCTTTAGTAAAGTTGCATGAATTGAGATTACCTATTAGACCTGTCGTTTCTATTGTTTCGGCTCCATTATATACAATATCAAAAAGACTAATAGATTTAATCAGCGATCACACTGGATTCTCTGCTAAATATATGATTTAGTCAAAAAAATAGAAAATATTAAATTACCTCAAAATGCTAAATTAATTTCGTTAGACGTTGCTAATTTATTTCCTAGCATACCTATTAAAGACACCATAATATTACTTGAAAAACTCCTTCCTGTAAATGTAAACAACATGTAAATATCGTGATAAAAAATTAAATTATTAACTTACTTGCTATATGCCTGGAACAAAATTATTTTGAATTCAATAACAATAATTACACAAGTAGCGAAGGTTTAATCATGAGCAATCCCCAAATTTCAAATCATCCAGTTTTTAGTCAATTTATTTATTAGTATAGATATGTGGATGATATCCTAGCTTGTTTTACAGGAACTGACAGACAACTAAAACAATGTCTAGACTACATATACAGTTTACATAATAACATTAAATTCACTAATGAGAAAGAAATCAATAATAGTATAAATTTTCTTGATTTAACTATAAAAAAGAAAACAATAAACACATTTTTTCAGTCTTTCATAAACCATCACACACTGATACAACGATTCATAAAAGTTTATGCCATCCCTTACAACATAAACTAGCAGCATTCCATAGTATGTTACATAGATTAATAACACTACCATTAAACCAAAAAAATTTTAAAACTGAATTAAATATCATGAAACAAATATCAATAAACAATGGCTACACGTCTAATATAATAGACCAAATTCATTCAATAAAAATTCAAACATAAAAAAGCAATTGGAATGGCTTATCCAATTATTAAAGATAAATCAAAAAATTACAAATTAATCTCGTATATTGGTGAGACTAGTGATAAAATAGGTACTTTTTTAAATCACTTAGATTTCAATGTAGCGTACAAAACAAACAATTCTTTGGGTAAATTAATAGAAGATAATAAAACAAAATCGGAAAAAAATAAAAAATCAGGAGTCTACAAACTAATTTGCAAAGATTTCCCTAATTCACACATTGGACAAACAGGTAGAAATTTTGGTAAAAGAATAAAAGAACACCAGTGCAGCTTTCTTAAGGGAAAAACCGATTCAAATTATGCCAACCATTTAATAGAATATAATCACAAATTTAATGAAGATTTCAAAGTATTACATAGAGAGAAGAAAGGTTTAAAATTAAATTTGCTTGAGTCCTTAGAAATGAACAAACTTAAAAGTTCCCAACATTTACTTAATGATCAGATAGACCTTAATAACTCACCCTTATTAAATATTTTTTAAATATTTATACCCACAATTAATAAACCTCATCATTATTTGTTATAATGACACATTATCAAATTAAGACCGTAATCTGTATACTGTATATATTTAGGGAAACTGATTAATGTAAGATAGTGTTAAGATTTTGCATATAAAAAGGTCCACAAGCCTTTATTGATTTACATTTGTTTAATAAAGCTACAATGTAGCGAAACATGTCACATTAATATAAAATCATATTAAAAAATACTGGAGAAAAATATGTAAATAGTATTTTACATTATTTCCTAAAAACATCCTAATATTTGTGTAAGGCTTTTAAAGTGTCAACAAAATATTGGTGTATAAATATCGACAAATACACACTATAAAACAGTTTTATAGTAGTGCCATTAAACTGCTTTAAAAGTGTGGTATACAACGTCTATACAACTCTTATAAAATCACAATGTTTTATAAAAGTGGGCCCTTTTTGATCCTTTAAATACCATATAAGGGTATCTAACCACGTTATACTACCTTTATAAAATTTATTTTGCTAGTTGGGCTATTCTGGAAAGCTTAAAATTTTTTGCAAATCGACTTTAAGGTGAATCAGAGAGCAACACAGTAAAGAAGAACTTTTAAGTATCCTAGTTCTCTTTTAACCTATGAATAGTTAATTTTTTTGGAAATTTATAAGTTTGTTTAAAAATTTGCTTTTTTCGTATATCAACGTACAATAATTGCACAATATTACTTCTATTATATAAAAATAAATCTGATTAACACAGCTGCTAAAAAAAATACATGTTATAATTCGTTAACGTAAAAGGGTAACCAAGCCGTAAAGAGAATTTCAAAATTAAGACCTCATCTAACGCTACACGGACGATTGTGGAATTTTTTGTTCACCTCCAAATTGTTCTCCAGCGGCTAATTTTTATTGCGGCTGTAAATTAGGGGGGTCTAAATTAAGCCGAGGCTTTTCCCTCTTATGTTTCGTTTACTGAAGAAAATTAAGCCTATTTATTTTTACTAATTGTCACAAGTGACCCGGTCATTATACAGATCTGGCAGAGTCTAGGCACTAACATGTGTAGAAGTAAATGGGTAATGAGAATAATGGGTAACAATACTAATTAAAAATGTAATGGTCACTGATAATAAATTATTATATTTGCAAATAAAATTTCATTAACCTAATAAACTTTAAATATATTGACAACTGACAACTAGTATTTTATCGTGGGAACCATACGAAGAAAATATTGCCAACAAAATCTGTATCCATATTATTAAGCTAATCAATGGAACTGCATGAATGTGGATAATTTTATATTGACGTCCCATTGGAATAGTACTTATAAGTATTTGGCACTGTTACGTGTCTTAAACTTAGAGAATGACGGGATCTCGTTCGACCCGTGTCCCATTAACACAACACTATTAGAAACTTGACGATTGCACAGGTCTCAGACCCCCGCCCTAACGCCTCAGTAGAATAATACTTCACGAAAGAAAATACTTTTGTTTAACTTTCCCACGTGAAAGTAGAAAATCACTCACTTTGTGAATATGTAGAATGGCACCACTGTACACCGGACGTAATTGTAGGTCACCATCGAGCGTGTTGTCCGCCGTAAGCCGTCTTAACTAACTCATTATTTGGAGACGCTGCAATTGCCTATATTCACGCGCCTAGCTTCCCGCTGCCTCCCCGGCGAAGTAAACCGTTGATGTTGCTTTGCGATTTTGCCATGTTAGAGATGCAGATCTTCCTAGCATGGGCTATTTATAGACTGTACCATGGTATATCGATTGTTTTAGGAAAACTGTCTGACTTTTCCGGTTGTGCACCGACTTGACTAAAGCATAGGGTTGCCATTGAGTGCATTAGACAGGTTGTGCTACATTTACAATAGATTATAATTTAAGTAGCTTGCACCTTAGACTAAGAGAAAAGGTACTCTTAATAAATTTACTGTCGATAAAATGAACCGTTCTCGAGGAAAGGAGTAATAAGCGAATTCCTGGTTTATTTCTAATAAAAAGGACCAAGCATGATTTCTATTTTGTTTCTTTACAAGAACGTGAGATACGAAAGTCATTCGAACAACACAAAAGTTTAATTTTAAGTTTTTTAATCCAAAAAAATACAGAAATTTAAAAAACGCAGTGATGTAATAATAGGAGACACCTTAACGAAATTATTGAAAAACTTCATAAGAGGGTTCAACATGAGCTCGCGAAGTCTGATATACTCGCAGCCACGATGAATTGAGGATTGCTGTACCCGCCAAAATAACCCAGCCTTGGTCCTTATGACATCACAATGAAACGTGATTCTCTGTAGAAGTTCCTCCCTAGTACCGACCGGAATGGAATACCAAGTTTTTCAAGTGTCCCCATAGGTAAAAATCCGACGGAGTTGGGTCGGAAGATCGAGGAGGTCAGGCAGTAGGTCCCCCTCTACCTATCCAACGGTTTGGATAGACGTTATTTAGGTGCTCCCGCACACCAACGCTGAAATGAGGTGGTGCCCCATTGTGCATGAAGTACATGATTCGGCTAGTTTCAAGTGTTAGGTGCTCTATTAAATCCTGAAAAGCGTTGTGGAGGAACTCCAAATAAAGTTTTCCATTCAAGCGTTCTAGCAATACGAATGGTCCAATCGCAAAATTGCCAACAATTCTTGCCCAGATATTAATTGATTGAAACTGATGTTGATGAAGCGAAACAATAGTGACATGAGGATTTTCATCAGCTTTTACATGTGTGTTGTGTAAATTGGTGATACCATTTTTGGTAAACCTTCATCCGTGAAACAAATAATGCTAATGAAGTTTACATTATTTCATTGCTGATCCAATAGGCAGTTTGCAAACTACTTTCTACGAGGAAAATCTTCAGGAATCAGTTCATGAACTTTTTGCAAATGATATGGATATAGCAGCTATTTCTGTAAAACTTCATGTACTATTGTTTTTTAAACTGTGCTGATAATTTTCGAGTGCTCGTTGATGGATTGTAATCTACAGCATTTAAAATATTTTCCTCTAATTGAGGCGTACGTACGGTTCTTCTCAGATTAGCATCAGTACTAATGTTTAAAAATTTTTCTAAAATTATGAAGAAAGTCAATAATATGTATTACCTTATTAACCACCATTATCCCTTAGACGTTGGTCAACTCGTTCAAATGTCTTCTGGTTTGGCACAGTACGATTAGGAAATCTTTCGTGATATAACCTTCTGGCTTTTAAAGCATTGCAAGACGCAAGACCATTTATCAGATGCATATCTGCATACTTAAAAAACGTGTATTTCATAGTTTGAATTAATTCACAATTAGATTTACCACGAAATCCAAAAACCAGTAAATTAGTATCGAGATAAAGGATCAATGTGTCAGCCATGTGAAAGATGACAAGTTCCAAAATGCAGTATATTTTATTTATCTCGTATCATAGTAATGTTTGTAACAACAATACGTTTCTTTTGGCGCCGATAATTAAATAAAATGCACATTTCTTTGCGAACATAGGTCTTTTACTACTATTCGTTTATTATTCCTTTTCTCGAAAACGGATTATGTTATCGATAATAAACAAGAGTACCTTCTTTTAGTGTAAGGTGCAAGCTACAAAGATTTATTTTTTTTGATACAGGGTGTTAAAAATTTAAGGATTAAGCTGTAAAGCTTAGTCCGCTCCTGGTAAACTAAAAAAGCTAAATATGTTTCAAGGACACTATTTTAAGAGGTTCTTACTAGTATCCATTACATTAAATTTTTATGAAATTATATTAATTACTTTGAATGTTATTCAAGAAAACCGATTTCCAGCGGCGTCCCTCAAGGGCACATATCTCCGTAAAAAGGGTCTTGTAAGAAAAATTTTATAGGAACTTATCATCTTATTTTTTCATGTTCTATCTAAATCCGAGAGATTTCTCACATTTTCTCGGACATCCTGTATATTGACTACCGTCGACAGTCTTTCGATCAACGCTACCGAGCATTAAAATAGGTTTCCAAAAAAATGGGTTATTTCATTTGTTGAGCTAATTTTTCTTTTAATATTTAAAAACAAACAGATGTTGAAGTAAGGGGGGGGGGGAGGGGGCCCTAAGCCAGTCACGAGGTAGTTCGTATGTCCTTGGGTGACCGTGTATATATACTCAAGAAGGAACATTGGCTAGAGAAAAAATTCATCGAAGCGATCCCAGAATCCTGACTGTTGTTCATCGTGACCAAATCTACCATGTTTGACCTTCGCCAGTTCCACTTTATTAGGTTATAAAAAATGTAGGAACTAACCCGAAATCCTGACTTCGTGTGCTTAATTTCCCAAAAGTTTCTCACTTGATTTACTTAAGCCTACTAACTTTAAATTTTTTACAAATTCGAACTTCTGATATACCGAAGATATTTTTTTATAAAGGTACAATAAAAGAAATTGTGCAAAAATCTAGGTACACTGTATAAAATATTAATACATTTTTAAATATTTAAAAAGGAGCTGTGACGACAGCTCCGCAAGTTCTGTTATTAATTTTATTTACGGAAATAAAAGGGTTTGCTTCGCACGATTTATTTTAATCTTCCTGCCTTTTACTGCCTTAAGTCAAAGGTCAAATATAGAAACACCCACACAAAGCCATTTCGGTCACGGAGATGATTTAAATATCTTGATAGCCCTTGGGAGGTATAGTTGAATTGATTGAAATCCATTGACGTACTTTATTATAAATAAAGAGGACTAAATATAATCTAACAAGCATGGCGTACATAGAATTTTGGAGGAGGAGGGGGGGGGGAGATAGCACAGCAAGCAAAATTTTCTGGGATCACGCCAACGGTCCAAAATTTGTCAGGAATTCAGTCAACTTGACTTAATTCAGATTTTATATTCTACCAGCAAATTTCGTAAATTTATGGCGTAAGTTCACATTAGGATCACCTTAATGACGGACAAAATTAATATGTAATAAGATTAATAATTTCATTTCTGCGGTAGACCAAGAGGATTTTTACCTCCCTCTCCCCCCGTCCCATATTTGCTGTGCCAATGAGTCCAACTATTTTGATATTTAATCTACGAGAAGAGGTTTCGACAAATCAGTTCATAAAGAAAACATTAAAAGCCAATAGTAGGAGTGGTAGTACGTGTGGAGAGGAAAACTTACCTCCCCCCTGTTTTTCTGTGCCAAAAGATAATAGATCCGACTATTGACATTTAAGCTACTAAAAGAGGTTCGTCGAAATCAGTTAATGAGGAAAATATTAAAAGCTAATAGTAGAGCCGGGGAAGTACACGGTTCTTGCAAGTAGACCACAAGCGATTCCTTTTACTTACTCCTGAGCCCTTGATCATCCGCTCAACCACCCAGGTCCTTGTCAAATCTACCTGACCTCCTCATGAAGGCCAGAACGTCGTTCCAGGCGAGGGTTCTCACTTTCTACCGTCGAGTCACCACTGGCTCAAAGGAAAAGGCCGGTAACAATGACCACCACTTGTTTAACCATTCAACTTTTCAATATTTGGATTTAGATCCATTTAAGACGGGGGGAGGGGCGTCCAGATCCCCCCCCCCCTATTTCCTCATATCTACAGCAGTGAATGACACAAATCTGTCTATCAGTGTGCATGCTCATTTAGTATATTATTTCTCAGTTTAGAAAGAAGCTAATTGGGTTAGACTTTTATGGCTTATGTCACTTTCTAGCTTTCTAGTTACTTTTATTTTAGGTGTACGTTTATGTTGATTCAGGACCGGATTTAATATTTTTTTTGTATTATTTCAAATGCGGCGAGGTCTGTTAAACAAATCAGTCAACTTTAAATAATGGAAAATATGTTAAGGGGTTTTAAAATTGTGCATGTCGGAAATATGAATATGAACGGAATATTTCACCTATTTACGCGAACTGCAAAACACTGAGGTGCAACTTCGTGCACGTCTTAACCAAACACAAAGAATGTAGTCTGTTTAACTGCAAAACTCACGGTTCTTTTACTGTACGTTTAATGGTTTATGGTAATATTTGTTACCGGGCACACCTCCCCAAAATTTCATACCAGAACCATGTTTACTTTATAGATAGATAGATAGATAGATAACTTTTATTTGACAACTTTACATTTACAATGCTTGTTGCAAGTCAAAAAAAGAAAATACAATTTAATTTACCTATTACCTAATAAGATAATATACATATATCTAAAATACATACTACAAGACAACATAAGCATATAATACAAACAAACATATAATTAAAGTATAGAATCATTACAATAATCACAGATATTTTCTAAGATAATATTAAACAAACAATTCAGAAAAGTCTAAAAATAAAAAATAGGAATGTAACAAAAAAAAAACTCATACTACGGATGGCGCCTCCATATATTCATTCACTGAGTAGAAGCAGTTATGTATTAAATAGAGCTTAATTTTTGTTTTAAACTGTGAATAATCTAGGCACTTTATGGTGTTGTCAATTTTATTGTATAGTGACACATTCAAACAATTTCGGGACGCATTCACAAGTCGATGCCTTGGCGGCAATAAACGGTTGGAATGTCTTGTATTGTAATTATGCTGATCTGATAAGCTATCAAATTTATGAATGTTCTTGTGTATTTCTAAAAGACTTTGATATACATAAATACATGGGAGTGACATTACATTAAATTTTTTAAATAGTGGTCTACAAGACGTTAAAGGTCCCACCCCTTCAACTGTTCTAATAGCCCTTTTTTGGAGCTTGAAAGCCTTACTGGCGTTTGTTGAATTACCCCAAAGGATCGCACCATAGCTCAACAGCGAATGAAAGTTAGCGAAATATACCATTTTTGCTATTTCAATGTCAAAAGACTTTTTAACTTGTTTGATCAAATATATCTGGCTGCTTAACCTAGAACATAGTTCATTTACGTGAGGAGACCACCTAAGTCCATCGTCCAAGAGTACACCCAATAGTTTAACATGGGAGCCCTCAATATGAATATGATTAAAGCTGAAAGAAATGTTTTGAGTCTTATCACTGTTAAGTTTAAGGCTATTACTTGTGAACCAATCTTCCGCATTTTTTAGAGCAAGCTCAGTGTTATTGATAAGAGAACTCTGATCTTCGCCAGAAGTGATTATCGTCGCATCATCAGCATATAGCACACAGCTGCTCGGAGTAACAGCTGCACTGAAGTCATTAATATAAATAATGAATAATAAGGGCCCCAAGATTGAACCCTGGGGTACCCCCGTTTTAATGTGTTCGTGATCAGAGAGATCACCATTAAGTGCGACAGCCTGCTTCCGTGCAGTTAGATATGACTTGAAAAGCAAATGAGGTATCCCATTTACTCCATAATATTTCAGTTTATCCAGAAGTATTGGATGGGAGACACAATCGAAGGCTCGACTGAGGTCGCACAGAGCAGCAGCTCGCAGTTCGCCCTCATCCAAGCCCTCCACAATGTCGTTAACTACTTTTAGAATTCCGTGAATGGTGGAGCGACCACCCCTGAAGCCAAATTGATTGTCAACTAACATTTTGTATTTTTCAAAATAAGATACAAGCTTATGCTTTAATATAGACTCGATAACTTTTCCCAGTAACGGTAAGATTGAAATAGGTCGGTAATTCTCTGGCCGGTCTGGGTCACCTTTTTTGAAGATTGGCAACACCTTAGCAATTTTTAGTGCATCCGGATAATTACCCTCGGCAAAGCATTTATTTATTATTATAGTCAGATAAGGAACAATTGTACATTTGCAGTGCTTAAACATTTTGGTGTGAATATCATATATATCATAGCAATTTGAATTTTTTAAATTATTTATTGCAGTTTCAACGACACGTTCTGATACAGGTGATAAAAAGAATGATGAATTGGGCCGATTTAATTTATGCAGGTATTCAGAATATGTTTTACTTGGTGTTGCTAAAGAGTTGGTTATTGTACTAGAAATAGTACAGAAAAAATCATTGAATTCATTAGAGCTAATTTTACTTTCTGATGTTTTACGAGTTTTATTGCATTCTTGACGAATCAATTTCCAGGAATCTTTAGGTTTATTCACCGAATTAGTTAGAAAGCTCTTATAGGCTGCGGCCTTAGCCTCATTTATTTCTTTTCTATATCTGTTTTTAAAAGTTTTATATGCACCATAGTCTTCTGGTGACTTTGATGCGTCAGCGATAATCCTTATGGCGGAAAGAGTATCTCTCATATTACGTAAATCATCATTGAACCATCCACTCGGTTTGAAACTATTATATTTAAGTTTTTTGTATGGAAAATGCTTGTTACTAAGATTGGTAAAAATATTTAAAAAATTACTAGTTAAGGTATTCGAATCCACACTAGGATCAGAAAAACAGTCCCAGTTTGAACTTCGTAATGACTCGTTAAACTTGTTCAAATTTTTTACACTTAGGTTACGAACAAATATAGGGGAACTTTGTGACAAAGCGGTCCCACTCACGCAAATTACCTGCCCCTTATGATCAGACAGACAAGGGTCTACCACTTCTGTTTCATAATTATCATCCTCGATATTAGTGAGGATATTGTCAATACAAGTTTGTGAGGTAGAGCTTACTCTAGTAAATTCTGATATACTTACTTTTAAGCCGTAAGAACTAATTAAGTGTGTAAGTTCTATTAGGTTATTGTTGGGGGTGACCATTCTAAAATTTATGTTAAAATCCCCTAAAATATTAATTTTTTCAGATATTGTAATAAGGTAATCCAGGAGTTCCTCAAATTTTTTCATAAAATTATTAAAATCGCCAAGACATGACCTGTAAAGGCAAATAACGGCAGTCTGAGATTTTGGAAATAAAATACCGCTAAACTCTGCATCCACTTCCTGGCAGTAATTGGTTAAGTCTAATGATTTTACACTAATACTATCCCTAACATATATGGAGGTTCCTCCGTGTATTGTACTGGTCCTACAAAAAAAATTAGTTAAATTATATCCAAGAATATTTATTAGTTTTAAGTTAGATTCGTTAGCCCAATGTTCTGAAAAGCACAAAATATCGTAGTTATTCTTTTCTAAAAATAATAGCAGTTGTTCCACCTTTGGAGCCAAACTTTGTACATTGAGGTGCATTATACTAGTACAATTCGAGTAGGGGTCAATAGTTTCGGCAGTGTTTTTCGTCTTATCGGTTAATGTGTTGTCTAGGATATCTGTTGACCCTGGTCGGAATTCTGAAAATTTGTTTTCATAAATTTAAATCGGCGTACTGCTACTCCCTCCGGCCAGATGTCTGTATCGTACACCTCTCCAACATATTTAATAGGAAAAGAAATTTGGAAAGAGGCAGTGTTCTCTTTTTTGTTCCACAATTTACATTTAAAGTCGATATCAGGTTTATGAGACTTCAAATGCCTCTCCAAATCTTCAGCTGTGGTCGCTGCATCAAATCTATATGCATGTAAATATCCTTGTTTTGGTATTGTCTTAACTGACGTGTTATTTGTTGTTATCTGTCCAGTACCGATCAATGGTTTATTTTTGTTGTTTGTTGGGTTTTTGTTCTGGTACCTGTGCTTATTTTGGTTAGAGTTCATTGCACTCTCAACACTTTTGTTTACTTGGGACAATGTAAACATCGTTCTTTGATTTTGTACTTGAAGGACACGTGCGTTATTTGGGTCAGGCTTAGATTGAACGGAACCCGGAGGCGGAGTTATCTGTTTATCACGTGGATTCTTTAGGTCAGTTTTGGATTGAACGGAACCCGGGGGCGGACTTATCTGTTTATTATCTTTTTTACCGGCTGAGCCAGTCGTTGGTGCTGTATTTAGCGGGAAATTATCGTTCAGGTTATTACATTTTAATAATCTAATTATTTCTTCCTGATTATTTATTCTTGATTCAAGCTGGGCAACCAATTTATTTAAAGTTAGAAACTCACTCTGCTTTGCTTCCAATAATGTCTTTTGTCGTATACAGTTGTGCAAATGACAATCTGACTCGGCTATTGTATCCACAGCATCAGCAAAGAAATCGTTGTTTGCATTAGTTTCACCACATTTGTCACACTTTATAGATAAAAACTTGAGCAAAAGACCGTCTGTTATGTTTTCGGGCATTTTTTTATATATTATGATCTCTATTAGATCATTTTTATTTAATCTATTTAGCTTCGACACTATCGATTGTATATCACTCGGCGCCATCTTGGAATATAGTGAGTGCTAGTGAGCGGTGCGATTTCTTCTACCAGAGGTACTGTGAATGCCGTAATCGCGATCCATAATTTTCACACTAACTGACTATAATATCACACAAAGAAACTGTCTTAAAACACCACCAGAAGCAACAAAAACTGCCTCGAAAATCTGCGAAATGCTACCACATGGAAACAACAGTTTGGTGACAATCTACAAACGAAATAAATAAAATACTAAGCCCGAATACGACTCTGATTTTAGCAACAGTTTCTTTTTGTGTTGCCTCCTTTAGTAACTAGAAATTGACACGTCTCATAAAATTCTAACCTTAACTAACTTTTTTCTAAACTAAAAGATACTATATTTGGGTACCTACTTACACTCGCAATAGTTGGTCACTTTTTGTTTGAAGAAGGAATGTATTCTTATTGTTTTAGGGACATACCAACAGTAATATTACATCATTATCCAAGGTTTAGACTTACGCTAGTATATTATAATATCATATTTTAAGGTAATGTTATTTGTGATTTAATGTAAGCTATGTTAATCACATGTTAAATATTTTTATGTCATTTTCTAACCGATCAAGTTACCTTATGCGATTTAAACCTGGTATTACCAAACTGACGGATTAATGTCAGAGTAGGCAACCATTCACGAAAAAAGAATATGCAATTCAAGTATAAACCTATATCATTGCCTATGGCATTGGCAGACGTAATAAGTTTTTCAGCTGTCGTCATTGTAGACTTAGGTCAATAATAGAACAAGAGGTATAAAGAAAATTGTACATTATATACCTAGGTTGAGAAGTGAGCTATTATATGGAGAGCGCTTTTTGATATCCTTCGGCGGTTCGCGCCTCATTATATTATAGGCGAGTTATACAAGAGCGTTGGTTAAAAGACAGTAATAAGATGCGCAACCTTATGGGATGAAACGTGGCAAAAATATTGCTCAGTGCGGAGATGGCGTTACTGTCGCGATGCACAAGAATTCTTAGTCGAAGCCGGTGGATCAGTTCGTCAGAACCTATTATTTGTTTTGTGTCCGTCAGTTAAGCGCATCTCGGCTATGGTATGGCTCAGTCACCGACTTGGGCCTGGAGGGTCGTAGGGTGTCTGCTGTTGTATGCGGCTTACTGCAAAATTTCCGCTATACCAAGCAGTTTACTAACAATTGTGATATTAGGAGACGAAAATAAAAATGTTAGACAGGAATTACACAATGACAAGAGTATATTAGTATACAACATTATTTATAGTAAAAACGAAATATAGCTGCATCCAATAATTACTTTATTGTAGGTGGATTCATTCAATTTGCTTTAAAGGCTGATAAATCGGTTGTTAACATTAGTTTTGTGTTGGACAGTTTTTGTGTGTTTTGGGACTAAAGACTAAAAAAGAAATATCTTTCTTTGAGCGGAAAAATTGAAATAATCCAGGAAAGTGAAAAAACTAGTTTAAGTACAAGGAAATTGGCTGAAAAATTTTAAATGGGTAAGACCCGAGCGACTATGTTGCTTCAAAATAAAGCAGAAGTTAGAAGGTGGTAACGGTGAACAAAAAAGAAAATTTACCAAAACCGAAGGACTGGCAGTAAACCAAATTGTTTTTAACTGGTATTGTAAGGCGCGAAACAAGCACTTACTAATATTCGGGCCCACAATTCAAGCAAGAGACCTTGAATCTGCCCAATGTCTAGGACCAGGTAACTTCAAGACATATGGTTAAGACATATCTCTAATATCGTGCATTGTCAACAAAACATATGCATTGAAAGATGGCAAGTGTATTGAAAAAAAACAGCAAAACAACGATTTACAATTTTGTTCTGTTTAAATATGGAAAGTGAGAAGGAAGAAAAACCTATAATAAGCAAAAGCAAAAATCTTCGATGTTTTAAGGGCGCACATATCGATAAATTACCTCTCCAATGAGTCTCGAACAATACCAAAATGAATAGAAAAGTGGTATTGTTTCTGGTAAATAATAATAATAATAATAATAATAATAATAATGTTTATTTATGAATATAAAAATGCAAATTACAAGTCTCTCAATTAGGAACAAACATAAAGTTCACAAATAAACCAGTGCCACTAAAGAAAGTCCTTGTACGTGGTTGGTTTCTTATTAAACAATAAATTAGTACTCCTACCTAAGCAATACCGAGTAATTACTAACCTAACTATTTTACTGAATAAATTAGTTTTTGATTAAATATTCATCACACATCAAACATAGTATATATTATAATATTGTCTGAAATTAGAAAATATTAAAGTAAGTTTTTTAAATAACAATTAAGTGCAATATCAATTACAATTATTGCCATACATTTGGTAGGTATTCCATTTTGAATACTACCCATTCTAAAAGTACATGTTTTTTAAATCTACCAACTTATGAATTTGTACCCTAGGTAATCGCATAATCCAAGCTGTTAGCTGCTTTTTAAAAAGAGCAAAAGAATTAATAAACGCAATTTCGTTTGGAATGGCGTTGTATATTTTAGGTGCTAAATAGGAATGACATCTTTCACCAATTGTCTTCTTAATATTCGGAATCAAAAATGTATTTTCTCTTTGTCGTGTGGAGTATTTGTGTTTTACATAGTTATTTGAGTTTTTACGTTTATACTATTTACAAGCTAGCTGTCTAAAAAATAATTGGCGTAAGTCCAGTATCGCGCTCTCCCTATATAATTGATCACTGGGAAATAAATATTATTTTTGAAAAATGATCTTTAAAACCCATTTTTGAGCGATTTCTAGTCTCCTTAAGTAAAATTTGGTAACACCACCCCATGCTACAATTCCATAGACGAGATGTGACTGTACCAACGAAAAGTATAGAATTCTTAATTGTTCCGTAGCAAATATTTGTGTGTAAAACTTGAATTTATTTATTAAGCATCTTATCTTTTTTACTACAGTGTTAATATGTTCATCCCACTTTAGATGGCCATCAAGTATTATCCCAAGATATTTAACATTCTTAACTGAGTAAATATTGTATTGGGTATTGTAAATGGAACGTCTCATTCCAAAATTACACTGGATAATGTCAAACTTATTTTTCTTCCACACAAAATACCTCACATTGCCAACCTTTGGACCAAGGCATTATTCCGAATTTTAAAACGCTCTACAGATGCTACCTCATTAAGAGGATTTTAATATGTATAATAGAAAGTGGTTGTCCTCTTCAAGAAATCGAAAATAATATTACCATAACCAACGCCTTGATATCGGGTTTGGTGACCTTGCGCAATTTGTTCCCAGTGACAATAAAAAAATGCTTTATGAAAGCCGAATTTATGTGTAATACAGATAAAATTGACGACTTCAAAGAAGATAATATTCCGCTCGCACAACTGTTTCCTAACGTTAAAGACACATTTGTATACTTGAAACAATTTGCCTCTATTGATAACGATTTGCCAACAGAAAGTGCAGAATTGACTATCACAGTGAATTGAAGAGATCCAAGGGACGGATGAACCTAGTCTCAACTCTGAGGAAGGATCTGAACTTGCTCCAGTGTCAAAAATATCAAGCCTATCTGAAACCTGCGCGAGATTGAAGGACTGTCCTAATCTTCGAATTTTTTCAGAGATTCCTCTGACATAAATGGCACATTTATGGTAGGTCCAGTTCAACGTCATCCTTCTGTGAAATCGTGTGATTCTGACGCTTCTTGATGGCCTAGTTTAGTAGCCTCATGGGATAGCTGTTTGTGTTAAAGTTCTTTTTGATGTTGAGTTATTGTGAAAGAGCTTCCTGGTATAACAGAGATTGAATAAATTGATAAGTGTCTTTATTATTCCTTGTTTGGTGCTACTTCAATGATTTGAGGTATAAATAAACGTATTTACCTGTTTGGGTTTGCTTCCATTCCAAATGATAAATCTGTCGTCTACGTAACGGGAAAACTTTTTAAATAATTTTAAGAATTTTGACAAGCCTATAAATATTTCTTAATTGCTATTAAAATTTGAATCTGAATTTTATAGAAATAAAATAAAAAAATATGAAGCAATCATTATTTTCTGATTATTTTAAAGAATAAGAACTTCAAAGTAAACATACAGTACATTGTATAATATAATATATGTTAGTATGCACGTGCAGTATATACATATTGGTAAATGGGCTTCATCTCGTTTAACTTTAGTTCAGGTTAGTTGAATTTAAACAAAAATATTTAAAATTATTTACATATATCTAGATACTTATTAATAAACAAAAACTGTAAAATGCAGACCAGTTGTTTTAATTTTTTCTATTAACCAATCATCCCTGTTAACCGATCAACATTTGATTCCCCGAGGATGGTCGCTATTGAGAGATTTTACTGTACTTCTATGTTTATCGACGCTATGTTTTAAACAGATCTTCTTTAGGACGGTGTGGTTTGGAAATTATTCTTATTTAATTGAAGAAGTTCGTGAATAGTAGTTACCTTTAATTATTAAATTTGTTCATAATATATAATTATTAGGGTCGATGAAATAGCCAGCTAATTTATAAGGTTTGGAAGGTTGGATAGTGAAGGTGAAACATAAGTAAAACAATAAGAAAAATAATGAATAAGTAGATAGGATAGACTTCTATTTTAAACAACAACAAAAATTGATTTGGTTGGTTGTATTATTCTTTTGTTTGGTTAATTATTGAAAACATTTTTTTAAATCAAATTTTCTTATTACGCTTATCTCACTTTTCTTCATGACCTTCTTACGTAGTTAGTGGCCGTACGCGCATTACGCAACGCATATGACCAGCCCTATTGATTGACGTATATATTTTTATAATATGAAATTGTTTTCTTCGTACTTCTGAAATGGTATCCTAATTATTTAGTTTAGAAAAGTAGGTCAGTGTTAAAATTATTAAAAATATTGATTTTTATATTAAACAGTGTATAAACAGAAACCAAGAAAGTTAAGAAGTAAAAACCAATAACTATAAATTATTCAAATAAATGTCATAAAGTGGGTGAAAATAGTCTAGCGATAATAATACACACAAGGACGGTAACGGGAAATATTGAGTAAAAACCACACCTCCTTGTTTCGAGTTCTACTAACGAGATGACCCCGCTTCTCCTGACTTTCTCTAAGATAATAATATAGCGTAAGTTTGTTTATTTAATTTAGCAAATAATTTTAACGATGAAATATCTTTCGCAAAATGAAAACTCTATCAAAATGCAAAATTAACGATTTAAATATCTCAAAATAAGGATAACAAAAATAAAACTCAAATAGGCTAATATAGTTTATATACGTTATACCAACCAAGACCTTTTGATCAGCAGTAATTAACCCATCAGTGCAGGTCGAAAAAAATAGAAAAGGAAAGAAATGTTTAAGGAATATTTATTAAGTAAAGTGTAAATAAGGCAAGAAAAATTAAATAATAAATGTGGATTTCACAATTAAGAAAAAAAATTGGGCCCGATTATGCACAAAAGAAATATTACATACTATACTTTTAAACATTTTATAGATATCTACTTGGTGTGATATGAACTAAAACAATACTTCGGATGTAAACATACATCACACTTGTTACAAACAAAGTTTGCTTTTTTTTTGCAAAATGCAATGCATGGTTAAATCTGTCAAATCTTGATTCCACAGGTGAAGTTGGTGGTAATTTTCCTTTACTGGACTTTACTCCATAAGAATGTAGTAGCGTTAGAGCTAAATTTCGTGGAAATATCAGTAACAAAGAGCAAACTAGATCTTTTGGATATATAATACTCATCAATAGCCAGGCATTAGCCACGCAACCACCAAATAAATATACAAAAATTGACCTTCACAATTTTCTCTGTCTGATCCTTGTTCGATAATTTGCTACCATGTTGTCCAATTTATCTACACCACCATTGCGCAGTTATAGTTGTATATTTTGCCAGGCTGTGGAACATTTATTTTGGACTTATTCTCTCCACAATAACGTGGTGCAGTTTTGCTTGCGTATGTGTCAATATTAAATTTGATGCAACTGTTACCGTCTTATGTCCTTGAACTACCACTATATCTTCTGAAGTAATTAAGTGAAAATAACCCCTTTCTGCTTTATTCCATTCTTGCTTGGATTTCAATGGACAATTTTTAGCACGATTCACTTTTAAAATTAATGTAGCGCAGTATCCTTTTTGAGACGAATGACTGAGTAGCTTTAAAGACCATAGATGTAAAGTGATTAAATAGATTTCATACCCTTCAATTGATGGAATTTTTGCCATTTCAAATAAAGATAAAACTACATTTTCTCCAACACCATTAGTTTTATTTTCATTATTTGGAGTGTCTTGTTTACTGTTCTTTGTTGATTTAAACATGGAAGATGGCGGTATTAATAAAATGTCGAGTGTCCAGATAAAGGGCACCAGAAAACCGATGTCATTCGTCAGAACCCTGGAAAATGAAAGATTCTCGGATTGCAAAGAAAAAGTTGAATTGTTCGCGGAAAAGCTCTGCGAACAGTTTAGAGAAACCCATCTGTCGATCTAGAGAGAGACGCAAGGGTGTCCAGGACGGTACAAATATACCACGGAATTGACCACCCGATCCAGAATGTGGCAAATGTCACGACGGAGGAGGTGGCTGGCGTCTTAAATAATTTGAACATCAGGAAGGCCCCGGGTTTAGATGGCATAAGTCGCGTAACTATATAATAAGGGACATAGTAAACCTATGCCAGGCGATTATCGACGAGGGTCGCTACCCGTGTGTGTGCAAAAAAGTAAAGGTAGTGCTTATTATCAAACAAAATGAGGATCTTATCCAGGTTGTCAGCTACAGGTCGATAAGCCCGCTGTCCAGCCTTGCCAAAATATGATGAACAATTTGGTTTTAGGGGAGTGCATTGCCCGGTAAGACAGACAACTAGGCTGGCAACCAGTGTATTGCGAGGTTTCAATAGGAGAGCACGCACGAATGCGATTTTCTTCGAAAGCTCAAAACTGTTTGACAAGGTCTGGCACTGTGGTCTGACGTTGAAACTAATAAGGCTGAAGGCCCCTAACTACCTAACTAAAATAATCACCTTCTTTTTAAAGCACAGAAGTTGCAGTCTCGTCGGAGGGCGCGATTTCTGAGCCAAGACACATCAGGGCGGGAGTCCCGCAAGGGTCTCCTTTCGCTCCGATGCTGTATAATGTACATATTCATGATATCCCGAAGGACAGACAAAATGAGCTGTATCTATTCGCCGATGATACCGCAATCACCTCGGTGTCAAAATAACCGTGGCTGGTGGTGACAAAACTGCAGAGGCAGATTCGAGCTATAGAAAAATGGCTTTCGGACTGGAAGATTCGCTTGGATCCTGCCAAGACAAAAGCCATTTTCTTCTCGAAGTGAAGTACTTGGGACTAGTTTTTGACGCAAGGTTAAACTGGAGGGAAAACTCCGAACTTAGAAGAAAAGAAGGCTGCCAAACAGCTAAATTTAATTTACTGCTTGCTTCACAAGATAAGTAAAGTTGGTTATAGAACCAAAGTTCACTTATACAAAGCCTTGGCCAGGTTGATCCTAACTTATGGTGTACCAACGTGGTGCACAATAAGCAGGACAGAGCACAACAAGTTCAAGGTACTGCAGAACAGGGCCTTAAAAATCATTGCGGATGCCCCAAGGAATGCTGTAACTAGGGTACTTCACAGGGACTTTGACATACCCACATTGACTCAATTTTATGACAAAATTATAACGGATTACTACAGACGGACGGACCTCGCTACAAATCCACTAATTAGACAAACTCACGTACAATCCCCGCCAGATTCAACCTATAAGTTTCCGAAGAATTGGCTGCCTCCAGCTTATGTAGAGAAGCAACTCTTCAGGATTATACGACACAATAAGCAACTTAGGGCTCTGCCCAAACCAAATAATGATAGGAAGATTGGCCGACACAAGCATCAAGAATTAAAAGAAGTAAAAGGCACTGCCTGACTTAGAAGCCAAGGAAGATCCCGAAGATACCCCTTACTTGAAGAAGAAGAAAATAGCATTCGTCGGAAAATGAAATGTTTAAATTAGTTGTGGATCGCGAATAATTGGTTCACTCATTAACTCAAAATTGCAAACGGCGATCATTATCGTCTTCATTAAGTTTATGAGCCAGTTTTTTTTTATAGGGATTCATTATAAGACAGCGCGGCAACTCGAGCATAATCATTAGGTATTTCCAGAGGAAAGTTACATAATTTCAACCCCTTCTTGAAGAGTATACGTCATTTTGATCCGTAATAACTAAACACAATGAAATGTATAGCAAAATTTAATTCTCACTATGAATTGGACCGATCCCAAAAACTTCAAAATTAACTGTTTTTCATCCACAGTGAAAAATTAACAAGTAGGCTTTTCTCGGTTGTTGTCATGGAAACGGTACGTTAAAAGTTAACTTGTGTGTTTGATCATAGGGCTGAATAGCAGTTGTTTCGGCCGAACAAGTGAAATTTCAACGCCCTCTTGTTAAGATATTAAGTAATATTTTCTATATATTTACCATTCATTGGTTACATTTAATTACAAATTTGTTTATGATATAATTTCCCGAAAAGTACATATTCAATAAGCAAGATTCCGTCGGAAAGACCATAGGGCACACATAAAAATTAAAATGGGAAATTAACACTAAAAAACATACATTTCACACAAAAAAAAACTATTATTTAATTTTGCCTTTAAGAAATAAGCAATTGAAATTGCTCCGAAATCGAAAATACATCACTCGACCGAGAAAGCGCGGTGACGTCATCTGTCACGAGTTTTTACCGCGGTTGACGCCGGAGTATGCATTTTAGCGGGTTCCAAGGTGATTTGTTTTCTTGATCTCTGATTGTATTACCTGCTTCATAATGCCTGAAGACAGGTTAAATGGTCACAGTCCGATAACCAAATTTACGGAGATATGTTCCAAGTAGTTACCACGGAAAGTTTTCCACTCGAAGGAAGTTCGCCAGAAGTAAAGGCAGATAAGTATATGTATCTTATTATTGTTAGTAGTAGTAGTAGGTAGTAGTAGTAGTACTTAGTATTCATAATAAATTAATAGTGGTCTGTAAGTATTGGGTACAACGTAGGTAATGAAGTCAATTATGCGTAATAAAATTAAAAAAAATATTCTGGGCGTTTTAAAAGTAAATTTCGATTTATTTAGTCAATTGATTATATTGTTGTTTTTAAGAAGCACTCCCCACTAATATGTACGTTACTATCAGGGGCGGATATCAATTATATTTCATAATATGGGATTTGAAAACAAGAGCAAGGGGCCTCATTTTCGAGGGCGGGAAAACAGACGCTGGTAAAATTAAACTAGCCACTTCTCGAACTACCCCTTAGTTGGAAAACCACCTATCTTTTCGATTTTTGTTGTGCTAAACGCTTGCGAGGGCTTTTGTGCCGGATCAGAGTGAATATGTGTAAACTGGTTTACCCTTGAGTGGAGGAAGACCCACCAATCCACGGATGTTGAAACAACCCTTCCAAGGACTGCTGCGGGGGAGAAATCTCTTGCGACCGAGTCTTAACACAGTTTTGGTGTTTTTTGCATGAATTATTATTAGTTTTTATCTACAACTTTTTATTACTTGGTAGGTGAATACCAAGGTGAACTCCTACAAATCAATATTTATTATAATAAGTAGGTACTACTACTTACTTCTTACTATACACTTATAATAATGAAATACCCATACGGTTTTTATATAAGTTGCCACTATAAACTGAAATAAACTACATTGGGTGAGTTATCAGATATAGCCTTTAAAAAACCCTATTCAGTCATAATTGAATACGTAATAAAATATATTTATTTAACAACAATCCAGGGTGGCCAATAGATTGGCAGACGAGATGCAAAAGAGTGGCCGGCCAGATCTCCCGACTTCACTCCTTTTGATTCTTTACTTTGGCCACTTCAAAACTCAAGTTTATATAACCCCGCCTAAAAGTTTTGAAGGTCTAAAAAACATAATAACATTGGGATAGAGGCGCATTATCAGACAAACTTTTCTCAATGGCCCAGAGGAATTTCATTTTTCCACTTAACTCGTAATGTCATTTAACATTCCAAAGTAAGGTTGGCTGGAGGTGTGGAGGTCAATGTAATTAAACTTTGCGTCTATACTAAAATTGAGGTGTTTTTTTCAAACTATATTTCCCTTAAAATCAAAAGATATTTAGAGCGGTTCGTTTTGAAACGAAGGCCCTGTATACATCTGGGCAAAACCGCAGGACGTATTTTTAAAGCCAAATAATTATTAAGTATGACCTGACCGTACTCTACGTTCAATTGAATAAATAAAGTCCTCTGTTTGGTCCCCTTTATTTTGTATTACATCCTTTGATGTAATTTAAGTGATTTAAAATGAATAATTAGACATTCTAAAAATATAGATGATTTTGATAGGCACTTAAGTCACGTCTATTTACCTTTTTAACTTTTTTAGTTTATATTTTATTTATTACAGGTACGCATATTATTATATATATTTTCTACCTTTTAAAGCCACCACTAATTCTAAGCTTTTGATCCGCAATATTTAGTAAGCTGAGATTCTGGTATAATAACACCTTAAATCCTACGTTTTAAATGATATTGTGACGAATTTAACCCTTAACATTTTGTCTACGTTTGTACTCGTAAATAAAGCAAATGGCTGTGTTTTTGATGGAATTTAGTAGTCTCGAGTACGTTGAGTAGCAAACCCCAACTGCGTAATCAATATTCCAGCGTCTGTCAATTTATAGAGTGTTATACGTTGTCTTAGCTATGGCAGTAATTTCAATATGATACGACATATTATGACCACCCAAATTTATGCTCAATACATTAGTTGATGAAGTCGACGGGCTTAAGTGTCCGATCATTGCTACACATATTATACAAGGTACCGCATCGAAAACTTTCCAGACCCAGGTTTATGGTTTTGCAAATAAATCAAAATACGCTCGGGCACGTAAAGGTTAGTTTATTCCACGACCTATCATTCTTAGAATCTTCCTTATATATGCTGAAATGTAAAGACAATTAAGGGAAATTAATTTTTACTGTTTCGACACACATCTCTTCGACCTAACTCGCAAGCCGACCACCAGATTTCACTTTTCTTGGCAAGGTTAGATTTTGCCCCTTGCAACAATTTATCACTCGACAGGGAGTGCCATTTGATTTTATTTCAAAGTGAAGTTGGCTGGAGGTGTGGAGGTTAATAGTAAAACTGTATCAAATGTGTAACTGAACTTCCCTTTCGATATTAAAATTGACTTATTTTATGACAGTGTGTCAACCTTTTGTCATGGACAACAGGTTGTCACTCTCTGCTGACGGTAGCTCTTGATGTGGATGCACTAGGTCGTGGCCCGTTGTACTTATGCTCCATTCCATAATTATTCGTCGATTTCTCGACCGCAATAAAACTTAAACCCAGCCATAAATAAGTGCCTTCTGAAAGGGTACAGGTCCTGATTACATACTAATTTCAATAGTTTAGGTTAGCTATTTTTAACAAAACAATAAAAATAAAATAATAGGTAAGTATCTTTATTTTAATCATGTAATTAAATAGCTATTAATATTTATACAAAAATACTAATCTACAATACTATTATATTATCTATGCCTAAACTAATTATTAAGTGCCTTACGTTACTATTAATTATGTTATTATATTGGTATCTTAGGTAGGTTCATGTCAAATTGCAGGTGTTCAATATAAAGCAGAGTCTTCTCATCTTAGTTCATCAGCCGTTTGGTGTTTGTCAAGCTATACGTTAAAGGTATTTTCGTGTGTGTTATCGAGCATCCAAAATATGTCAGATCTGTGTGAAACTTCAGATAATATTGCTTCCGGAAGTTATGGTGTAACGAAGAAGAAACATTTATCACTTGATGTTAAAAACATCATAAAGAACGTTTACTGTACCCTTTTAGAAAAAGGGTATGACCGGAGTGCAAGCTTTAGTAAAACGAGTATTTTGACCAAAGTTGCATTAACGACAGTAAAAGATAATGACCAAACCCATCCATCCAATAATTAATAGTAACGTAAGGCCCTTAATAATTAGTTTAGGCATAGATGAAGACGATAGTGATAGTGAAACAGCTAAATATAGAGTGGGTTAAGTTAAATATTTTATTATTATAATATTGTAGATTAGTATTTTTGTATAAATATTAATAGCTATTTAATTACATGATTAAAATAAAGATACTTATCTATTATTTTATATTTGTTGTTTTGTTGAAAATAGCTAACCTAAACTATTGAAATTAGTAGGTAATCAGGACCTGTACCCTTTCAAAAGGTCCGGTTGTGTAGGCACAATAGATATTTATCAGGCAGCTTATTTATGGTTGGGATTACGACTGAGGATTGTCATTTAAATTTTATTGCAGTCGAGAAATCAACGAATAATTGTGGAATGGAGCATACACCTTCCCTCCGTCGTTGGCTTGCCTTGGGCGCCACCTGGTTTGATCGAAATCCAAACCAGGAAAAATATACCGAATGTCAGTTACTATTAAAAATCTGTGCAATAAATAAAACTAAAGTCTTCCCACACAAACAATAAAGAGTTTATTAAATAAAAAAATACGTGACCAAAAAAGAAAGGGTTTATGCTAGTTATATGGTGATAGTGAAATTGTTAAAAAATTAGTCTGAATTAAAAATTATCTATGTTTAGGAATAAAGTATAAAAAAATTAAACTGAGCTTTTCATGACTCAAGAGTTTATAAAAACCATGCGTTTATGTATCTATATAACCTCTGGAGATTCTAGAACCTTTAGTACTTTAATTTGTTACCTTTGGTTATATGAAAAATATAACCTCGTGCCAAGATCGCCTCACATTATTAAAGGGAGATTATTAATTGAAATTAAGTTAATTTTGAAGTGAACTAAATAATTTGGAGTTTACTAAATACCAAAAAAAAATACATCAATCTGACTATGATGAACGCTGTTATGCGGCTACTTCCATAAACCAGTAAGGCCCTATGTGGTTTCTTATGTAAGGTCAGGTGGAATTAGACTTCTTCAGGATTATTTGGAGAACTTTAGGTTGTTACGTGGGCCTTAAAATCCCATGTGGTATATCAGTTAGGTGGTTTAACCTATATAAGTGCCGAACGGTAGGAAAAACTGCAAAATCTGCCGAAACCAGCAAAACCCTAAAAATTATAAAGAAGAAAATTACCCACTAAATCCCAACGAAACAACACATCAAAAAAAGGAATAAAAGAAGCTTACCTCTAAAAGGGGGGTGAGAACTCGTGGTCTTTTGACAAAAAAAATGGCCTTACGGCGACTGGCTTCACCTTCTTGTCTGAAGGACTTTAAGAAAGTAAAACTAAAGGCCCCGAGAACTTCGAAGAAGCCCCCTTCTCCTCCAACAACCAACTGACACAAAGTTTTGCCAACCTAACCTAACCCCAAAAAAACAAGAAAACAGAGACACACTTCAAACGACCAGAAGGATAAGAGAGTCTGGGCTTTTACCAGTACCTAAATTAAATAATGAAATAAAGAAAATAATTCCAAACAACTTTGTTTTTACATAAAATTGCCAAGAGTAAGAAATGGGCGTTCTGCGACTTGTCGGAGGCTGAAACGGAAATACATGGTCAACCTACTGGCAGCGCCTTGTGCAATTACCAACAGTAAAGCGAACGTACTACTTCTAACCCGACATATTTTGACCATTTCAACTAATTTTCTGTAAACAAAGATGACAAAATTTAATAAACAAATTTTGAACCAAATAACTATATACAATGCACTTTGTGGAAATATGACCGTAAGGATCAAAGGTAAGTATAACATTCCCCACAAAGCCAATAGTGACAGTTTTAAAATTGCTACAATTTCCCTCAAAATCAACAGATATTTAGAGTGGTTCTTTTTGAAATGAGAACCTTGTTTATATTTTCATATTTAAAATTAATAATTATTTTGCTTTAAGTAAAATATGTAGTCTTTCTTAATAAAGAAATCAGAGAGCCAGATAGACAGTGTGATACTCTCTAACCAAATTTGTCCTCATGTGGTAGATTAAGGTTAATTATCTTACTCCAGAGTAAGACTGGAGTAGAATTTACAACACTACACACTGATAATTGTACGACAAGAATGTGTTCTAGAGCATACTTGACGGCATGCTTGTGGCCTTAATTGAAACTACGTTGTTTTCTTTTAAAGCCGAAAACGATTTAATTGGACAAGAGAAAGAATGTTTTTTTTTTACTAAGCGCATTATATTTCATGTATTGAATCAGAACGACAAAATTATAGAAGGTGTTGTTTTTAGCAAGCCGTATAGAGGTAAAATTTTCTTAAGAAATAAGAAGAAAAAATAACCAGGTTAAACCGCCAAAGATTTATTGAAAATAAATTGGCGACTAACCTAAACTTAATGTTATTAAATTAAAACTATATTAGGTCTTATTTCTAAAAGGACTTGTCCGCTCATGGAGTTGTAATCAGAAAACAAGCCCCCCGAGCTTTACAAAATAAGGAATGACGATAAACGTATAACCATACATAAAGGAATGTTTCTACACACTAAGCTATCTAGCCCAATACAACAAGATTAACCCTGCCAGGACACCAATGTATAAAAGAAAATGAGCACGTGCTTGCCAAAAAGAAAGTTGAAGCCACCTTAATAGGCCCCGAATAAATTGTAATGGCAAAAATATGGGAGGAAGCTTCCAGGGCTCAGACAGTCGCGAATTTTACCTAAATGCAGTAATTGAGTAGAAAGAGTATAGATTGACAGTGAGACTTCTAACTAGACTCGGCCCACTGAAGAGAAACCTGAACATAATACGGGAGGATTCTCGGAGAGGAGAAAGAGACCCCTCATAACATCTTGTGTGTATGCCCAGCACTTACTCCAAAAAGATTTATACGCTTGAAGGAAATCTATCCGGACAAAATAGCTAAATCATGGATTAGTTAGAGACATTCGTGTGACGAAGTATGAACCCAAAGAAGAACCATTAGACTGGATTAAGTAGTGGGGTTTGAACCACAACTCATTGAAATTGATAAATAGACGGATGACCAGATAAAACGGATACCACAAATTTTTAGAATTAATTCGAAGTGAAATATTTTTTATATTAATATAGATTGGCGCCTGCGGTTTTCAAGCGCTTCTTTCAGATTTCATCGATAAGAGTTTGTGTTGATCGTGAGATTTCAGGCACTCTACGACATAGAGTCGACATTGATGTCTTAAAATAATTTGATAAACACCTACTGTTAAAGCAAAATTGCGGTTACAATACTTATTTCCATTTAAAATAAATTTTACATTTATTCCCAATTTATCGAATAATTTGTTGTTTTTTACAAATTTAGAATAATTAATAACGTTATAGTAAAAACTGAAAACCCATTTTGACAGTTTTGTTCCATGTTTTAAAAGTCAGCCTAAAATTTGTAAAATTTATTCATTCATTAAGACATACAGGGTGTTTCAATATTATACCGACAAATTGAAACAGGTGATTCCTTGATAAAAAATAATGAAAAAAGTTCCCATTAATGGAGGTCCAGAAACCCCTCGTTTGTAAGATATAGGGTGGCTAACTTTTTATGTTTTTTCGGTTTTTCCTATTTATTTTATGCGTGCTTATAGATTACTTATTCAAATTCTGTGATTTTGTTACATACTTAAAGTCTAAAGAAATAACCTACATATTTTCATTTAAATCTATCTACAAAAGGAAAATGGGTTTAATAATATCAAGATCAAGAATGTAGCCCTGCTTTAAATCATATTTTCCAATTATCAGCCGAACCGTATAAGACATCAAAATAGCGCAAGAGATAAAAAAGGTAAATGATAAACCAAAAAAGTTGTTTTCATATGAAAGGATAGTCAGTGTCGTATCAAAAAAAAGTTGGGGGGGTCGCAGTGGTCGTGACGCTCAAAAAAATAACACCCTGTAGATAGTTTTAAACGACAATAGGTTAATTTTTTAGATACTTTAATATGTAACAAAAGTCCAGAATTTGAATTAATATTCTTTAAGCACGGTTAAAATAAATAGGAAAATCCGAAAACAAAATGGAAAGTTTAACACCCTGTATCTTATAAGATGATCCAACAGCGATATTTCTCGGTAGTTTTCTGCACACTTCCGCACTGTAGGTGTCTAAGAAGTTAAAAATTAATCTGATTAACCAAGGCTGAGATGAAAAGTTTATCCAATGTCTTGTCAAGATAATACAGGGCAAATAAAGAAAACAAGTGCTCTTAAAAAAAAAATTGTTTTTCCTAATATCACAGATATGACAAAACCACTCAAATGGATTTTTGCAATTTATCTACATCCTATGTTGGACAAGCAGTGCGAAAATTTAAGACTCGCATTAATAAACATTGTAAAGAGACAGGAAGAGAATCTAATTTAGACCCTTCTCCCTCTAAAAATTAAATCTAACTTTTCAAGGCATGTATCCATGAATAAATACAACTTCAAGACAGATACAAGCACTAAATTCTTACAGTTTTGTAATAAGGGCAAAGAACTGGATCTACTTCAGATCATGGAGATAAATAAAACTGTTAAAAACCCAAATACCAATTGTGTTAACGATCAAATCATTCTAAACAGCATACGTTTTTTCAATGCCTTAAATCTTCAATAATCACAACTAAATTTTCTTTATAATAAAACTCACCTCTTACTATCTCCACATTACCCATTCTTTCTCCCAAAGGAAGTTAAACTATTTTACTATTGTTTTTCCACGCTTCTTTGCTTTCTAAGGTATATCTGTTCATAAACATGGGTTAATTTTTAGAATTTATGTTTTATAGGATTGCTTTTTGGAAGATTATTTTCATATTTTGAGTGCACTATCTAGTGTTACTATAGGGTTTATGTTATACTCTACATAAAAATACTTTTAAAACAAAGTATCACTCGACCCCCCAGTCTATTTAAAATTTTGGGGGTAGGTGTCGCCCCCGCCAGGGGTTTGACTTTCAGGGGGTCAGCACGTTCTCTTTTTTTAAGCTGGAGTTACGTTGCCGTAACCGTAGTAAAAAGATTAAAACGGCAAGTACTTATGATAATGTTTGTTTGAAGGTTTGAGACAATGATGTATCGTAAATGATAGATGTGTTTTGGAGTTCTATTGTCATTATTTGTTTATATCACAACGTTTCAACTGGTGAGCATCTCCAGTCGTCTTCAGGTTTCAGATGACTGGAGATACTCACCAGTTGAAACGTTGTGATATAAACAAATAATGACAATGGAAGTCCAAAACACATCTATCATTCACTGATGATAATAACGCAGCAGTTAGTACTTTCTAGTAGAAACGGCAACACCGCATTGTGGAAAATATTTAACTGAGTAGAGTATACCCTATTATAAAAGGAACCTAATTTTTGGATGGTCCATTGACTCTCCTAACTACTGGCAGTTGCCAGTAAACAGGCTATACCAACATTGTTACAACAGTAATAATAATTTACAGATAATGTTGATTGACTAATAACATTGAAAGATTTCAGTTCACACCCTTTTCATTGAAATGTATAGTAAATGACATAAAAATCAATATCCCCTTCCTGGCTTACTTATTGGCTCAATTATTTTGACTGACACAGGCTGCTAAAATGGAGTGTCAAGTTTGTGTGTGAAAGCCGACCAGAGCGTACGACTTGTTTGTCTAGAATCGACCCGATCGGTTGCCATATAATTCAAGGCTCAATAAATAGTTGGGACCTTGTCGTTTCTGTTTGCACAATAAAATCGTCGATACGGCACGATATGGAGGAAAGACGACATAACATCTACTTTTTGTCTGATGATATAAGCAAAAAATGGTAAATACAAAAGTTGTAGGGTACAATGTAAAGTTTTTTACAAAATAGTTTTAATATATACGGGATGTTACAAATTCGTTAGAGATTTAAAATTTCCGGCAAAATTTAATGCCAAAAAAAAAAACGTTTTTTTTTCCACAGAAGAATTGGAAAAAACGGAAATTTTGGGAAAAATTAATCGTTTCCCCTAAACTAAAAAAAAATGCTTTAATTACTAGACTTGCTTTATGTTATTAAAGACAAGTATTTCAAATAATATTTTTAAATTTTAAAATTTAAAATCTTAGAGAAAGCTTGTTAAAATATGTAGCAGAGCGCCTTGAATTTTGTTGTAAACCCATTAATTTTGCGACCAATCTTCTTGACACCCGTTTCAAAAGGAAACATTTAAATGAAAACCAAGTTATGATGGATATTGGTTTTATTTCAGAAATAGCTCGTTTATCAAATTTAGATGTAGGGAAAGTCGTGGCAAATTTAGCCCACTTTTAGGACTTTATAATAGGAATTATATGTGTTATATGATGGCAGGGTGTACCTCGTAGCCGTGTATGCCAGTTGTCTTCCGAATTTTAAAGCGACCTACATCTCTCGCCTCGTCAGAAAGAAACTGATCGTTACATGGTGTCATACATACAAATTAAAGAAATAGACTTACAAAGGATAAAGTTCAAAAACCTGTTGCTATTCAATATAGTTTAAATTTAGATGAAAATGATAAACTTCTTTGTAATGCTAGACCATTTCGGCTATTAGAACAGAATGATATGGACACTGAATATGTCCAGGATGACTAAGAGCAATACGATGCTGTAGAATCTGAATCGAATAATTTGTCTGAAGCCGAAGAATCAGACTCGAACTTTCACGATGAAATGCCTTTAAGTGTTTTGGCTTTGGCTTCGGCTAAACAATCTTACCTGCAGTGTTGTTTTTACTACTTTAAAATAAAATATAAGATATAATATATAAAATATCATGTCTTTGTTTTTTTATTTAAATTACTTAAACCTACTAGAAAAATATATTTATGTAATTTTTACTCATAATATATGCCCATTATGTCATATTACAAAGTAGCTATTTATATAACAAGTTATATAAGATGCACTTATATAGAAATAAGGGTCCTTTAGGCACGCGACGCGAAAATTGTCCTACGAGGCGAAGCCGAGTTGGACAACACGTCAGAGTGACTAAAATACATTGTTTCGTAACGAATGGTATACAATATTTTTTCTATGGGCATTTTATAATAAAAAACCTAATTTATTTTACTAAACATTTTATTACCTGTGTTTCAATTACACCTTTCATGTAAAAAAAAAATTGACACTTGTCAAAAAAAAATTCGAGAGATGATTTAGAAGACTCAGACATTGAAAATGCCGCAAATGAGGCAATGGTGAACCTTGTTCCCCAAAAATCAAGCAGTTTGTATGAGGCCGCATACGAAAAAATCAAAAACTGGTGTGAAGAAAAAAAGGTAAAAACCTATCAGAAAAAGTCATTTTGGCATATTTTCCACGATTATCCGATGCCTTTAAGCCATCAACTTTGTGGAGTACTGTACTTAATGCTTCGAACAATTGTTTATTTAAATAAAAATGTTAACATAAAGACATTTACAAACCTAATCGCATTTTTGAAAAGGAAATCTACGGGGGTATAAGCCCAAAAAGTCGAAAGTTTTTTCCAAGGAACAAATAGAAAGATTTGTCAAAGAAGCAGACGGTAAGAACTATTTATTGCACAAAGTCATTCTTATTGTGGGAATCTCTGGAGCATGTCGCAGAGAAGAACTCACATATTTAAAGACGAATAATATCAAAATTTCGGAGTCCTTAATTAAAATAACCATTCCAAACACTAAAACAAATGTTGCAAGAAGCTTTGTAATTAGCGAAGGCTCTATTGACGACATCAACTTCTTGAATATTGTGCGAAAGTACGCCCATATACGTCCAGCACACATAACTCATGAAAGATTTTTTATCACATACATAAACTCCAAATGTTCCAGACTTTCAGTGGGCATTTATACAATTGGAGCAACACCAAAGAAAATTGCTGAGTTCTTGGGGCTTCCAAAGGCAAATGAATATATAGGCCACTGCTCTCGAAGCGGATATATTGATAAGGTAAAACCATCGAAAACTGGACACCCTGTATATGGGTCCTGCAGAAACGGTGTGAATTCTACATTTCTTATATTATAATAGCTTTCTGGAGCTCCAATTAAAGCAATCAAGGAAATTAGTTAAAAATGCATGCAAAAATGTCTTTTACTTTTAAATAAAAACATTTTTTTCGTAAACATACCTCAAAGTCACATAAATAACAAGCTGAAATGTGCTGATAGCAACTAATTTGTTGCGAAAAGAGAACAAAAACAGAAAAACAAAAAGAAATACGCAGCGTGTATAGGCTGAAAAATACAAACTTTCAAAAGAAACAATACCGCTTGTTTTGCATTTATCAATAAGTAATGTGCTCTTGAAAGAAAATGCCCTTATTTACTTCAGCTTAGGAATGATTCCCAACAAAAATATTTTTCGTCCGTGATTTCTCAGAGACTGGAAGTTACTGGTGCAGATAAATAAAGAATGGGTATTTTATTGTTATGATAACTTAATTTTATAACCATTTTCAGAGGAGATACTCCAATTTACACTACCACATTTTTACTAAAATAGTTATTTATGATGTGGGTGTTAAAAGTGATGTTTTATTTTGTAAGTGAAAAAGTTTGTGAAATGAGCGGAGCGTAGCGGAGCGAATTGAACAATTTCACGAACAAAATAAAATTACTTTTAACACAAATGTCATACAATGTTTTTTGTATAACTGCCCTATTTCGATAATAAAATAGGGGAATTTGGAATGACATTAAACTTTAAAATGCATCTGTCATTTAAGTAATTGCTTTAATTTGGAATGACATTAAACTTCAAAATGCATCTGTCATTTAAATAATTGCGTCCTTGTCCAATTTTTGTCTATGTAGTGTTAAAAATATTTTTAACACGCTTCCACGTAAACAATCACTTTTAGCACTGTTAACTGTCATTAAAAGGGTCACTTTTAATGGCAGTTGTACAAAAACATAATTATAAGAAATATTTGCTTCTTATGGATATATTTTTTCTTGAATGTATATTATATACAAACTAGCGAAACTCTGGCTCCCTATTGGCGAGTCCAATGAACAGTAGAGAGATACTAGAAATAGTAAAGAAGCACTATTAGTAGCGTCTAAAAACAAAAGAAAAGAACGCCAGAAGAGGCCAATGCAAACAGCACTGAAAATCTTACAATAAATACGCACGACAAAAACAAATAAAGCTTTTGCCGAATATCAAAATTTATACGAACAATACTTACTGAATAAGTAATCGTCGATAGAAAAGAAGTCAAAGGCTATTAGGTAGAAATTAAAAAACACATAGAAGATTCCGTAGTATATATATATGTCTTGCAAAAGTACCTAAATAATTCACCTTCCCTAAGGTAAGTGAGACACCTCGACAGATTATGGCATTGGTTTCAATGTACTTGTGACGTTATCCTCATAGAATAATTTCTGATGACAAAACTTCTAAAGCTCTGTTCAGGAACTTAATTAAGCATGGCTGCTTTGTAAGACCGAAAAGAGATAGAAGGAAAATTGCTACAAATGATGAAAATATAGCTCAAATTTTGCAGCAAGTTGATGATAATCCTAAAACTTCACTAAACAAAATCAAAGAAAATAGTGGTATTTCCATAAGCTCGTCATGGAGAGTTCTACACCACAACAAGTTTCATCCCTACAAAGCCGAATTAATCCATATATTGGAACCTAGGGACCCCACACGAAGACTGGAATTTTTAGCTAGATTTTACGAGTAAAATTTTATTGTCAAAATTAAAATATCTTATCCAATATTTTGTGGAGCGACGGGAGTGGCTTTCATAGTAATGGAAACTTGAGCCGACATAATTGTGGCTATTTGTTCCAGAATCATCCTCGCTGAATTAGAGAAAGAGGAAATCAACACGTTTTTGGAATTTTGGTACGGTTTATTAAATAAACTTTTCATTTGGCTTCATTCTTACTTTATGGAGAACATTAGTTACACTTGCAGAATTATTAGAGGAGGTGCCCTGTGAGTACAGAACGAATATGTGGCTGCGGCAGGATGGAGCTCCTGCTGCAGCTCAAATTGTTAACTAATTGGACCGACAGTATCCCAATCCATGGTTTGGAACCAATGGACCAATAAGATGGCCACCCAGGTAACCAGACATTAAACCCTTAGGTTTTTTTCTTTAAAGTCACTTAAAGGATATGTTCTACTAGTTAAAGAAACAAATGGTTGATGTAATAAAAAAAAATTACAGCGGCAATAATTGATGTAATAAAAAAAAAATTACAGCGGCATGTACTACTATTGCAAGAAGATCGCTTTTAAAATTTACCCACAGCAAACTTTTAAAAGAATTTTCACAGTTGTGTTCACGCAGAAGGAATGAATTTTGAACAAAATTGACTGAGTTATCATTAGGTGAAGAATTATTTTAGATTTACTACCTACTGACCCGTTTCAAAAATTAATTAAAAAATTTTAATAAAACCTTGTTATCCTTATAAACGCATCAAGTAATCGAATTAGGGTAAATAACAGAAAAGTCTTAGAATGTACGGTACTTTCAAATGCATCTACTTTCGAAGAGCCTGCAATAGATTTATATTTTTAAAGCGTCGCAACGCCCAGGGGGTCGTGGAGGTCCAGGTATCCATTTGTTCTCGAAATATAAGCTCTTGCAGTTTTACGCAAAAAACCTTAATTAAGTGTTTTGTTTAGTTCACCCAATAAGTTTAGTTTTTTAGTCACTTTCAAAATGCAAGGCAAAAACTATACCTCTATATACACTCGACCAATTCGATTTTAATTATTTCGCAACCATCATAAACCTTTTAAATAATTCGCCGCAGAGGCCCAAAATTTAATTAATAATTGAATATTTGGGACTTTCCACCGACAGGGACATTTTCTGCAGATTTCCCTTTCGTAAAGTCTTGACGAAAAAGCCCGACAAATGCCGTCGCGGGTGTAATGTTTGCCAAACGTGACGATGCTAAATTTTGTACGACCCTCTCTAATATTCACCAAATGGGAAAGTAAGAAGTTTGGAGCCTACGCTGTGTAATTTTTGGCAGGCCTGAATAAAACCACAATTTAAACGATATTAGATATTTTAAAACATAAATATAATTTGTCTTAATGTGCCAATAAATCCTAAGATGTTTAAATAAAACAAAAAAAAATGTTTGGACGTACGTATCCAATCTTATTTAGAGTATTATGATTAGAAAGTATTCAACAAATTTTCTTCAATTTTTAACTTGGTAAGAAACCGCTAATGATAAAATTTAAATTAACCCATCAAAATTGAAATGAATGAAATAAGGAAAATTAAGGCGATTACCTGTCTTATTTATTTTTAGTTTTTAAACCCACCATATGTAGGGAAGGGGGTATAGGTTAAGAGGATAAATTCGGCACATTTAAAAGGTGAATGCATATTATGTAAAGGGCGCATAATGTTGTATTTAGCTATTTTAAGGTCAATTTTCAAGACCCCGATGAAGGTGAATTTTTAACTTTTTTGCATTTGATATTTTTTTACAAGTAGATAGGTACTTTAAAAAATCATTACCTACTTTATTATGATTCAAGACAATATAAAAGAAAAACAAATGCAAAATGCAATGAAATAAAAAGAAAGATTAAGTCTAGCATGACATAGTCACCTTTATATGTATAGTACATATTATATATTATATACAGGGTGTTAATGTAATCATGTTATAAACTTCTAGGGTAGATAGAACACATGAAAAAGAAATAAAGTTCATATAAACATAGGTTAGGAAATGTTTCGGCAGGGAGCTGGAGCCCTTTGAAAATGGCCCTCATAAACTTATGTTCGTTTGGTAGCTCCGGAACTACTTCAGCTACCGAAACTAATTTTAGGACATTAGTTACTGTTAGTAAGTTCATCTATTTGAGTCTATTTGACAATGTTAACTTAACCCAGGGGCGTGCGAACCAGGGGGGCATTACGGTGAATTTGACCCCATTCCTTAAAGGCTTCAATTTCTTGACGTCTTGACATCAGATTATGATTTTCCTATGCCTTTTACATAAAAATGGTACTAAAAGGTAAAAGTCGCTTTTCTTCGGAAATTGGCTGAAAACAGGTTACCATACAGAAATCAATTATTGAAGTCTGAAAGTAATTAGGTCAAAAGAACAATGAGGTTCAGAACAGATACCAAGAGATAAATTAATCAGCGTTATTATTATGGTAGGTACCGTCAAACGGGGCTACTTTGACACTGACGTCATTTTTTTTTCTTTTTTTATGTTTCTTTTTTGTTTAGTATTTTTTAAAATCTAGTAATCTGGTAATCAATATTGTTACAGGCGCTTAGGAACTAATTATGGTGAGAAAGTACCAAGTAACTCCGGGAATCCGGGAATCCGGAGTTACAAGACCTATTCTGAAGAAAATTTAAGAAAAGCCCTTGATGCCATTCGAAGCGGCATGCCAACAAAAAGGGCAGCAAATGTGTACAAAATTCCATGGATATCGCTTCGAAACAAGTATCTTGAGAGACACCAACTATCGGTTGGACATCCTAGTGTACTTTCTACGAATGAACAGCAAGTGATATGCGACACTTTAACTCAGGTGGCAAAATGGGGATTTCCTTTAACTAAGTGTGATATTCGAGCTATCATCGAGAAATTCTTAGACAAACAAGGCAAAACAGTGCGAATCTTCAAAAACAATTACCCAGGACCTGATTTTGTCGACATGTCGAATATTAAAAAATCCCGCTCTTCTGTAGATAGAAGTGGCATTATTTAGCTTTTCAACAACATACAGGAATGTAAATAAAACAATGTAGTCTCCCTCTACAGTTGTGGGAGAAGACTGCATTGTTTATTTACATTACATTAACTCCACTGAAAGTATGGACTATTTTTTCAACATACAGGAAGTTTTAGGTGACATTGACAATAAGAATCTGTATAATTACGACGAAACCAATATCGCCGACGATCCAGGTGCTAAAAAATTTATTATGCCCAGAAACTTTCGTAGGGTAGAACGGGTACAAAACTAATCTCGCTCCTGCGTGAGCATAATGGTTGTTCCAATCTATACAAAAACTGGTGTACTGGAGGACCCACTGGGACTGTGTATGAAAATAGCTTATCCGGATGGTTAGACATGAATTTGTTCGAGCAGTGGTTTTTTAAATCACTATTACCCCACATAAAAGCAACCAAGGAACCGAAAACACGAGCACTTGTAGTTGGCGATAATCTGGCTAGTCATTTTTCACCCCAAGTCATTAAGGCATCTGTAGAAAACGATATATACATCTGCCCTTTTTCAGCTAACTCAACACATTTGATGCAGCCACTAGATGTGACGGTGCTTGCGCCCCTCAAAAGGAAATGGCGCGCAATATTGGAAAAATGGCGAAAGAGAAGCAGATACTCCGGAACTCTACCAAAAGAACATTTCCCTTTCTTACTTACAACTCTTTGGAATAGGATTGGGAAAACGGTAAAAGCAAATTTGATATCCGATTTCAGGACGACAGGATTGTATCCAATGAATGTTAATGAAGTATTAAAAAAGATTCCTCGGGGTTTGTCGGAAAATAATGAAGAAGTTGCGCAAGCGCTTGATCGCAGCTTGGTGGAGCTTTTAAAAGAAATAAGAGGGACAAGCGATGAACAAAAAAAAGAATATTATATTATTATAATATTTTTAAAGTTTTCTGCATTTCAATCTAAAGTTGTAACGACAAACTTAAAGTGCCTAAAAAATAAAAAAACAATATTTAAAAAAGATGTGTTTTTATGGTCTCAACAAACAAAAAAGAATTTTTCAATAAAATAGGGATATTTTTTTCTTCCCCATCTAATGGCGGGGCGACTTTAACACCAGGAGTCTTTAAAATATATATTTCGTTAAAATATGATAGGCTAACTTTGACACACTCATTTTTATTTTACAGCAATTTTGAATACACCAGTCGACTTAGTAGGCCAGATTTGTTATAATTCAGTTAATTTAACGACATTTTGTTGAAAACTAGTGGCGTTATATTAAAAAGTATCCTAAAAAGGTGTCAAATTCAAAATAGTAGTTGCTGAAAATGCCTGCCACCAAGTTCTATACATTTATTGCTCCTACGCAGCTTAATAATAAAAATCTACCTTAAATTAGTGTCACGGTTAAGTCATGGAAGATTATACTTTCGCTGAATACGCCGACATGCTATTAATGTATGGGAAGTTTAATGTAATGGCAGAGCCAGTTCTCGACTATATGAACAGCGGTTTCCTAAAAGGCTAATTCCAGTTCATACAGTGTTTGAAAGGGTCAATCAACGGCTAAGGGAAACTGGCACCGTAAAAATAAAACGTTTGGATACTGGCAAACAACGGACCATGCAAACCCCGGATTTTTGAGGAAAAGGTGCTTCGGCGATTTAAAAATAATTCTTCTGTAAGTACCCGATTAGTCGTAGATGCCATGTAAAGCATGTCAGTATATGGGAGGTTGTTCATGAACGGCTTCTTCGCCCCTACCGTCTTTAAAAAGTGCAAGCATTAGGACCAAATTATTTTATGCCCCACGTAGAATTTTGCCAGTGGTTTCTTGACTGTACAGAAGAACCTCAATTTCCAAAATATGTAATTTTTACTGACTAGGCTGTACTTACAAAAGAAGCCATTTTTAAGTCGCGAAATAGTCATGTGTTCATATAAGGAAGTATCAACATAGGTTCTCAATCAACATGTGGGCCGGCATTATTGGAGAACGATTATTTCGGCCGATCATGTTGCCTCCTTGTTGGGGAAACGATCATCCAAATGTATTAAAAATAATATAATTAAATGCAACAAATATTTTCAGTCAATACTACTGTTAAATATCTAATTTCAATATTATTATAATAAAGGAGCAAAATGTATCAATGTTTGCGGAACGAATAGTGTTATCGCCAGGATAAACATAAAACTCTCAAATATCATCTTTTAAAATACATATAATATCTCCTAAATAAGCGGCTAGTCGACCGTTATTCCAGGATAAAGCAAAGTTCTACATTTAGATGTTAAGAGTATATTTTTTAGAATCTTGTATATCCGAAAACCCTTTGACGGTGTTTTAGCGCTCTAGAGAGGTGACACAGCACGGTACAGTTTGTTGATTACTGTCCAATTGATTAAAAGAAAACATGGCTGCTGTGTAGCCTATCAGAGTGCATTGTTGGTTGGTCGTCGTGACAGCGGGGGCGTAACCTTGCTGTCAGATAGTATAGTTTTCCATTCTGTATACTACTACACTTTTGGCTTCGATATAGCAAGGTTGTATGTCAACAAACGGACGTGGTTTCTTTCCGTCGGATTGAAACAAATAGCATTGCCTACAAAAAGGCACCCAGAAAATGTACTAAACAAATGTAGTGACTAGTTATGTGTTTGTAAAATCAGTAGTGAATATTTATGTTATAGTATATAGTATGTTATTGTAAAATCATGTACTAAAGAGGTTTTGTGTGATTTGGAGAAATAAACGCCAAATTACCACAGTGAAAAGCTTGTTTAATTCCTTCACTCAGTAAATAAAAGAATCAGTGAAATTAACCTACAATCGAGGAACATAAAAGCCTCATGAACTGTTGACGCAAGTTAAATTGACATTGGATTGGCTGCGTAGAGTCGAAAAGATGTTCTAACTTTTAAAATATTTTAAACTTACTAAAGAGATGTTGTCACTATCCTATGCCAATATCTATCTTACAATAAGGGCTGGGTGTGACCTGGCCTATGTTCAAAAGTAGATCTTATCTGAAGATTTCTCTTTCTAAGGTCTCGAAAAACTTATAACGCACATTTGTTATGCGTGTCTGTATAAACTGAACCCGCGAGGCCTATAAAATCACAGTTACAAAGAAGGAGTCTATGTCTACATTTACATGGTCTCCCAGCTGACAAATAGCTTTTACAACAATTATTAAGATACCAAGCTATATATAAGAATTTACAACTAAGAACTTTAAACACTTGGATAACGAACCTTAATGCTTGCAAGCGAAATAAAATCTGAACTGAAATTAAAAGAGAGCTTATTGAAACCTCTTTTTCATTCGGTTTGAAAAGCACTATATGGTTGCTATAATTATGACATAATTTGTTATGTTGATTGTCATTTATGTTAAATTTTAAACATCTAGAAATTAGTTTAAAGGTTAGTTCAGGTTAGTTGTTAGCAATACAGAATAATCACAATGAGAATACCTAACATATTAAATAAATATCATAATTAGATAGTTAGTGGGTACATTACCTATAATCTCTTAATATTTAATATACCTGGTGCAACCACTCATGAAAAGTTTTACCTTCACTTCATACCTAACTAGTTATGATGTTACGAAAAGTTGGACTTTACATAACTCTTGGATAGGGGCCTATTAAGGGTACATTTTAAAATTATTTTCATAATGTTCCGGTTGTCCCATAAACACGAAATGCACCAAAATGTATTTTTTTAAAATGGAATGATCTGTATATTATTTTATTTTCGGATTCTACGATGAAAATAAAAACTAGTTTCATTGGGGTTTATTGTAGTTAAACCCTACGATTTATGAAATAATAACAATTTTAATGATTAAATTCTAAATATGTATTTTTTCTTTAAACCAAACTCACACTGGACCCTACTAACCGATTAGGTTTTATGTTATACTTATGAAAAATTCACTAACTTGTACAAGGCGTCCAAAAAGTACGACAAAATAATTACGAGTTTGAAATGATAATAACTTGTTTAATTTAAATATAACACCCTGTATTTTATACGTAAACAATAAAGAGGGGCATCGATTCCGAATTAAAAATATAGGGTCCCAATTTAAAAATATGTGTGTTCAGTTATACCGCTTTTGTGAAACGCCCTGTACATTTGAAAATTATTTCTATATATCTATTATATACCAAGTTTACACGAGAGCTTAATGCGTTTTAACTGAAAATTCGCCTTAAATTGTGTTTTTCTAATTTGGTTTTATAAAAAAGCTGTTTTGATATCTTTTTCAGTATCGTAATGAATTTTTTATGAAACAGTTTTCTTTATTTTTCTAAGGTTGGTAATGATGTTCACAAATGTTCTATTTTGCTGTCGTGTATGTTTGGTTGCAGTAATTCTATGAAATGGATATGAGTTAAAAAAATATTAAATAATCTTACAAATTTACTATACAGGGTGGCGCATCGAAAACGAAACAGAGTCATTTACTGGCAGCTCAGTTCTTTTTTGGAAAAACGCTTAGACCCGTCGATTTTGTTTTCGAGGGAGACACAAAATTGGCAAAAATCACGTTAACTCGTGCAGCCCCCCAGGGGGGGATGGGTGGCACCACCCCTAATATCTTAAATGGAAAGGGGGGGTCGAGTGATACCTTATTTTAAAGGTCCTGCAATTCCCTTTATAATGATGTAAAATTCATGTACTTCATCAGTACTTTTGGAGATTTATTGATTTAAAGCTTAAATAAAACTCTAATACATCATCATTAGTCGAGATCAATACATTTGGCAGCAAAGTAGTGTAAAAATGAAAAATGGACTGACCCGTCAGCAAACTAAATGTTGGAAATGACCACCATGACTCTCCATGCAGCAATTAAGATTTTGCTCAAAACATTACCGCACATTTTTGCAATATTCACAATTCTTTGTCGCAAATCTTCTAACGATGTTGGCTGACTGAGTAGCATAGATTTTGCTTTTTAAGTGACCCCACAGAAAGAAATCCAAAGGTGATAAATCTGGCGATCTTGGGGGCCATTCAATGGCACCTCTTCTACCAATCCATCGACCTGGAAACGTCTGATCTAAATATTGTCGAACACGTAATGCGTAATGTGGTGGGGCACCATCCTGTTGGAACATCAACCTATTCGCAATGTACCGCCGATCATTCTGATTTTCCATTATGGCTGTTAATGCAGGATTTATGGCGTTTTGCAGTAATTCCAAATATATTTCACCGGTCAAATTTCCAGGTAAGAAAAAAGGACCAACTAAATGATCGCCAAAAATACCAGCCCACACATTTAATTTTTGTGGTTGCTGTGTGTGTACC